>VYXH01002994.1:667480-714762 GCA_013397275.1 Burhinus bistriatus
GGAAGCAAACAAAGAAACAAGAACACCTTTCAGATCCCTTCCCAAATACATTCTTTGTTCAAAGTATCTTCTTTGGAACCACCAACAAATGACTTGCTGCCACCTAGCAGAGGCAGACGGCACAGCCAGTTAGCAAGCTATCATCTCCTGCAGAAATGAAGTTTTCTTTCCCTCACTTCAGAGCGACAAGCCTACTTTACATTTTGAAAGAGCTAAACAACACAAACCAAGTTAGCTGAAAGTAGCTGAGTTTACTTAAGACTACTATCAGCTGAAGAACTCCAAGCACTTTTAGGAACTTATAATTCCTTCCTAAAATCTACACACACACACGCACATAAACCAAAACCAAACAACCAAAGAACTAAAACCCCAACCCCCTCCCACCGGGACCTTCCTTTCACAGATCATCAAATATTGGTGAGAAAGTGTAAGGTGATGACACTGTATACACACTATATGCAACTGCATCAGAAGTAAAGAACCCTTTGCTGTTCATCTGGGGAAGGAGAGTAAAAGGATGATTCCAAACTGTCTCTGTAACCATGCACTTCCAACACAAAAAAGGAGGTTCCAAGTGTGCTAAAAAGGCTGCCTTGCAGAGGGGCTCCCTTACCGATGCATTTCTATGCAAATTTTACAAAAGGCCATGAGTTAGAGGAACAGAAAGCAAGACTGAGGGGAAAAAGGAGAAGAGCGAAGCTTAGGAGTGCAACCCCAAGGGATGAACACAATACAGAACAAGTCTCAGGAGACACAAAGAACTAGAGTGGGCAAGGTAGGGAGCATAAGAGAGCATCACAACTACAAAAAGTAGTCCATACAGACCCGTTGGCTCTAGCCAACTCTTCTGACCCATGCGCGGTAAGGAGATTTTTTCTTAACAGATTTTACATTTTGTAAATCTATGATTTACATTTTGTTGTGTGTTTGGCAGTCACTAAAAAATCCCAAACCCACAAACAAAACCAAAACCTAGATCCAGATGAGCTTGCAACAGAAATTTGGTGTTTTGTTTTTTTTTTTTTTCTTAAAACGAAAACGCCACATTTTGTTGTGCACAGGGCACCCCAAAGCTACAATTAAAAGTGGTGCAAGTTTCAAGATTAATGCACTGATCTACTATATACCTTTAGTACACATTTACTTCTAATGCAAGCACTGCTTCTAGCTTAAAACAAAAATACTGAAAAAGTAATGAATGCCATAACTGTCCTGTGTTTTTTTAATCAAATAATTTGAAAGGCTAAATCATCTGGGGAAAAATATACCCAAACTCACTCAATTTAGAAGAGTTATGATTCTCAACATAGCATAGAACCATATATAAAACTAAGTAGAGTTTTGTCAGAACGTAATTTTAGCTGAAGGGAGTTCTTTTCTGGAAGCAGAAAGAAGGGGGCGGGAAATAAGAGAACATATAAAAGTTCTGCTATAAACAAAGATATAGCTTTTTTGTAAAAACCTCAGCTGCCTTTAAAATGAAAAACCTCAAACTAACCCCTCTCCCCTAGTTGCCACTCTGCTGAGACAGAAGTAGGGAAGGAGAAGGATGGGCTTTGCCAAGTGAGCAATCACAGCTAGCTGTGGATGGGGCAATGGTGGTGGGGGGGTGTGGAATAAAAATGGCTCGAGCCACTCCAAAAGTCACATGGTTGGTTTGTTTTAAAGCAAGCAGGTCAATGTCATATCCACTGTTTCAAGCTGCTTTGTTGGGAGAGGGGCTTGGATGATGTCACTGTAGTCAGTCAATATGGGGCAGGGAGTAGATCTAGCGAGATTTTCAGGAGATCCAGGGGGCTCCAGTCTAAGCTGCAGTGCCTCTCAGGCAGCAGGACCAGCTGGGCGTCGGAGGTGCTCCTAGGCCTTGCTTTCCTCCACTTTGACTGCTTGAGGTTTGATCGCTCCTGTGCGCGCTGGCTTCATCTGGTTTGTGGAGGCTGTTTCTTGCAGCTTTACTGCTCCCAGGTTGGCTTTATTTTCATCCACCCGCTGCTTTGCCTTTCGACATATAGAAACAAAGCATTAGCTAGCACAGAGACCTCAAGGGAGATACAAAAAACTGTGACCATCATTCATGCAAGACATCAAAAATCACTATTCTATTCTGTCACACTTTGCAGTCCCTAAAACACCTCACATGTGAGACGCTTTGAGATCCTTACAAGTCTGGCAATGCAAATAACCCATAAAAACTCAACAACCACCAACATGGACACTGTAAAACAGGTAATCCTCTAATCTTTCCTGACTTTCACATCATGCAGCATTACTCTTGGACTCAGTATAACACCCACCCACTCCCCCTGCAGGGAAAATAACAGCTCCCACATACAACTTCAGTACACAGGCCTTTCTGCTGCTCCTTTTAAGTCCAAGGCACGAGCATAACAGTATAGAAGAGCAGATACTGTTGGGTCAAATCAAGTACTGATCTACACTACCTGTTGTACATAGTGTCCTTGCACAGAGCCCATACTAACTGCTGGTCCAGCCGGCTTCCCGCTTGGGCTGGCAGAGCTAGGCCTGGAAATCGAAGAGTCGACAATATTCATGGAGTAAATTCTACAATGGAATGAGAACCTGATTCATGTGTGAAAATAAAAAAAAAAAGACAGCAGAAAGCAGCAGTAGACAAGGCAAGAGTCTGTGCTGCGCAGATCAGTGAGCTCCCCAGCCCAAAAGACAACACATGGATTAGTTAGGAGAAAAAAAATGAAGTAATTGCATGTCCCAAAAGGCTCAATGATCTGCAGGTTTGGTATGTCAGACATTGGCACCTCTCATCTTGAGAAGACCACGCTAGCAACTAAAACGTTTATTCAATGATCCTCAAATTTTCTATTAACAAGGAACACACAAAAGCACACACCAATTCCAATTTCCCTTTCAGACTCAATAAATAACTTAAAGCACTTCCCACAAGCACAAAGGGCCAAGTCACATACACACTGGCACACACCCAAAAATGAAAGCCACGACCATGGATTTTGATACAAGTATTTGGACTACAGTAGGCAGATTCTATACATGAAAACACAAGTGAATCCTGTACAGGGATGACGCATGCACAATGTCACTGCAAATGGGGAACACTACTTCTCCCCCATTCTGACTACAGAGGCCAAGTTGTGTAAACATATTACCTGTACGTATGTGGTGCTGGTACAGACCCTCCGGAGGACATACTCTGTTTGCCATCGGAGAAATGAAAGCCTTTCATTTCCATTTGGGAGGACTACAGAGGAACACGAGTGAGACAGCATCATTGTTGCATTCACAAATCACTCATTACTTCATATAAACACTTAAGCCAAATCTTTGCCCTTTTACCCATTGTGCCCATTAAAAGAAGAAACATTTTTCAGGTGAAGAAAGTGAGGCTTGTAAGTGAAATAACCTGCTTATATTAGACCAACAAGCCAGCAGCACAAGCAAATACAGAACCTGGAAGTTAACTGCTGTGCCCTCTCTCCCCTATAATAGATAAACTTATGATACGAATCCATCAAACCAGACATGACATTAATATACCTACTCAAATGGACAAGCTTCACAACAGTGTGAAATATCTGGGCAGTATTCCAACTGTGTCTGGAGCTCACCACCCCTCAAGCACTCTGGGGAAACCTGTGTAAACATGTAATAAAACTGGAGACTCCAAACTGGATCAAGGCAGGATGTGGCTCCCTGGAAACAGAATCATGACCAGCAGCAAAACCTGAAAAACTGCTGGCCTCCGCTTTGGAGATGAGGGAAAAAGGGCTCCTTCAATTTAACACCAATCCTTAACTTTGATTTAAGTATCCCAAACAAGCCAGTCTCCCCTTTAACAAGCAAGATCAAGGGGTGAAACTTCAATGCAGTAGGGGTTAATGAATGCTAAGACAAGTACACAGGAGTTAATCCTTACCTCCCTGCTGGTAGCAAGAACAGAAGGCTGGGATCCAGGAGGGAGGATTCTTCGGGGAGCTCCTACAGGCAGGTTTTGCCCCTGAGGGAGCTGGATGGACTGTGGTAGAATTAGGGGCTGCTGGCCAGAGCCGTAGCGGGGCAGAGGAAGCTGGGAGCCAGGCACAGGCATTGTTAGCTGTGTGATAAGGACACGTAGTTACTTAATGGCAGTAACAGTCTTGTGTTTGACACGCTGTCTCCTAATACCCTGAAACCACAGCATTGCTAAAAGGAACCTCACAAACAATGCAGTCTGGCACAGAATAAAGCACAAATCAGTGTAACAGAGGGACTGAAATGCATGTTCTGGTAGCGTTGCCAACACCCTATCAGCTGGGCTTTTCACGTGGTATCCAATTAACATAACTGCACTCAAGACACAGGGCCTTCCTCTTTGCCTAGAACCTTCATCCAGTTTTTCAGTCTTCCTCACAGTTACTGCCTGAGCATGTTTTCTCTTGGTATGATGGCAATGTCAGACAGCTCAGTGTCAGGTGTTTTGTTTGCAGCTTTGACACCCAATCCAGAAAGTCTGCTACACATTCATACCAAAGCATTTTGGGGACTGGACCTCTAGGGTAAGTGATGGTGACCTCAACAACATGTTCCGCAGTGAGCTTCAAACTGATGATGGTAATAATTAAGAGTAATTTGAAAAAAATGCATCTCACAAGTCAAGAGCCTCCTGTTCCCTCCGATTTATCTGGCAGTTCTCACAATTGCTGTATTTGGGAGGTTCTATGACAACACTTTGTAATAAATAAATAAAAAAAGAAATCTAAGGCTGACACAAGTGACCAAGTTAATAGCTTATGATGGATAAAGCGTTTCTTCAGATATTTAGTTTGCCTCTCTGTATTTTACTCAGCTAAGTTACTTTCAGGACTAACTCTTTATTTTTACATCAGTCACAACTTAAAAATCCCACTTCAAACAAAAAATAAACCTTAATGTATAACACAAAATAAATGTAAGATGAGTTTAATAAAAGTATCCAACTTCTCCAGAGAATCAGAATGCATGTCCACAAATACAGCTATGCTCACAGCAGGATTCAATGTCTCTATCTGAACCGTGCTTTACAAAAACTTTTTCACACAATGAAATTCTTGTTAAGATGATGCCAAACAGATCAGCAGAAGTTGTAAATAAGACCTGGATAACAAATTAATTGAGAAGATAGATGAGCTTTTAATAAAACGTCCTAGTTACCCTGGAAGCCGAGTTAAATCTGGAGACGATTGTGATTCGGCTCTCAGAAAAGGTACTTTTACAAACAGCTATTGCATCATGGCCTCCTATGCATGAAGCACTGCAAGGTTTAATCGACAGGAAACGTCTATATTGAGGGCGAGGACTTTCAAGTTACAAAATGACATCTCAGCAGGGACAGACAAGTAATTAGCAAGAATCTCATTAAATAAGGTGCTGCATGTTTGAAACAGTAGTTCACAGAACAGAGCCTCTCGGGGAATTCTTTTGCCTCTTTACAAAGAGCTTAGTTCACACAAACACATGACTCAGCACAAATACTAGTTTCAATCCAGTCTCAGAAACAAGTGGTTGTGAAAAAGCCTGGACAAGGGAGTGGCCTGCAAGCCCTGCTCCTAACCTGTGTAAGCTGAGAGTCCATCATCTGGGAAGCTCCCATACCAGCCGCCTGGCTTATCTGGCCTTCATAAACCAGGGTCTGGCTTCCATTCATGGGCTGATAGGGGGACCCAGACTGGGTTTTCACCACCTCCAAGGGTTGCATGCCTGGGAAGGCGGAATACGGAGGCTTCAGAGCAGTGCCTCCTGTCAGGACCATGGTGCTGGGTTGAGACAGACTGGGGTGCATATACACCTGAGACCTGGAGAAGAAAAATACACTCGAGTCATTATGTAGAGAACCTTTGGAGACTATACACACACACAGCCAAACCGTATCTCACCTGCCATCAGCAAGCAGTTCTCACACTGTACTAGACTGACAGCTTAGAAATAAGCTGTGATGCTACTTTCCATTTTAGTTACGAGGGTTTTTACTTCCACTTCTAATCCCTTACAACCATGTCCTTGTGTTGTAGGAACATTCAACAGAATGACATTGTGTCCTATCCAAAATTTATACATCAATATCACAGAATCACAGAATTTTCAGAGTTGGAATGGACCTCTAGAGATCATCTAGTCCAACTCCCCTGCTGACACAGGAATGCCTAGAGCACATTACTCAGGACTGCATCCAGGCACACATAACATCCTGCACAGTAAGCTCTGGCTTAGTAGTAAGGGAGGATTCAGGTTACCAGAAGTCTGCAGCAGTTTTGCAAAGCAGAAAAGAATCAGAAGTTACAGATTCAAATAGCTCTAGCAAAATAAGGGGTTTTTTTAAACCTCAATGTCTAGGATTTTGTGGCCTTGAAGGACTATTCTGATCGTTCACTCTCACCTCACGCAGGAAAGCGGGTACAGAGTATGATTCCCACAGTCCACCCAACTCTGAAGCGGATGTCTCATTCCTTCAATTCTAGTAAGCGGTTCCTATAGCCAAGTAGTGTTGCTCTTACACTTGTGTTTGATTTTCTAATTTGAATCTTACATTTTTTTCTCCGAAGTGTAGGCATTTATTCTGTTCTTGTCTTCTGGTTTGTATCTAACAAAAGAGTTATTTAATTTTGCTATGCAGGTACTCAGCTCTGATCAAGCTGTCTCTTGTCTTCTCCCCAGTAGTAAGCCAAATAGAGTATGCTGTAAGCCCTGGGTTTCTCACTAATGAGTTTGCTTACCAGCCCACAAACCTCTTTCTACACCAAGATTTGCCTCACCATTTGAGAGGGTAGGCAGAGCAATTGAATATAATTTTCCAAGGATTGTCTTTGCCATTGTCCTACACAGAAACACGCTACAGTCTTATGTGCCTTGATACCTTTGGTCTCCACCCTGGCAGTGTTACTACGGAAAGGAAGCAGGATGTCCACAAAGAGGGAAGAGAAGACGAGCGTGGAGTATCTGATCAATGTACATGGCCATCAGGAACAGAAGAGTTCAGACCACAAGGAAATGAAAAACTGGAAGCAGTTACCTGAAGGGCTGTATGGAGCTGTACATCTCCTGGGACTGGGAAACAGGCAGACCACCCCTCAGGCCAAGCTGAGCTTGGGCCTGTAAGGATGTGTGGAGGGAAATGGGAATCTGTTGAGCAGCAGCAGCCTGCAGAAGAAATTAAGATGACTGAGAGGTACAAGAGGAGCCGGAAACTCTCCCAGGCTGTTAAAAAGCCATCAGGTTCCTCCGTGAGTCAATTCGCCATGACAATTACCTATATTGCGCCTTTACCAAGCCCCTGCATCGTTCCACAGAACAGCAGCACATTGGCAGGGGAAGATACTGCATAGGAACCCACGATGGAAAACCAGTGCCTGCAAGAGGCGCTTGATGGACACATGAGGGGACCAACGTGCACCACACACAGAATAGGCATTGAAAATCCCAGCTCTCACCTGCCTGCACTCTTGCCTCAAAGGGGCTCTCCCCAACCCTACTGACACCCTATTTACTAAGGCTCGTGAAATTGCTCATCAGTACTGACCAGCTGTGGAATTTACTGAAAGTCGCTTCACCTCACACAGACGCCTCAGCATCTGCTTCAGTTAAACCCAGTCCAAAGGCACTGGTACAGAAGGGGAAAAACACCTCAATTCCCTCCTTTCAGTTTCACCAATCTGTGACACCCACTGGGAAGCAGCATTCAAGGAACCTAAAGGGAGCCACATCTATTTCCTTTGGGCTATCAGAGACATAAGTGACTCCTCCTTTCTCAAATGCCACCCTGAAGACTCCTCAAGAAACCCCTAGCTGGTTGTATTTTCCCTTACCTGTTGGTAGCTTTGCTGCTGAGGTATTGTCTGAGGGACCAGGCGAGGCTGACTTGCAAACACATGACCATCCAGATACAGGGGTGGAATATGGTTACCTAAACATCAGAGAAGGCAGGCTGTAAATTCAAGGTACAGGGGAAATACAGGCACAGTAGACTGCAGAGACCTGCAGGTCAAGACTATTTCCTACCTCTCAGCAACCACTTCAGCAAGTCAACACAAACTATAGTACCCATTCAGAAGAGCCTGTAAAGCTCATAAGTCCACATACTAAAGCCAGCAGCCCACTTACAGTAGCAGGCTTGCTGAGAATTAATCACACCTTTCTGCAAGAGGCTAAATGTAAACTCAGGTTTCCCACCTCCACAGAGAAAGTTAGAGACACTAACAGTTCAGGAGTTAGTGAGCTGCACTCCAAACTGCTCCTAAATGCCAGAAACCTGCTCTGCAGTTCTCCCATCTTTGCTGCTAGGAGGAACAGAAAGTGCAAACACGGTGTTTGAGACCTTCACTCAAGCCATCTAAAAGCTAAAGATCTAATTAGAAAGTGCTGTGCCACTCCTGTGGTTCTGTGCCTTTGGGACCTAGGAGTCAGAGAATCCAAGTATATTTCCTTTTTCCAGATGCTCTTCCTAATTACACACACTACCTAATATGACTGAGCTTAAGCTTTCCCTCTCAACTCAAGGATAGCAACACCTTCCCATCTCCCGAGTTTTGCAAACTGTAAGCAAGTTGTCATTATTATGCACGAAGAGCAGAAGGTGCTCAGAACCCGTGACTTAAATAGCAAAATGAGCAGAGGAATGGTTGATACTGATATCGGGACTGTTTAAGTCTCTCAGCCATAGGTTTCTTCACTTCCCTTCTATTCTATTGAGCACACAGTGAAGGGTAAGCAGGATCTATTGAGACATCACAGAGACTTGCTGCTACACAGGGAAAGTCATCCTCATGCTAAGTTTATGCCAGTCACACTCAAGTAACATTCTCCAAAGTGGGGAGATGGTCCCTCTTTCTGTCTTGCCTCAATTGTTGTTAAGAATCTGTTAAATACTAGCCAGCCAGTTACTTGACACGAAAGCTCTTCTCACCATGCTCCTGTCTACTAGACTCTTGAGGATGACTCCTAGATACCAACCAGACAATGCAAATACTGCTGCTGCAGTTTGCAAGTACCTGGAATAGATGCAGAAGGTGCTACGGACGCCACAGGCATAGGAGGCATAGAAACTCCACCAAAAGAGCTGTAGCTGACACCGTTGGAAGCTCCAACACTGGAAGGAGGCTGGATGCCTGAGCCTGCACCTCCTGGGGAGTTCTGTTCTGGTAAACTAGGAGAGTTTTCCCAAGCTTTACGAGCAGACTCCATCTATGAAAATGAAGGACAATAACTACAGACAGTTCAAATGGGGAGGACAATACTGAAGCCTAGAGTTGCTCATCTGTGAGCTATTAGTTCAAATTCAGTGTAGTCTAGTCATAGCGGGAAGCTGGCAGGTCTCAGGTCAAGGTGCTTCACACCAATCTCCAACGGGCAAGCATCCTTCAACTCAATCCCCCTTGGTATTTGCTGAGCTTTTTGGGCTTGAGGGTTTTTTTTGGTTTATTTTGGGGTTTTTGTTGTTGTTTGTATGTTTGGGGCTTTTTTTGGTTTGTTCTGAGGGGTTTTTGCCCCCCCCCCCTTTTTTTTTTCCTTCCTTTTCTTCTCTTCTTAACCATCAGGCATGTAGGATCCCTGACCAGCCATCTTACCCAGCTACTGAAATAGTAGGAAAGCTCTGCTGCACTTGTACAATTGGTGGGGACTTCAGCATCCAGGACTGTTGGAACACACGCCCTTCCACCCATGCTAAATAGTACATACGCACAACTTTTATAGAAGCTAATTAATGATTTAGCAGTACTTAACAAAACACTCTGGAAAAGATCTCTCCATCATCGCTACTCTGGCCATGGAGACACGGCATCCACACCTAGGACAAACACACATGCCAGCTTGCTTACCTTAAGAGTGAGGTCTGCAGTGGGGAAAGACATTGGGTTCAGGCCAATGCACCGCTGGAGGTGATGATCTCTTCGTAGAATGGGAATGGACTGCGTTAACCCTGCCTGAGGGGAGATTCGTAAATGGTGAATACTTTATAAACTCTTCTGAGAATGTAATGAGCTACCAAGGCTGACAGAGCCTCAGCTGGCAGCTCTAGTAACTACAGCTGAAAGGATTCAATCCTCAGTGGTACTGCAGGAGTTAAGTACCACATTCAACCCTGATCCATTCTGCTGTTGGCATAAATGACGCCTGGGTGATGCGCAATGACACCCTCTATGTCAAGTTACACCAGCTTCCACTTAAGCACCGATGTGACCCACTAACTTCAATTTGCAGAAGAGTTCCCCTTCCTGTCCCATATTTGGAAGTTACCTAAATTTCAGGCAAAATCTGTTTCTGGAAGAGCGCTTCTGAAAAGAAACACCTTTTAAGTCAAACCACCAAAATCAAACAGCCTGCAAACTTGAAGACATTTCAAAAGCAGCTTTGTGAGTTTCTCACATTGCTGTCCACAGCTGAGCTACAAGCTGGGCTTCCAGTGTGCTCACTCTTTCACATACAATGATGAAATACCCAGATGGCTAGGAAACCTCCAAAACGACCTGACTTGCTAAAGTTACAGTTCTCTGCCTTGGTGTGGCAGATGAGACCTTCTGAGGAAGCTGGCAGTCTGGGCCTAAAAACACCAGTATCTGCCTCACGTCCATTACCAGCACTTTTTTGTGTCTCACAGGAGGAGAATGGTGATCTCTGAGATCTGCAATACCTCTTGCTTTACACAGGCCACTGAATGATAACGGAGTTCTTCCCTATGTCACATCTGAGCTAGTGATGCTCATTTTATCAAGGTACCTTGAGGGCATAGATTTCCATTATGGATTTTAGTCACGTGTGCTGCCTAAGCATTAAGTATGAAGTCAACTGCAAAGAAATATCCTCTTTGGAAGCATCTGAGGTTTAACTGAGGAGCATCTCCAATGAATCAATGCCAAAAAAAAAAAATACTTACGTTACTGGCCAAGGCATCCTGCAATTTGGTGACAGGGTTAGCTGCAGTGCCAGAGGCAGAACCAGGGGGCAAGCTGAAGTCAGAGTCCTGAAAAAAATCAAAACACACGAAATTCAAATCCAGATCCAAAGGCCACCCGTCTGCTTCTCATGGTTAATGACTTCAGCCTGATTCATGACACTAGAAACTAAAGATTGTCCTCCAGTAAGCCTTGCTGGAAGAGAACAAAAAGACACTTCTCAGCACTCAGCAGCAGGCAACCCCCAGAGGCACACAAAGGCTTAAATGGCCGTAATTTTGTCCCTCACCTCTGTTATCACCCCAGCTGGTCCTTGGGACAGTATTTCCAAGAGGATATTACATGTTTGCCAAGACATCTTGAGTACCTGCTTTGTGTCAGTAACGAAATCTAAAGGCAAATCTCCAGGTGGAAGCTTCCTCGAAATAATCCTTCTGCCTCAAACAACCTTTCATATCTCAACAAGCTCAAATCACCAAGAAGATAAAATTAAATTCAATCCTCACTTTAGGATTTACTCCAAATTCAATGGGTGGCACAGGAAGTACAGAATCCACGTGAATTTCCACCCCGTTAACAGGGGGAATATTCCCTTCCAGCCGTTCCGTTCCCTCCGAACCTTTTCTGTTTTTCAGGGAGCGTTCGTTGCCGATTGGTCCAGGCTTGTGTTCCTTGTTCTGTCCTGAGCCTTGATCTGAATCCTTAACAGGAAAGCAGAGAGGCTGAGACACAAAGACCGAATAACCCAATCTCAAGCCTTAAAAATGCTATCAAGAACAACACAACCACTTCACAAGGTCTCTCACTATGTACTCTGGCTTGGCTGCAAATCCAGATTACCTTTTTATCAGATTGCTTCTGCACTTGTTCCTTCTGGCAGTCAGGCTTTGGGTCCACCAGGCCAGCCCCATTCATCTCCTCTGGTTTGAGGGTGCCATATGGAGAACTGCGCTGAGAGGAGGTAGCGGAGGATTCCCGAGACTCCGCGCTCAAGTCAATGCCACTATCCCCCTGGCTGCCTTTAAAACCCTGCTATGCAAAGCACGAAATGTGTTAAAGCCCCGGACTCTGACCCAGCTCCACAAAGGAGGAAAAAAGATCCCAAAAACCAGCAAGACCATGTCCCCTTTTCAAATCACATTCTTGGTTAACTGCAAAGGAGTTGGGCCTGACCTGCAGCATCCCTTTGCTGCTGCTTCAGCCCTACACAACCCTGAGAAAGGTTAACCAATGCACCAACCAGACCATGGCTTTAGAATAAGGAAAAGTGTCCCACACAGCAGCTAGGCTGAGATTGCCAACCTCACTTCACTTGTGACCCAAACCAGATGTGAAGTCTGGTCTCCAGAGGTGAGGCATTCGGGAACCTCCTCCGCCCTCCCTGTATTAAGGCTACAGCTACACACTGCTCACAGGCATGAGGCACACAAACATGACCTATGTGATTCCTCCATCCTTGACCACACTCTACCTCCAGTTAGGAGCAGAATCCTGGAATAGCTCTACTAGTTACTCCAGGATACACCAAGCAGCACTTGGCTGTCTAGGCCAAGATTTGAGCAGCATCAAGCTAAAATCCAAACTGCAAGGAGACAATTTAAAATTGCACAAGCAGAGCTGAGAGTCGCTAAGCACGGATGGAGCAATGAGAAGCTCAAGCCACCTACGTTAATATTTTATACACACAATAACCGAATGGCACATTAGGTGTCACTTACCTCAGTGGCGCTAGATTCAGTACCATTAAAGGTATTTACAGGTTTGCTCCAGGAATCACTGCTAGGAGACTGAACGGAAAGAGCTGGAACAGAACAGAGGGTAGGGTTCATCTGCTTGAAACACAACTGTGAGGACACCTTGTACGCTGTGCATGTTACGCTATTAGCTTTCCATTTCTAGACACAAGAGAGGATATTTTCACCACCTCAGAAAGGTAGTGTTGCCCAGTCAGCTGGGATATGATACAGCACAGAGAATACAGGGTATGGAGAGTGAGGATAGAGAACAGGTAAGAAGTTTCTTAGGGAACATGAAAACAACAGGAGAAAGAAAGGGCAGAGATAGAGACAAGGGAGGCACTAGCTATTCAGTGCTAGAGGATGAGAAAACAATGGAAGGCAAAATAAGAAAACAGCTGAAGTAGATCCAGCCCAACAGGCTAGAAATGCTATATATATATATATAGTTGGATCCTGGTACTACACAAAGACTCAAGAAACAGATTAGGAGACTGACATGGTCAGTGACAGGAGGAGGATGGTTGAACAGTACAACTTCGAACAGATGCTACTCCAGATGTCTGCTAGCTCCCCTCCCACTTCCAGTATTAGACAAGAGAAGGTTATCTCCTCTTGAGCATGGACACCTTGTCCTTCCTGCACACACCAGAGGATTCCCTAGCTTTGTGAAACACTTCAGAACAAACAGACCCAAACTTACCTGGGCTGTTGCTTTCCCAGATCTCTGTGCCCAGGCTGTTTCCAGACACTGTTACATCACTTTGCTCCAAGCACAAGCTGTTCTGCTTCTTCGCGAATCGAGGAGGAATGCGAGACTGAAGGACACGGGCCTTAGCTGGTGCCTGGGAGAGAAAAGGCACAGGCTGTAAGACCTGTCACTGCACTGGGCTAACACAGCCTGCTCCTGGCAAGTTCAAACCCTGGATTTCTAAATGCTGTAATGTGAAGAGCCCCCAACTCATGTAACAGAACCATACAAATTCTGACTCACCCTCCCTTTTTTTTGTTGTTAAAAAACGGACCCTGTGGCTACTAGGAGGTTCCCCCAGTCTAAAAAGACAGTGAAAAAAGCTCCCTTCAGCAGCAACAGGCTTTTTTTCTTTTGGGGAGGTGGGAGGATAGAATACGAAGCAAAGCAAAATTAACACTACAACAGACTTGCTCTGCTTAATTCCTCTCCTTTACTCCAGCTACTGCAAGATCAATTAATAATTTCACAATACAGAGATAGCTCTTTCAGAGCCAAGATCTGAATCGAAAGAGAAGCACATATCTGCAACTGCAAGACCTTTCCCACTGCACATTCACACGTTGTCTTCAGCTTCATTTTAAAAATGCCAAGCAACGAGGCTTTTATAGCTTTGCTTCCAAGACGCTTCAAACTTACCATAAGCCCTCCCTGTCAGGAAGCATTTCCTAACAATACTTTTCATTTGCATTCAGTCCTCAAGATTTCACTAGGTCTCCTTTCATGTCAAAATATTCTCCTATCCCCCTAGAATTTGCAGTCTTCCAGTATATGTAGACAAATGCACCCCTCCTAAACATTACTTAACTAAGCTATCCACACTGCAGTCTTAAATCTTTTCTTGTAAATCAACTCCCTTTATCCAATTACAAACATGGAATTGTCAGTGCTGCTTCCAGTTTGTTAACTTCTTTCTGGTAAGGTGCCCAGACACAAACATGACACCTCTGGCAAGGAAGCTACCACACCCTGCTCTAGCAATAACACATGTTGACACAGCAAGAGCGCAGAGATCCTCCACTGCTCACTGCTGCCCATTATCTCACCAACTACAGCCAGCAACTGCCTTAGTGAGCCAAGTTGCTTTGGATGAGGATCACTTTAGAAAACCCTCCTTAACTCACCAGCAACAATTCTGCTAGAAAACAAATACAGTCAGAAATCTAACCATCCATCCTTTTCAGACCAATGGTCCCTGTCTATCAAAGCCAAAATATGTTTCCTGGGCCTAATACAGGATTTGTCCTACTTTGGCCACCTACAAGTTTTTCTGCTCATCCCAAACACTTTTTGGGGCCCTGTTCCTCTGACTGCAGTCTAAACAGCTTATCACATTAAGGTTTTTCTGACTCCCACTCCTCACCTGAGCAGCCTGTTCCTTCTTCCTTCGCTCCTCTTCCAGCAAACGACGCTGCTTTTTAGTAAGAACTTCAATGAAGCCTTCACCTGCCATAGAACCTACTTCATTCTCTTCCGCTGTGTTCGACACCCGATTATCAATGATAGTACCTGAACAAAGCACATATGGGGAAGAAGTTGTGCATGTGTGAATGCATATAAAGCTTCATAATTGCACTAGTTTAAAGAGTGCATTCCTAATAGGATTCATGCTACAGGCAAACCAGTTCAGCCAGCAGCACTGCAGCTAAGCTTTGAAAACTAAGCCACGGTAGTCTGTTGACATCTACCTGTCACTTTACCCTGCAGGGCTTTGCTGTCCTCTGCCTCAAGATGAGTGTGCTCCAGCTGGGAGAGCTTGGGAACGTCAGCTATGTGCTAACTCGGGTAACTTTAGGTGCACAGTACCAGTTGGAACAAACATCACACCTTTCCAAGTATTAACAAAGACAAAGCAGGCACAGGCACTTTTGAAAACACACCCACCACCTCTGAATGTAAAACCTCAGTTCTACAAATGGCAAAGAGCTGAGTCATGGCCTAATGCCAATGGTTTCAGAGATACTAATTTCTTGCCTCCTTGCCATGAGCTCAGACTCAAATTCCCCACTCTGGATGCTCTTTCAACTTCCTTCGTACTACATAAGGTATTTTGGGCTTGAAATTTACCACCTTAGAAACATGGAGAATCCTCATCTCTCCCTAAAACCAAACTTTCTATAGAAGAAACATTAGAGAGACTGTCAGATCTGGCTGAAAGTTTGGGTTTATCATCTTTGTTGTCCATGTCTTCCCTATTTAGATACACTTTTCTTGTTTCTGTAAATAAGTGGAAAGTAACCTAATATGATATTTAACATTACACTGGATTGAATCAGCCTGGTTTGAAGTCCCCACAATGTGTTACCCCTTTCAAGAAACAAAAGAATTAAGCCACTCACTTCCATAACTCAGTTCAAACTGTGACAAGGCCTCTCCCTTCTCGCTTGTTCTTTGCGCAGTGGATTTGGGCTCCTTCTCTGTCTTTTTACCAGGCCCTTCAGCACTCTCCGAGTTGGCATGGGAAGCCCTATCCAAGCTGTAAATGGAGTGGCTGCTCCCACTACTGGTGTTGCCAAGGCCCCCTCCTTCTTCTGGAGATCTACAAGGAAAGAAGGGAAAGGAATTAGATTTGTCACTAGAAGATGAGTAAAAGTAGCAAGAAAACATATGCGCTGTATTTTCTTTGCCAGGTTTCTAATCACATCTCATCCTTCCCCAGCCTTTGCTCAACTGAAGCAGACGTTAAATTCTGAGCACACAGCCCATTACGAAGATGCTACTGGGGAAGTGGGATGGAAACAGAACAATACCTGTACTCATGAGTCAACCAACACACTGCCCCCGCAACAACCTAATACCCCAGCTTGTCCCCACAGGGAGGGCTCTGTGCCTCTGTACAGTGTCTCCTACCCTCCTATGACACTGGTCTAACAGGTCCCCTGGTGCTCTTTGCAATTAACACACATTTCTTGGCAAGCACCAGGTGCGGGGAAGGGAGACGGGGAGAGGCTGACAACATTGAGGAAAAAAAGATACATAGTTTTTCTATTTTGCTTCTCCTGGATGTTTTTGCACCCTTTTGATCATCATCCACACATCATTCTCCAGCATTCAACTCACAAAAGACAAATTGTGGGGGAGAGAAAGTTTCTCCCTTTGCTTACTTTCCCTTTCTACCTGCATGCGTCTTTCCACACATCAGCTCATCTCTATTTCCAAATAAACTGCTATTAGTTATTACATCCAGGAACTGGGGGACATGGGTCGTAAGAGAACAGAAAACAACAAGTTTCCTATTTATCAGTGCTTTAAACCCAATACAATGCAGCTGCACAAGACCCTTTTTTCTCCTTTTCCTGTTAAAGGAAAAGGGTAACAAGGAAGTTGTCAAATTGGCCAGTGGACCAAGGACCACCTAACCCAGCGTCCTGTTGATCATCTGATTCTTCACAAGACACTTGCAAGGAAATACTTAATCCCTAGTGTCCGAGTTGTCTTAAAATACTCTTAGAAGGAACTCCTCCCACCAGTCTAGGAACACACAGTGCTGCTTGCCATTCATTACCAGTCTCCACTAAGGTCTAAGAAAAATATTTACTCAGGCAAAGCTAGGACTGGCCATGTCACACACTGCGCTCATGCTACAACCACACTACTGTGAATCCAGGTTAGCGATGCTCAACCTGCACAGCTCACAGAAACTCATCCTAGGAAAACCCAACCCTCACTCCTGTGCTCTGCTAAACTCCATTGGGGACCCATGACAGGAGAGGAAGGACACAACAGGTTTGGAGTTAAGGACCTTCATTATCTTTCATGCCTCTAGTGAGAGGCAGTCAAGAGAGTAGAGAGCTGTCTTGGCACGAAACTGAGGTAAAGAGTTGCAGCACGTCATGTCCAGTGTCTCAGCAACTTCCATAAACCTGAATTCCCAGCATTGAAGCAAAGGAATCAATCGGTTGTAAAACAGATGATGATTAAACCCTTGGACGTTTAAGGTTGGATAAATGGTGCTGGAAGTCATCTGCACTAGATAAAGAGAAACGCAGCCAACAGCTCCTTGCCCACAGTCCAGCCCTTCTCCAATCCTCCAATATCTGCATATCAGATAAGATACCCATACATCAGAATGCAACTTTACCTTTTGCTTTTTATCAGTGTCCCATTCTGCTGGCTTTCATATCTGGAAGCTGCTCCTACACCAGTCCTGACAGACTGCTCCGCAAACCCTGCTGGCTCAGCCTTGCGGCTCTGCCTATCGACAATCGGCCTTTGGCTTGAGAAGCTCCTCTTCGCTAGCTCCCTCTTCTCTCCCAGGCTTCCGCTCCCGAGGCCACCCTCTAGCTGGCCTTCGGTCTCTGAAACTCCATCTCGCCTCTCCCGCCGCTCGCTGAAGTCGCTGCTTTCAGATGCTGTCTCCCACTCCTCATTGGCATGGTCCGATGAGTTCTGGTAGGACAGCTCAGGAGACCGTCTGCCTGAGATGGTGCTCTTCTCTGCAGTGGTCAGCTTGGGTCTTCCAGGCCACTGGCTGGGCAGCAGGTTGGGGCCTCCCTCCTCAGGGTTCCACTGGCCAACTGATTCCCTCTCTTGCCTAAGGCGCCTGAATCTTGGTGGTTTGTCTTGGCGAGGGGGACGCCGTCTCCTGAATGGCCTGTTCTCTATGTTCTCCTGATCCGCTGAGTAATCTTCCTGGAAAAAGTGCCTTTTGTCATCCAGATGACTCTCATCGAAAACCCGGCTAGAGAAGGAATCCACATGTTTATAAGAGTCCTGAATGTAGTCCCTGTCAGACTGTTGTCTGCTCCCAAAAGTGTCCGATGGAGAGGTGTGGCTGTACTCCTGCCACCCTGCTCCACCACTCCTGCCTTGCCACTGGGTGGGCTCCTTACCCATGAAACCCCTTCGTCCATAGCCAGAGTTGCTCAGTCTTGGCGGCAGTGATCTCCCAAAAGCTCTCGGGGCCCTCATCTTAGGATCCAGACTACTGTGATCATCTGAATAGATTTTGTTGGACCTCCAAGACTCTTTGAAGTCTCCCTTTTTTAAATCACTGTCCTCCCTGTCCAGCACAGAGCCTTCATTGCTGTTCTCTGATCCCCTCTGCCGGCGACGCTTGGGGAGCTCCTCATATTCTGACCCTTCACTGTGTGTCTCACTTGCAATCCGGCGCCTTGGTTTGCCTCTGGGGAAGTCCTCTGGCTGGTTGAACTCCCGAAGCCCTCGCCCTCGGCTGCTCCGCTGGTTGTTATAGACTCCCCGGCTGCCCACAACAGTGCCTCGGCCTCTGAAAGTGAACTCTCTGAAGCCTCTCCCTCGCCCACGCCCTTGACCTCTCCCACCAAAGGCTTGCTCCTCATCAATGAAGATCCAGTTGTTTCTTTTTGTGGGAGGCAGATCACCAGACTCTCTGGATAGCTTGTTCTCCCAGGTTCTCTCCGGCTTCTCTTCCTCCTCCTCTTCTTCCTCTTCCTCTTGAGATTTCTCAGCCTCTCGAGCAAGGCTGGCTTGGGAAGAACCTTTGTCATCCAGTAGATAGCGTGTGGAGTTCAGTAAGGCTGCAGAATCATCTGATGCATTTTCTACTTTCTGAACAGCTGCCTTCTCCTTCAGTGGGCGCAAGGTGTCCTCTCCCTCCAGTTTAACCTTCTCCATCTCCTTCTCCTTCTCTTCCACCTTGAGGGCTTTCAGGACTGGTTTTTTAATTGGGCCTGATCGCCGTGTCCTCCCCATTTGCTCCTGGTGCTGAGCACTGGTGTTCCGGTTCTCAGGAGCCCACTCTGTTGTCTCTTCAGTGGCCTGTTTGGTATTAGCCCCTTCTTTCTTCCACGGGTCAGCACTGAATGACTGCTCATCCCTGGGCACTTCTTCAGCAACCTCCGCTGCAGTCTCTACAGGTTTCTGATGGTGGCTGATATCCCAGCCATTATATTCAGGCTTCTTCTCTGCTTGGATAAAATCAGGCTCTAGGGGTGAACACCTCAAGTTTGCATGGCGGTTGCCAGAAGAACAAGTTTCCTGCACGGTCTCCTGATGCTGAAACAAGAGATCTTGACCTATTCTCTGAGAAGATAGGCAGCTGTCGAAGTCTGATTGGGCCTTCTTGTCAAAAGCATTCAAGTACTCCTCCCCTCTCTCCTCAAAGAGATCTCGCTGGGTGCTCAGACTCTCCGGCCTTCCAGAAGAAGCCGAGTAACTGTCATTCCTGAGAAGGAAGGAACCAACAAACAAAAAGTCAGCTAACACAGAGCACAGCATGTCTCCGAGGACCAAGGCTAGGCACAAGAGGTGGAAACAAATAAATAAATTGGGGTTTGTTCTAAACCATGAGGCAATGAGCCTATAAATACCTGAATGCTGGGCAGATCTGCTGTGGCCCCAGGCTGTACTGCCTGGTTTGTCAAATCAATGGATGATAAAGAAAGCAGTTCCTATGATGGGCAGTAAACTTAATAAATAAAGGGAGACTCAACCTCCAACATATGTGGAGATCTGAAAACAAGGATTTGGTTTCAGGAAGTCCTAAAGAATTAGGAGACAACCTAGAAAGTATCAAATTTTTTGACTCGTTGTTTTCCATACCCATGTAGGTGACAAGTACCTCTCTCCTACTGAACAGGCTCCAAGCTGGCCAGCCTCGACTGGCATCAGATAGAAAAACTCTGAATAGCTCAGTCCATAAGCACCTCCACAACATAAACACTCAGTGGTGTAAGGGTGCTACCAGATCAGTACTTGGTCTGTTCAGAGATATCTTTTGGGTCAACTCTACACCTGCTTTCCAGTAGAAGATGGCTTACGGCAGCACCTCCCATCACAGCATGTGTGAGGACAGGGGAGTTCTGCACTCACCTGGCGTGCAGCCCCTCCATGGTCATGTTGTCAGCTTGTTTTTGATGTGACAGGGAGTACCCTTTGCTCTGCAGAGATGTGTAGCTTTCCTGGCCCCACACTGGCACAGGGTCCAAGGGAGCAGTTTTCCTTTCTGCCTGCCCTGCCTGACAGTTCTGATCTTCAGACCGACAGCTGCTCCCACCGATGGAGTCCTGCTGAATCATGGGCTTCATAATTCCTGGTCACAACAGAGTTCATACCATTACCACTAGGATCTCACAGCCAAGAAGAATTAGCAATCTACTACTAGCTTGACCCCCCCCTTCCTTTCAGGGCAGAAGGTTACTGCAGCGAGGGAAACCTTTCTGGTAGACAGGAGCCTGTACTTGGGAAATACACAGCTGGGAAATACACCTGGAGTGATACAGAGGGTGACACAGCTTTCAGAGCCCAGCCTGCACAGAACACTACACACCATCACTGGCTTGGAAGCAAGCAGGCGCGTGAAAACAAACCACAAACTCAAGGGAATGATTTATACATCCTCATGTTTATATTCACACCTCTGAAGATCAGTAACAAGGTAGGAAGGTGCCAGGAGCACATAGCTCAGAAAGTACAGGACTTCTCCATCACATTTCTTGAAGGGGTTCTATTAAGATTTCACATGATTACAGCACCTCCCAAACTAATCCTGCAAGATCTGCATTTACACCCACTAAGGCTCCAAAGTTGTTAGGGAAGATCTCCCACTGCAGTGCAGGGGAGGGACAGGTGGGTGTCCCTCCCTCCAAAACCTCCTCTGTTCCCTCACAGCCCTCGTTGCAACTGACTCCTCCTCATCCCTAGAGGAGGTCAATCACAGCCATCCAGGATGCAAAGTCTGGACAGAGGTATGATGGGTGAAGCATGGCAACTTCCCAGATATGGACCAACTGAACAGCCATGATAAAAGGAAACACTGAAAACACCTTACCTGAAGGGTGAAGGGCTGAAGGGTAGAAATCCACAGGGGTGCGACTCTGGGCCATGCGAGGGTCCATATAAGAGGGCATCATCATCCAGCGAGGATCAAAGCCAAGCATCTGGGGGTGCGGCGGGTAGAATGTCCGTTGGGGATGGGAATGGGATGGGGGAGGATACACTTGCTGCTGCTGCCAGTGCTGCATCTTGTACAGCTGCTCCTGCAGGGAAGAGGGATGGGCCATTTGACATGAATGGTCATGGTGCCAGGAATCACACTTGCAAATTAGCCAGCCAAAGGAAAACACATTCTGTATTTTAGAGGCTCAAAAACAGATCAGATGGGAGGGTAGAGCAGATAAGGGTAATTCACTACCAACTGGGAACATGCCAGTTACTATCTCTAAATGCCCAGAACAGCCAGAACATGTTGCAGCCAGAAGTGCAGCCAGAATCTCACACCACTGTGGGCCACACTACGTGGTCAAATGCAAGGGATCAGCTTGGAGTTTGCATTTTCTCAATGCTTCTATGAGATACAGGACAGCTTCCTGTCAAACACCGTTTCCTAATTGGAACCAAATACTTTAGAAGATGTTGCTCTTTGGAGGAAATGCAATTATAAGTTATTTAGTGTGCATATATATTAGTTCTACTCATGTTAGCCGAACAATTAGACAAGAACATCCTAAACCCAATTAAGAGAGCTATTAATATTTTATAGTATTTCCTGTGCATCCTCCAGAGATGGGCTGACACTTTCAGGTTGCTTCCCATCTCCCACATGGCCAGTCCACCTTCCTTTAGCTGAGGACTGTCATGGTGTTAATCTGATTTGACATTTAACTTTTGCTAAAGGTCCAAGAAGAACCTACATTCGAAGGGAGCTTTGTGTATCGAAGAAAGCTTTCGAAAGGTAAACTGCTCCAATTAACATGAAATACATGTATTTACCTGTCAAACTTTCCACTGTCTTTTCTTACCAAGCGTACAACAGTGTCAGACACTGTAACTGTTCATAAAAAAAGCCAATCCCCTACTGCGGAGCAAGAGACACTCTTAAATCTGAACCTGACACGTCATTACGGCAAGTCAGAAACTCAGATAAATGCAAAGATTATATCCGAGTTATCTAGTTCTCCAGTACCTTGGAGAAAATATTTAATTAATGATAGCAACACTATTTTTTATTTTGTTCATTTCATGGAACCAGGACACCAAAGCAGCAATACAAGCCAGCCAAAATACAAACTGCCTCATACATACTAATGACACGAACAGTAAGAGAAAATAAAATGAAAATTTCATGTTCTTCCAGTAGCAATGACCTGTCATATTATTAGCATGACAGCAAAGACATCCAATTCTTTTTAGTTTTAAGAGCATCTCTTTTAAAGAGTAACATTAGCAGTGTTTGCTGCTGTACATTTGAATCATGAAAATGTCAACTGCCCAGTAACAAACACAGGGGAACATTCATACAAGAGCAATTACCAAGCTTCCAAGCAAAATCCAAGTGTGAGCTCTTCATTAAGTTTTACAGTAGTGTTGATTATATCACATTTCAACTGGTTATTCTATGAAGAATGGCAATTAACTTTCCATTATCTGAAGCCTGAATATTCTGTCCCTTGGTTTGACTCTGCTGCCCTAAGGAGGCTCACTGCATCTAGAAGAATAGCCGAAAAGCGTGTACAGCATACAGCACTGCAAGGCTGGGTAAGATGCAAGACATATAAAGCAGCTCAGGCTGGTCTCTCAAAGCCCCAGAAGAGTTTTCAATGAAACAAAAATGAAACAGTTAAGACCAAACATATTTATGGTGCAAAGAAAGTAATGATTTGGAAGAGCCTCACAGAAAAAAAGCTGGGCAGGTAAAAGATGAGAGCAGACACAGAACACCACCTCTCTGCAAAAGCAGGAGGTGGAACAAGAAGCGTGCCGCTTCACGACCCTCACGTTCAGTCCAGAAGCAGAGTCCAACCACCTACCAACCTAAGCACAGGTTTGCTCCTGGCAAGCAAGTGGCTGCCCATACTTAACAGGGTAAGGGCACAGCAAGCGCAAAGTGAAATGGAAGTGGCTGATCCCCAAAGATTTTCCTTTCCCTTGGCCTGTATGTTCAGCCCCCTGTCACTGCAGCAGTGCTGAGGAACAGCAGGCCTCATCTCATGCCAGGGAATAGGAACAGATGTTCACCAGGTTCAGTGCCAGCCAAAGGCATTAGAGACTTCACTGGATCAGGCCCACAGCAAGTACCAAGGTAGCCACTACTCCTCTCCTGACTTTGGACATAGGAAGGGGAACATCCCCAGCTTCTCCCACATACACACATTTGCAAACCAGAGCTCTGCTACAAACCACATAGGCCTAAGGTTTCACATTGTCGGGAGACACCCAGACAACCATGCAAGACAAGTCAACATTTCTGACAGCAGTCTCTAATTTTTCTCCCATGCAAGTGACAAACCTGGCCTGCCCACGCCTCTCCCCAGACACAGAAAGCCCTAACCACAATAGCTCCAGCATCACAGGATGCACATAAAATTCATGTAACCTATACAGACCCCTCTTACCCCTGTCAGACAGGATAAATCTGTGATCAAAAGTACTGAAAACGGCAAGGGAAAAAAATCCCCATTTATCACCTCCCAGCCAAAAGACAGCTGGTTAGTTAGTGCTGATGGTGTTGAGAACCAAGCAAACACAACGGTTTGGCAGGGGTCCAAAGGAAGAGGGGTGGAAGCATCACACCTATTACCTGCTGCTGTTGCTGCTGCTGCCTCTGGAATCGTGGGGGAAGAGACTTCTGGTACTTGTTGAATTCTTGTGCTGGGGAGGGAGCTTCTCTGAGCTCCTCCTCACTGCTGCTTTGGGCTGCTGCTGCTGGGGCAGGAGTCTCCTCTTCCAGATAGCCAACAGAGACCTCCTGTGTGTGAAACTCAGGGGTTGCTGCAGAGAAGAAAATAAGCCTTGATGAGCCCTGCTCATGACAGGGCTTGTGCATGCACCACCACATCACAAAATACACAGGTGTGGGCGTGTCCTGACTGTGTTACGCGGTTGAACTTTATTATAATCATATATAGCACCTCACACACAGTCTGCCTTGACAGCTCTAGAGGGCTTTGTCCACCTTGTTTTAGTGATAAGCTCTGAGCTTTCCCACTGTCACCAGCCTTCTGCTTAAAGCACTGGGGAAAAAAGTCTTTCCCGTTACTCCTTAAACCTGCCCAGTTTAACACCCAGTCATGAGAAGATCAAGAGACCCGTTCCAACAAGGTCTCTGCTAGCACAGCTGACTGAGTGTAGATACATGCAACCAAGGAAGTTGGCATTTGTTTTAGTTGGAATTTTTTTTGTTTTGTTTTGTTTTTAAATGAACCTTCACACCAATCCAAGATACTCTGCAGAATACATGAAGCGGCTGATCTCTCACGTGCAACTGAAGTACCCTCTGAATGCTCCCTCCTAGGAACTCCCACACACTTCCAGTAAGAGATCAGCACGATAGCAAAAAAGCAGTTTTTACAAGGTGAGGCAAGCAATGTTTCTGTACCTCTACGGAAAGCATGACCATTCTCTGGCACAGCATTCTTCTCTGTGCTTGGTGGTCGCAGGTCTTCATTCTCTGTGTGTTTCTGGGTCTCCCCGCTCTTCTGAGCCAGTTTGCATTTCTGATCAAGCTGCTTCAGCTTTGCAGCACAGGCTGCCAGACGCTCCTCCCTGGCTCGCCGCTCCTCCTCTTCCCGTCGCCTCCTGGCTCTCTCAACAGCCTCCGAGATCTCAGAGTGCACAAATTTCTGTCTCAGTGGCACCTTTTCTTCTTTATCCTCGAGGGACTGCTGCCTGAGAATACTTCCCACTGTGGGCTTCTGCCAAAGGAAAAACATTCCTCAATAAGCATGACCAAAACATCTCCTGTATCTTGAGCTTTGCATACCACACTGAGAAAATCCCCTCCTGACTCCCTCCCCTCTATCTTCATGCACACAAATCCCCCTTTTGGTGCGGAGTTATTGCTATCTGGTTCAATAGCTCCGTTTTCTCACTGTCTGACAATCCCACTGCTCTGGACCAGCTTCAATTTCTTTTCTCTAGTGGGAGTGCTATGCAGATGGATTTCTCTCTGGCTGGATATAAACAAAGAATTGAGAAATTCATCAGCATTTCGTTTTCAATAAAATGTCAAACTGGCCTCTTAAGGACAGCGATGCATCGCATCCAGAAGCACAAGCCCACTCACATGAATTCAGCCTACCTGGTATTCGGATGCAGAGCTCCAGCCATTCAGCTTCCTCGGAGGCTGCTGTGAATCCTGCACTTTCCGGACTGACCGGGACAAGCCCACTGAGTCGCCCCAATTCTTTCCTTCCTCCGCCGCGTGTTTGACATCTGCACTGTCTGCAGAGCTCAGGGACAACTGTCGCTGCCTTCTGGGATCCCAGCTGTTCCTGTCATATAAACAGCTTTGCTATGGTATTTGCTACTTGCCTCAAAAGGCACTTGCAGTCTTATCAAGTGGCAAAGGCAACTGACTGTAACAGAAAGGAAAGATCGAAAAAACAGAAAGACACCAGAACAAGCAATGCGCTTTTCCTGCTAAGGTGCATAAGGATTAACACCACTACTGTGCAGCAGGATAAAGGTGAGACACAGAAAGGGGAGGAGGAATAAAGCCCAATATCCTGGCACTCAGCCCACTCAAACAATGGCCAGTGGAATCAACAAAGTCACAGTATGAATCAGGGGGATCAAGCCTCAACATTCAGAACAAGTTCTAAAAAGATGGTGGTACTCTTTACTTTCATTGAAACAACTGTAGGTGCACATACAGCTACTTCTTACCACTTCTGTCGTCCATCTTTAAGAGTTTCTTCCTCTTCCTCATCTTCACTAAACTTTAGTTTCTCAGAGTAATCCACTTCATCATGAATGCCTACAAAGGCAGGATTGGAGAAGGCATACATGAGAGGAAAGAAATAGGTCCCTTGTCCTGATAAAACTTAAGCCCTCTCTGGCATTAAACCAGAGAACGCACAGGCTTGGCATAAACTACTTGGAAAGCCAAATGTCTACCACAGGTACGGGAAATGATGCAAGTAGTGTGCAACCACACTGCTGAACAGCTGGGCTGGTCCCAGAAAAGGAGCAGCAACCAGTCTGGGAATGGGGGCTGCAAATGAGGAGACAGCCACCAAAGCTAGACTGTGTGTAACTGGATACTGAACACGATGACTGAAGGGTATGACTAGCTCTTTTTTTCAGCAGCCATACTACTATCCTCCCACTGTTTGGTGTTTTCAGCTTTTAGGAGTCTTCAGATCCGATTCCTTGAGTATAGTGTGATGGAAGGATCAGAAGGATCCACTGTGTCATCATTTACACCAACAGCAATTTCACAACTAGACAGATCACTCTTTGCTGCTTCTCCTCCCTTTGAAACAGAGCCACCAGAATACCCTGACTATTTCATGCTTCAGGGAGGAGTAACTACTTTGCTTCACCTCCTAAGTTGTTGCCTGAAGCTAGAGAATGGAAGCACGTTACCTGCCCATCCATCATCTGCATCAGTGTCTAGTTCATCCAGCCCCTTTAGGTTCTCTGCATTGATAATGGTGGGCCGAGGTGCTCTCTCTACTTGCTGCCGAACTGGACGTGTTGGGCGAGACAGGCTGAGCCTGTTCTCTTTTCTACAGGGAAATGCAAAGAAATGGTTAGAAACAGCAAAGAGTAAAGAAAAGAATGTAGAGCTGGGTTTGTAACACTGAAATCAGTCCTTTTCTACCACACGCTTATATACAAGGGCTAAAGTTTCTCTCCCTGTTCAGCAAAGTTTCTTTCCCTTGTCTACCCAGTATCCACTCCTAGGGCTTACAGATCAAACCTGCAAGCCTTCCAGTCCAGGATCACACACTACTAGTTCTGATGTCCACCTGCTCTTCAGACACACAGCGCTGACAATCCTGCAACATTTCAGATGCTGCTATAGCTGGAGCAAAGCATTACTTCTTTGGATAAAAATCAGGTTCCCTCTATGGCTGCCTGCACCTTCACCCATGCAACTGGATCCTTGGCCCAAATTCTTGCCTAGTTTAAGGTTCATGTCACACCCTGAACCTGCCTCTCAATTGGGATAGTCATGGCAGCCTTACCCATCCTGGTCATTCATCTGGTATTGTCTGAAAGGTACCCGGGGCTCAAGCCGAAGCTGAGGAAGGGGGAAAGACCCTCGGTCCAGCGATGCAGGGGTCTCAGATGGCTGTTGTGGACACATCTGGAAGAAGGCAATGCAGAATAGTCTGTTTTCTCTCCTTACCACAGCAAGGCTTACCCAGATTAGGTTACAACACGAGCATGGTAGCTGCATCCACGCAAAGGGAAAACAAACATTTCATGTCTGGCTGCCTAACAAAGCCACATGCTAATGGTTACCCTCTCCAGCTCTAGAGGGAAAGCAGCAACTTTTCCTTGCACTGAGCAAGGCTGTGCTACACTATTCCAGCACAAAAGAGTAAACGCACAACAGGAGAAACAAACAGATCAAGAGAAGGATCCCTCACCAAGCCCTGGGAACCAACTCAGACTCCAGAAAACAGATCTCTCAGCTGACTTCTTCAACATGCACGCATTATAAGAAGCAAGGACATTACACAGCTATGGGGAAAGGGCAACTTACAAAAGCAGGTAGCATGTCATGGTACGTAGGTGGTTGGTAGACATTTCCCATGAACTGCGAAGCCCCTTTGCGGACAGGCTGAGCTGGGCGGAGAGACGGCTCCTTCGGATCGCTGGCACTCACTGAGGAGGGGGCTCCGTCTCCCGTGCTAGAGGTCTTGCTGCCCAGCTCAGCAGGGGAGGCGGTCAGAGATGTGGCAGAGATTATGTTCCTCCCACCGCCCTCCCTCCAACTGGTGACATCTGGAAAGGAGGTAATAATTATGTTAACATTTGTAAATGCAGACAGTCACTCTGCCAAAAAGTCTCTAAACTCAAATATGCTGGTCAAGCCCTAATTACACTGAGCATGTAGAAAAACATCAAGGACCAAGGAAAATTTCCAAAAGCATTTATTTTCCTAAGAGACTAGCAGCCAGCAGCCATTACTACGTAATTGCCACACCAGTGGTGTCCTTATTTGTCAATAAGCCTAAATTCAAACCAACTCTGCTCCCCATCTCCACAGTCCTTACCCTGCAGAATTAAGGCCAATTAGATCATGCACAAACACTCAAAGAGAAGCCACATTACACTACCCACTCATTTCACTTGTGACTCTCCCTTAGTCCAGGGGGAAGGGGCCTGCTTTGCAACATCACACTGCAATTTTTGTGAAACAATGTAGTAGATGACAGTCCATACTTGGCTGTCTGGACCACAGAACTCAGGCAGTGAACTCAGGCGTGATCACATGCGAATCTGATCATTTGCTAAGCAGCTTGACACATGTGAGCTCACAAAAATACAAAAGGAAATGTAGGGATGCAGTATCCAATACGACTGTGAACTGGCATTCCACTGCCCAACACACAGTCTATGGGGTTATGAGCTGGGATAAGGCAGAAAGACAAGGTCATTCACTTACTCTGGGGGCGGAGGCTTGGTCCTGGCCCATACGACGGATCTAAGGCGCCCTTTTCTTTGCCAACCTTGTCCTGCTCGCCAGCTGCTTTCAGCGTCGGAAATTCCTCGGGAGAGAAGGATAACAGTCGGCTTGAGGCCCTTGAACCTGTCAGACAAATAAGTGTGGGACTCAGAGAAGATTCTTTTCACTCTTTCAACTCCCTTAAGAGATCAGCCTGGAAACAGGTTTCCTGAGAATCTGGGCCTCCAGCATATTTAAACCCAAATTACTATCGTACCAGCACCTCAGCTCACATCCAAAACACTCTCAGACACTGTTACCAGCACGGCAACACATGTCCTCGCCCAGTACTCCCACACTCTTAACTTGGGATCTTCATCTAAATTCTCATGTTCAACAAAGTCAGAGTGAACTTTCTCAGCTTCCAATTATTTTTGCAAAGTACAAAATTCAGACTGAGGCAGAGATGTAAATTCTGCAAGATCACTTATAGATGATACCCTGTTATCAATTATTTGACGTTTCTATTCAGTCTCTTTCTGCTCAGATCTCACTCTACTGGGGAATTCTATTGTTAAGATTTCTGGCAATATACTCAGTGAAAGACCACAGATAAGGACCAAGTGCTATGCCCCACTCTCCTCTCTGCTGCAGCATTTTTAAGATGCAGATCACCGGCCAGATCAGGCCAGGTTCATTTCTTGTCATTGGCAAATTGTCTTGCCAAGTCATCAGCCACCCTAGAATGACAGCTTTTTGTCCATTCTGAAGATCTGCCAGTGATTGGAAAACAAAACACAGCAATTCTCCTAATACCGTTGACAAGATAACAAAGAATAAGAGGAAATTGTCAGCATTATTGCACCACTAAACATTAAAAAAATTGCTTTTTTGAAAACTGTTTCTTGGCATTACTTGGCTAATGCTCTTTTTAAAAAGGGCATTTCAGAATTACCATGCTAGAAGTATCAGCAATGACTACTGAAGACCTGACAAAAGAGTCCCATCCATCTTTATCCTTCCTTGCCCTAAGGAGTCAAGAAAGGTTGGCTTCTTTAAGTCATTTTCACTTTCTGGAACTTGCACGCTGCTCAAGACCTTCCATCTGACGATTTCCAGGGAAGACACTGCAACTACTGCATGTAACATCTTCAAATATTTTGGACAGATGAGAATACACAACAAGGACATTCCTCAAATACACCATAAAATATCTGAGATGTGCCGGGAGTTCTGATTTCTACTGCATTATTCTACTGAACTAGAATGGCAATGAGAATATTAACAACATGTAAGTGTCTTTCGGGGAGACTTCCACCTCCCAGGTAAGGCTGCACAATGTAATGACTGTTAACGTGCAGGCATTAACAATTTGCACTCTAACCCTAGGCAGCATCACACTGATAAAAAGTTTGGTGCATCTTTTTTTCCTCCAAGTGCCCTTTTTACAGAAGACACAGGCATGGCACAGTTCATAATTAATTTACTAGACCACATTTCTTCAAGATATGGCCTCCAAAAAAGATTTTACAGCAGTAACATCTAAAAGAGAGCAAAAGCAAAAGACTTCCCTCTTCGTTGATAATACTAGAAACTGCTGTATTATCTTAGAAGGAAATGTAATTGTTCAACATCTCTGGAGAAGAGGTGGAAGGATGGGATGGCCTAAGAAGTCCTTTCAGTCAGACTTCTGATGCTTCTGTGTTTCAATTACCTTCTAATTAACCTGCTCTTAGCCACATATGCAACTCTTTTCTTGGGTTGAGAACTCTATATTGGTAAGTGTGACCTAGAATGAGTTTTCAAAAAATCCTTAGGAGGTCCACACAGCAAGAGTCTCAAAAAAGTACCAATGAACCAAACAAGACACAGTCTTTGCACTGGCCACCAACCTCAGGCAAGCACAAGTCTCTGCTTTAACATCTAGCCTTTGAGAAACGTCCTCTCATTAAGGAACCCATTTAATTTAGGATAATCTTATCCGCTCCATTTCTGCAATCTGCAGCTGTCTCAATTCTTTCCAGTCTTTCTGCAATTTCACTTGACAACTGAATGGTTCCAGGTCTGTTCACATTAAAACAGTAGAACTGAGCTGTTATTCTCACTACAGTTTTAATGGCAGTACTCAGTACAGCTGGAAACCACCTCCTGCGTGGAAATGGATGCATCTGAAGACAACTAAACTCCCAATTTATGTTAACACTGCTTCAGGATCCTTAGTCAAGCAGAAGTCGTTAGCAGCACAGTTACTCAGGGAGACTTAATAGAAAGGCTTCAGCCAAGGTGTAAGCAAGTGCGTGTTGCAACAGCTTCAATGCCACTTCCACCCACTGACACTGTAACACCCTTGGACTAAGGATGCTGCGGACAGCCTCCCTGAGATACCTTATTACAGCCTCACATTTGACCACCTAATTAGGTGAAGCTCCCCATGCTACTGGCCAGAGATGCCTACATTTGCAGTCTCCAATGTCCTCTCTTCTCCTTTCTTCTTTTCTTCTAAACCAATCCCTCCCCTTTTCCACTCTGTTTTCTGCGCACTGCTCTGGGTTGATGGAAGATGCTTATAAGGGGGCAAATGTTTCCCTTCTCCTTCAAAACCTTCAGCTCCCAGAACTCCCTGCTGCTTCTTAAGCGCATGAAACATTCTGGTTCAAGATGGAGATGGGACACATTCTGTTCAAGCTGTGTCTTGCACTGGCAGACCTGAACAGATGCAGTTGCATCATTCCACCCAACACACTACACAGACTGAAAACAAGACTCATATGGCCTCACTGCACTGTAACAGAGACAGCTGTGTCCCATTCTGCACCAGTCTAGACAGGGAGAGCAGGAAGAACTGGAGTCCACCCCATCTCACGCCTGTCTGGGAGAAGCAGGCACATACCCAGCTCCATTTCTGTTTATCATACTCACCACCTTCTTGTCCTGCTGGCCTTCCATTCAGCTGTGCCCATGACTTTGGTCCACCTGGCACTGAATTTGTACTCTGGAAACAAAACAACACACAAAAAACAACCCCAACGCCCACAGATCAGTGAAGTCTCACGACTGTTTCTCATTTCCTGGCTGGCATCTGCTACGGTTCAGGCCTCTAGATCACCCAGATGTCACTGGATACCACAGATCTCCCCAGCTTCTTGTTGGGGCTAAAGTCAGCTGCTCCCTACTCCAGTGTACTAGGATGCTATAGCAAAAATCCTTCTCTGCCCTGTTCCTCATCTCTCCTTCGCTCATCTTCATCAACTATTTCCTCAAACCATTCCTCTTGCTTTCCTCCCTCTAATCAAGCTTTCCCTTTGTTCTGTTGCATTTTCCCAAATGGTCCCTCTTAATCTTCTAGATTTGTTCTATGCTACACCTCAGCTTTAAGGCTACCCTACTTTCTCATGCATTAACCACTCTTCTCTTCAAAACATAACTCTTGTCCTGATTTCCTTGAATCTCAAGGGCTGGGAAATTTTTTTTAAACTAAAAGTGTGAAATCTGCAGCACAGAGGGGTCAGGTCCCTGCACTCTCTGGGGAAGCTTTCTTACTTGCCAGTAGCTTTTTCAGGTCCTGACACTGGCTACTTCTCCCACATGACCAGATCTCTTCTTATCAAGTCTCATCAGGCTGGGAGCAAGAGCTGGATCTGTTGTCACCAAGCAACACTTGAATTAGACCCAAAGGACAATCGTTTAGAAGTGCTAACCAGCCATCCCACATTCCAGACATTCTTTCTAGCTTGAATCTAGACTTTCTGCACACACTTGAAAGGTACAGAGGTAACGTGCACAGAATCATACCCTAACTGCAGCACAGCATTCCAGGGCACAGTAACTTGTAGCCAAGATAGTCAATTCTACAAGAATTGATTCTACAGGAACTTTCTGTAACTTGCAGTCTTGCTGATTCTTACTTGTGCAAGGCAACACAGACAATTAAAGAAAACCCTCAAGCTGTCTGGGGACAGAGGAAGCAGGATGGTAGTCACAAAGACTGCTTGCACTTACCTCCTGACTGATTGACTGTGTCGGCTTCTGTAAATTGGAGACAGATTTCTGCAAACCCTGCTGCGGCAGCGACTCCTGCAGCTGTGCAGCCGTCACACTGGAACTGAAAAGAGACAGCAAGAGTTGAGATCAAAGGGGAAGGAAGGCAAAAAGACAAACAACTCTAGCCATATAGCAGTTGCTAAAAGATCAAGCTAACGTTGGCTATACACCAGCATGGACAACAGAGAACTGATCGCTTTAAGGTCCAACAGACAGCACAGCAGTGCACAACTGCTGCTGCTTGCCTGACAGAAACTTAGCAAAGAGTAGTTTTACCTACCTCTTTTGGTCTGGCTGATCCTGCTTGTTTGCCCATCCTGTACCGTCCTTGGGTACTATAATGATGTTGGGGTCGTTTCCTTTGTTCTCAGACTTCAAGCTAGGCAAATTTGCAGGTGGTGGCATGCGCCGGGCAGCAGCAACTTTCCCAAGACTCTGTAAGCCATGTCTAGGAATAACTAGTGAGAAAGGAACAACAGCAGGTCACAGAGGGCTATATCCTGCTAGATAAGTAACTTTAATTAGCATACTGTGGCTGGGTGCAGTCCCAACAGAACTGTATGACAAGCAGCAACACTGCTGCTAGGTCAACATACAGGTCATTTCCCACAGGACCATACTGAAGCAGCCGTCCGTTGTAGCAGCTGCCTAACAGGCAGCCTCCTACAACAGTCAGGAAGGAGAAAGAAATAATTCTCCCTAACAGAAAATGCCTACAGAGTCTTTTAGCTACCTGTGCAGCTACTCCTCTTTCATTTCACCAAGGAGAAGCAGCATCGCCATTTCACAGCTTGGGGAAATGTCCATCTATGTCTACCTCTTAGCAGACAGACTGGTAATCTAACCCAGGAGTCCTGAAGTCTAGATTTTCCAGCTCTACCCAATAGATCACATTTATTAAGCTGGTATTTTATTCTCTTTGGTTTTCTACTCCCACACCAAATCCAGAGTCAGTCCAGGCGTTTCAATTTTTTGACCCGACCATCTACTTTTGGTCACTTCTCCAGTGCAAAACTAACTGAGGTCTGACCAACTTAAGGAACTTCAGTCAGCTTAAATGCCCCATCTTGGTATAGCCTAAGGTCCCGGTAAGGCGTTCACTCAAGTCTGCAACCTGACCACCTTTCAGCAAGGACACAGGCTAAATGAAAGGACCCACAGTCCCCCAGCTGTTTTGCCTTAATTCCCCCATGTGCCTACAATAACAGCAGCACAAAGAGCCACAGACATTTTCCTTGAAGTCCTAATGGAACACAGGCTTAGACACCAGAACAAATAGCTCTGCAACCCAACTGGTTCCCACTAGGCATCCTACCCACTGGGCCAACAACCTGCATTAGCTCTGCAACAACACTCTTAGAAGACCCCAAAAGGAGCTTTCTGAAGGTATTCCTTACCTGTAGTTCTGATAGCTTCTATTGACTTTCCTTTATACTTATCAAACAGGCTGAGTGTCGAGTACTTGCTTTTCCCATCCTTTCCCTTGGTTATTTGCCCCAAACGATCGGACATTGCGATGAAATGTCATCTAGTAAGGAAATTTCTCTGCGCCGCTCCCGATCTACCTTTTAATGAAAGAGAACCAGGGAAACGCTATCAAACAGATTATTCAGTCACAGACAAGTAGGAAATAAAACACGCACAACTGCCAGAACGGCACAGGTTCAGTGAGCAGACATACTAAGTTACAAGGTTTTAACCCCCTCCTCTTCAGTCACGAGAAGCTTGTGGGATTTAAGATTCATAAACTAAATGAAAGGAACTGCAGGAACACACTTGTCACAGCATGATTTTTTTCTGCCACTCCAGTGCTGAAAGAGGTGAGCTTCTTTAATTACGTGGTCAACACAGTCCTTGCTTTTAAAGAGTAAGTCTAACGATAAGCAGCTATGCACAAGAATTCCTAAACGTAAGTGACATAAGAGCCTTGTATCTTATTCAATGCCGGAATTTACCATTGGGTTTCCCACTGACGCACTGGTAGCCAGGTTTGTAATGTTTAGGATTATGGTTCCACACTGGCCGCAGTTAATGACTCATACCAGCAATTAATGCTTTGAAAGTATCACCTGAAGGCAACAGAGTTATTTCTTCAAATTCCCTTTTCCCATGTGCCGGCCACAAAAGAGAGTTAAGGAGTCCAAAAGACACTGCTCAAATGAAACAGGTTCAGACTCTCGAACCTGGAGGTTCAGCAGTTCTACTACGAATCCTGAAGACCCTTTATAAAAAAAGATTACATTTCTCTGTTACTGGCACCTTCAATACCTTTTTTAGCTATACTTTTCACAATGGATGTGGTTTTTTAATTTTTCACTCTGATCTTTGCTGGCACAACATGCTGTGATTAACACCCTTCATGCAGGCAGTCTCTTTACTCTCACTTTTCGGCTCTTGGAGCCTAAGACAAAGCTGAAACATGGGGAATGCACGCACTGTAGAGGTCAGCTTTTATGTCAGAAAAGAAACTTTGCTTACTTTCAATGGATCTGTCTCATTTTTTTCAAGCATAATTCTCTGTTCTAAATTTTCTCAAATCTAGGAGCTTAATCTAACCTTTTCACACATAATTTAGATTTTCATATTTCTTGTGGTAAAGCCTCCACTTCAAGCCTAAAACTGCTGGCAGCTTTATTATACCATCTGCTAGGTCCCATCTTAGGGTTGCAGCTCTACGCTGGAGTAACAAAACACTATACATATCAGACCTTCCCACCCTTCACCCTTTCTGAAACTCATCCAGCTGAAAGCACGTTTCAAGCGCAGTCAGACATCACTCTTTCTGAAAGAAACTCTATCTGACCAGAGTCTACCAATTCCACCAGCAAGGCCTTATCAAACATGATTTCCAGGTAAGAGGATTACTCCATCATGCATTATGTACAAAATAAAGCACAGACCACAAACAAGCTGGATACAGCCAGTTTGAGAACGTACTGCCATCTGCAACTAGCAGAGTAAAGCCCATCTAAAGGCTGCTGCCAGGGGCAAGTTTCTGACCAATAAACCTGGCACCACGCAGAGTTCATTCTTGCATTGCAGGATATAAATCAGGCCTGGCAGGAGCAAGAAGCTGTGTGCTAGGCAGCAAGTAGCACAGTTGGGCATAGAGGAAGAGAAATATTTTCTGTCACTCAGTAACAGCACCCACAGGATGCTCAGGAAAAACCCCACGCTCCACAAGAAGCCTCTCACAGCCACCTTTGCTGGACCACCACACAGGGCTGCAGCACGAAGGCTTGTGGAGGCACCAGGGCTGGCTGACATTCTTGAGGCACCTTTTCCTGCAGAGTAGCAAAGAGATCTTTGGCTCCAGTCTGGTTCAATCTTTGCTCAGATGGTCACCATGTGCCAAAGAACACAACAGCTCCTCCCTCACTTGCCCATTTCCACTGTATTTTATTAGTACAACAGACATAAAAGAGAAAGGGAGAAAAAACACTGATTAGACGGACTTGGCAGGAACGTAGAAGCTGGACTGGGAACAATGACCTGTTTGAACTGGCAGAGTGGTGGGGAGCCCCGGACCAGGGCGAATAGCAGAGGGTGCTGCACACCAGCCCTCAGCTGCGCTGGCAAGAGCAGAGTCACCTGCTTTTACAGGTATATTGAGCCTTGCAGAGCGAGCCTGTCTCAGGGTCTATCTGGACCACGTCAATCCTGTATCAACCTCACACAATCCCAAACAAAAAAAATCCACTTTGAGGTTTAGAAAACTCAAACCAGACAAAATTAGTAGGCATTAGGAAAAGGAAAAAAAAAACCCAAACACCAACAAAAACCTATCACATCAGGTTCAGGAGTTAGTTGGTTAACAGAAAATTCCCAAGTTCCTGAAAGTCAGCACGCAAACAGCACGCGGGTAACGCTGCCAAAGAGAAACCCTGACAACCAGTTATGTAACTGGGTCTCAGCTGCCTCTTGATTACATCTTATACCATTAAAAGGATGCGGGAGGAATAAACAACCACTTCAGAGCAGAACAGCTGGGGACATGCCGGGATAAAGCCCCTTGTCAAACTTTCTGGGATAGCCACTACTGCTGTCTGGATAAGTGAAACTGACTTTGAACTCCTTCAAGGCTTTGAAGCTGAAAACAGTGAAACACAAGTTTGTTTTGTGCGTTAGGCATGTGCTCCAGAGGGGAAAACAAGTCCATGGAGAGGTGAGGCACTTGCCATACGGTCACTGTGCAAAGAGGCTGGAGAGGCACGGAGCCCCCTCGGAGTCATCCCACAGGCAAGACCTCGCTGCCTGTCCCTCCTGACAGCAGCCAGCTGCATATCTGAGCTAGCCCATGGGTGCACTGGCCAGGGGGATCACTCAGCACCCAGGTCACCCGCAGCACTTCAGAGAGGCCACAGAGCCCCCCAAGGCTCTTACAACACTAGACTATTATCCTATCACACAGTGAAGCAGGGAATACAGGCAGGGATCATCAAGGTCTTCCAGTCTTGCAGAGCAAAGCCATTTCTGATAAAAATCAAGCTCATTAAGAATAGAACTGGCTGCCTGGCATGCTTATCATTAAGAAAGCTAGAACCAGAAGGCACATGCCGATGCTGACAACTGAAAACTGACAGCTTTGGCAAAGCCTCTGACCTGTGCTCAGGGTCCCTGTGTCCGATAGCTGACCCTGAAGAAAGCATTATTCCCTGTTACAGAGAAATAAATAAATAAAAATAATTAAAAAAAAAATAAACCCAATCACCATTTCTGCAAGGTTTCTCTCAAGTTTTCTCGAGGTCTTTGGGGGAAGGTTCGCTGTCAGTTTTAGCATGGAGCTTAGCTCTTCCCATTCTCAGCACTAGTGATGTCTCCTGTGGGACAGCACCAGAGTGCAAGATAGCTAGTGTCTCTGAGGAATCAGAAAATACTGCAGCATGACTAGTTACATTAGAGACCCCAGGGTACAAATAACTGCACCAGGACCGCTTTTTGGGTGGAGAGCTCCGCTACCTAGGAGTCTTCACATCCACATCGTGGACCCTGGGTTTGATGTGTAGCCCTTGACCCCATCTAACTGCCTTTTAAAGGGGTATGTCCTAATTCAGAGAGCAACAATGATCTCTTAAGTGCCAGAGTATTTGAGCCTTGGAGATACAACAGGGATCTACGGAGCACAGGGAGCCTGTCCTGTTAAAAGAAAACCTTGAATTACTGGCTCTGGTAACAACTGGAAACCCCTGAGCTGAGAATGCAGCCAAAGGGAGAGACTCCCGACAAACAGGATTGTCTGCAAAGCTCTTTGTAAATCTATGTACGAACGAGGCTGGGCTGCTGGTGTTTTATTCACAAGCCTTCAATGGAGCTTGAATACCTGGACGTTAGCCAGCCTTAATTGAGCAGGGCAAACAGATTTATGAAAGGTAACACACACACTAGAAAGAATCACTTCAGCTACTCGTACACCACTGAGCTCTACACTGAGCACAATCACTCGGGCAAAGGACCAGAGAGCACTACAGACCCTCACACTCCTTGCTCACTTCACAGCTGCACTCACAAACACAAAACAAAGCAACAGGATGGAGATTAACAGTGAAAAGAAGCAGAAAGATTTTTGACCTGAAATTTTAAAAAACTGTCCAGAAACTCACAGGTTGCAAAAGAATAGAGAAGTAAGTAAGTGTTCAGAGTTGATGTTAAACTGAATTCTATCGTGGTTTCTAATGTTACTGGTAACACGAAACCTCTTAAAAAACACAGTATAGTTTTACAGAAGATTAGTGATGTTCCCTCTTCTTTAAATACACATGGTCAATTTTGCTGGTACTTCTCAAAGCTAAATGTTTATCTGCCAACAGGGAGATACCACTACTTCTCCTGGAACACGTCTCACCAGGAATCTCCTATTTGTGAAACGGTTGCCACTTGTCTCAGCGATGAAAGACACTGCCGGCTGCCCTTGGAAGAGCTTTGGTGAAACAGTGTGACCAGCTGCCCTCGGGGCTTGGTGCCAGATGCACTTATATCCTGTAGAAGCCCTGCTTGGGCCAGGCAGGGATCATCAGCCTAGCGGGCAAGGGACCAGACGAGCATTCGGTTCCTAGGAGAGACTGCTTAATAAGGAGGGGAGCAACATGAGAACATCAGCATTGAACTACTAAGTCAACAGGATCTATGAAGAGCCATGTGTAGCAAGAGTCTAGGCTGCAAGAAGCCGCTCGCTGTCATTCTGTTGCATTGTTTCCAAAGGGAGCTACTAAGATTTGTTGGTACACCTGAAAAAGGGCCTGCTGAGATCCTGAATGCGCCACCAAGTCCTGCCAGACAGGGAGAAGCAAGTCAGCAATCTGCAGTGCAGAGAAAAGATAAGACACCCCACAGCAAAGCTCCTCATTCACAAGGCAGGGGGGGCAGGGGGTGGTGGTGCTCCTTCCTTAGCTGAACACGTATATTTGGCATTACCAATTATTTTTAATTCTGCACAATTCCAGCTTCTCTCTGCATCTCCCATGAATCCTGTCTCCTTGTAAAAACAGGGAATGGGAGATCAGGATCGCATCTCCCATGATTTATTGCAGGGGTATGCTGCTAGCTGAGTAATACTGCTGGAGGCTGTCTGCCAGAAGACTTGCCTGCTGGCCAGCCCCATCATCAGGCCTCTCTAAGCCAAGCCAGCCTGGATTTGAGACATCCAGCAGGACCATGAAGAGCAGAGGCAGAGTCTTCTGGACAGCGTATTATCATTAACTCTGTGGTGTGGAGCTGTACAGGCAGAGAGAAAACATGATAACAGGGGGACAGAAAGGGTACGTCCTGTAAGATGACCTGACCTCATGTTCCCAGCTCTGTCTTCACCAAGCTCACCTGCTGCCCCTCTTATAAACGTACCAACAGGTTGGGAATCGCAACTACTGTTACTGAACTGCTGCCCAGTTCTAGAGAAAACACTTCTCCATAATCTCAGGTTTGGTCTGTGAAATACAGAAGCCTCACCTCTCTGCTAAACAGCTTTCACAGTGCTGGGGAGGCAGACAGCAGAGAAAGGCAGCCAGAAAGGGTGGATTTGTAACTTAGTGCAAAACAGATAAAGCAGACTGGAGTCTGGAGAAGAGCTCAATTGTATTTACACAAAAACATTAACGAGTTCTGTGGTCCTTTCTGTAAGGGCTGGACAGACAATGCCACACCCTGAAGAGGAGCCCTGACCTCCAGTAACTGAGGATGCAGACAAAGATCAGAAATACTTCATCTTGAAGATGCAAGACTATGGCATGGAGAAAAAAAAAAAAAATCCAGCTAGAAAGCTTGTCCACAGCCCACAGAAAGTACTTAGGAGATCCTGTGCTCATGCAACTCCCCTTCCTTGTCATGCAGCAGAAAACCCAAGGTGTGCAGTAAATTCTTTTCTTGAAAGGTATGTCTGTCTGCAGCAGCCCTCCAGAGGAACATAGCCCATTTTCTGCTCATCTGCCCCACCAAGCTGCAAAGAAGAAACTGACCCCTCGGTGCAAACCTGTCAGGAAAGAACAGCTGTATCTCTAACCCAAGAGGAAGCGCTGCAGGGCTTTCGTACCCCTTAGAATCAGGAATTGATTACTGCAGGGAGGCAGCAAGGTATCTTACAAAGTGCCAACTACCAACATCACACTCGTTGCCCTCTCATCCAGGCCATAAGGGTGTTAAATGAGACAAGCCTCAGCACAAACTGACTCCGATGCCTCTACCTATAAACTTTGCCAGGCTCAGAAGCAATGACTTCCTCAATTTCTATTGTGCCTTGCTGCAGAAGTGCCTAAAGCAGCGTACTTCTTTGCCATTTCAGAGGCAAAACCCACAGAGTACAGAGCAGCTCAGCTCAGCAAGAACCACCCGTGGTTTCAACAAAACCAGACGCCAACCGCTCTAGTACAAGAGGAAAAGGAAGTGACCTAGTGATCTCCACTGGCTGCCTGCACAAAGGAGGGCTCATACTCAAAGGCAAATCTTTACCCTTCAGAGTTGTACTTCCGCTCTGGCTCCTCCACAGTCACAGCCCAGAGCTGAAGCATGCTAGCTACAGCCTCCAAAGTGATTCCGCCTTCCACTTCATCCTGTTCAGGTTCCTCAGAGAGCTGAATGCCTGGGGAGAATACACAGATATCCTATTCCCCCAACACCAAAGCAAGGAGGCTGATCACAACCAAGCAATTTAAATCCAAATACAAAAGAAATCCCTGGCATAATGGTCTGTTGGCAAAACCTGTTCAGAAAGCTCCTGGCAACATTCAGCTGAACTGTAAGGTAAACTGGGCATTTAGGTATCTGAGCAACAACAACAGATAGCAAATAGCTGGTAGGGATCTCCTGATGGGTAACAGGGCTGGTACTGTCAGTCCTATTTTACAGGCTGGGTAACTAAGGTAGAGAAAACAGCTTGCTCGAGTAACAGGGACAGAGGTCCCAGAGCTCAGGTTTCTGCCCTTAGCCACCCAAACCTGCACTGCCAAGGCACTCAAAGAAAATGCAGCTCTTGATCATGAAGGAGCAGAGTTGTAAAGAAGAGTCAAACGAGGGGGGAATGCACTGCAGCAGCATCTGCCACATCTAGAACAACCTCTTCCAGCAGAAGAGACTGACTGTCCACTGGCACAGAAAGTGGACCCAATCCTGCCCACTGCTTCAGAGAAGCCCGCGAGGGCAGGAGGCACCCACACAGCATGAACTGTTCTCATGCCCTTGCATCAGGTCTGCGGAAAGACAGCTCAAGCCAAAGACTCTTCCATCACTAACAACTAAACTGAACACCACTGCAAGCCTCCAAATCGTTAGGCATTGCTCACCTTGGAGAGCCCTACACAGCCAGGGCAAGGACCAGCAGAAGGACTAGGATCGACTGCTGCCAGAGAAAAGATGCATTCTGAGGAGCGACCACAGAAATTCCTCCAGTGAAGTCAAACATTTCACAAATCCTTCACCTGGTCCCAAGCTCAGCAACTTTACTCAGTCTCTCAGCAGTGAACATGGGTTTTATAGCAAACAGGCAGAGAGGAAATCAGAGATGTCACAGCTCCAAGACATGAAATCAGAGCAAAGCTGGCAGTATTTGGGGTTAACAGTTCTTTTTTTCAGGAACAGATACAGCTCTTTCCACACAAATGCCATCAGCTGTTGACTAAGCAGCTCTGTTTTCTCTGCAGTCTCAGGAAGGATCACATTGGAATGGGGAGGTGGGTGTTTACCTTGTGCCAACGAACCTCACTCTACCAGATCTAGGCTTCGGTAACATCTCTCCACACTCTCACGCTGTCTGTGGACTTCAGGGCCTCAGCTCCCACTCAGGTTATGCACAAAAGGTTATCTTTATGAAGAAAAAGACTAGAGATAAAACCTGATGCTATTAATCAGCAGGCAGCAAATGCCAAACCCTCACTGCACATGCAAGGGGGAGGGTTCCTGTACACCCCTGCTGAGCAGATCCCTCAAGTCCTGCTCCTCCCCAAGGCGCTGATGGGAGCTCCTCCGGCAGGTACCTTTACCGCCAGCCAGGCCAGCACCAATACACACACTGCAGGGTACAAAGCTGCCCTGGCAAGAGCTGAATAGATCTTTCTCTATCAGATTTCTCCAATTTCCCCCAGTCATCAAGACTGATGCAGTCGGTTCAAACCATTAATAAGATTACAAGCAGTTCAGACAAGCCTGCAGTTCATAAACACTGCAGATGCTGAAGCTTCCAAGGAAGTATTTTCTCCAGGTTCCACAATTTTAACAACACTAGAGCAAATGCAGCATTTCACAGCAACCTTTCATAGAGGAAGCCTATTCATACGAGAATTTGCACTACAAATGAATGCCAAGGATGCTAACAGGAATATGATGGGTAAAGGACATGGGTACGAAGTGGTAAGAAACCGCAACATTATAAGCAACGTGGTTCAGCACTCTGAAGAAAGGAGCTTTAGGTAGCTTTAGCTTTTCTGGAGAGCTAAGCAACTCAGACTATGCACAAGACATCTGGACTACGCCAAACCGGACAGGAAGCGAAAACACTTCACAGATGCTTTAATTCACATAGATATTTGCAGTACATAACTGACAAGGTGTTTAAGCATCATCACTTCAATTTTCCAGATCGGAAAATGATACTGCAGAACTCTGCAGCTATGCTGAGTGGCAGAGCAAAAAACAGACCCATCATCTCCTGCTTTCTGGGGCTGGAAACCACTCTCTGCATCACAGTGCCTTCCTAATGCTGTGGGGCCAGGAGCAACATGAAACCTTGCTCCAGGGGAGTTCTGGTCTGCATGCTAGGATGGGGAACGCTGCGAATACCTCCTAAATGAACCACCCCATACACTGCTTTCACTGCAACAGGACCACAGGCATCACTAAAGACAACACTTTGCTCAGACACAGAACACTGACACTGTAATAACACTCAGATCTCGTGAATCCACTCCCAAATGACGGTTCGTGAAGTTTCAATTGCTAGGTGGGAGCTCGATTCTTTGGTTATTCCAGAAAAAGATAAACCCATACTTCATACTACTCCAGGCATTAAGCTTTTCTTGAGCATGTCCCTACTCCCCTGCCTGCTTCACAGCCCACTCCAAACTCTGAACAAGAGCACTCAAGGCTTTTGTACGGGCTCCCAGCCTACATACAGGTAGGAAGAGCTGAAGAACCTACCCCACAGCAGAACTCTTCCAAGAAAATCACTATATTCCCCACATAAGAAGTGCCTGTGGGAGCCAGTGCAAGCTCTTCAAACCTGTCTCTATTCACTCCTTGCAGCACCATCACTACAATTGCTGTTCAAAATGTCTTAATGGCTACCCAGGAAGGATTCCTCCACCAAGCCTCTTCCAACAAACTCTGCAAATACTATATAGTTCACTCCTAAGTGTTACTCACCTGAAATTCAAAGGCTGTTGACGACGGTCCCAACAGCTAACTGAAGCCCTGTAGACATTTGAGGTAGTCCTCTTGGCCAGGTCCTAGGGTGCTGTCAGCAAGTCCTCACTTTCTTCCTGGTATTTTTCCTGTATTTCTTTGCACTTAAGCCTGGCTCACCTTCACCTGCTCTTTCACTTTTGCATGTTTCAAATCTCGCCATTAGTGCTTCCCTTTCACTCAAAGTATGGCTGTTTTCAGCAGTCCTCCACAAACTAATACCTGTAGTCTCTTAAAGATGTAACAGTGAGCTCTCTTGCCCATTACAGTTTATCAGCACTTTCCTGAAAATTTAAGTGTTCAGAAGCAGAATACAGACACTGTATTTTGGCTCTAAGTACAATGACCTGCCACAGAACTGCACATACACCTTTTAACGCCTCAAAACCACCTTCTGTCCTCACAGACCCCACAGCACTGCAAGTCAAGCAGCTTCACAACCAATGCCACAGGTAAATACTGAACAATCCAGGGCTACTACACCAGCCTCCAGTCCACTTCAATTATGGACCCAATGTTCCCAGACCAAAAGAAAAACCCCAAAGAGATCAGGATTTACAGCAATACAGACCTGAACAGGTTCGCTCTGGAATAAGCAGCTCAAGCTCAAACTTCTCACTTCTGCGCAGGAAGCACATGCACACACACAGAACATCCTGAATACCAGTACAAGTTACTAACTAAAAATGAGCCCAGGCTACATTTCAGTAAGGCTTAACATTTAATATGGTGTTTGTTTAGTGGCCAGCCCAGCCTAAACCACGACAACATTTAATACAATCCCCTGCTTTAGCCCCATTTTTTCCTCCTGTGGGAAAGAACTCTTTGACCAAACCAGATGTGTTTTGCGCATATTTGCAAAACCCCCTTCAGAAGGTGTTTTCCAGGAGCACGCTGCCATAACTTTCGTAACAAGGGCACCTAACTTCAGCAGTTAGAAAAAGATGTTCTGCAAAGGAGAAACCTGCACCTCCCCAGCCTCTACCTGTTCACTGTGCTTTCATCTCATTGTTTGATACCTGACAGACTCGCAGTTGTATTTCTTCTGTTCCAAATGACAAACTAGTGATAAGGAGCTGTGAAATTATCGACCTATTAGGAGAATGAGTCAGTGCCACATGAAAAACAAAACCCACTTACAAGGCACGATTAGCTGAAGGCAAGGCCTGATACTGAGGCAACACGCTCACTGCGAAGTTGCAGAATAAATTAGGAATCAAGAAGAGGAGGGACCACCAGAGAGGTCCAGCCCTTGGAATAAACCCTCTCCCTAAAGTTACCGTCCTCTATTCTGTTTCTCCTGTTCATATTGCTTCTATTCCTACAACAAGAAAATACACATTTACAAGTGGAAACGCCACTATAGCAAAATGTCTTTGCACAGACTACCCTCATAAAAGAAAAAGTAAAATGTCTTACTATTATTTTCAATGCAGCACCATCCAAGAAAGTTAGCCCAGCTCACCCTTAAATACTTTCAATTACTCAGGTAAGTTCAATGAAGGCCTTGAGCAACCAACACTTCTGAATCTTAAATAAGCAGGTAATTCTGTAATGGAGAATGTAACAGGCTCTGTACTGTACAGCTCAGGCAAACTGGAAGCATTACCAGACATGCCAAAACCACCATCCTTATTTTTCCCAGTTGCACCTCAGACGCGATACCCTACAGGATGAGGAGGACACGGTACAGGAATCGGGGTGCTAGGCAAAAACATCAGTGCCATACACATGAGGACTGAGGATTGTCTTTATACCATCACTCAGATACCACGGCACGCTGCGTCAGGCACAAGGCAAATACAGACTCTAATGCCACCCCTACTTTTAGAAGAAATTAGCCTTTGAAGTTAGGTTTTACACAAAGCTTTAATAAAAGGCTTTATTAAAATGTAACTATGAAGTTAAATATTTTTAATAAAAATTCTTTAGGAACCTTACTCATATTTATTAAAACTAAAATACTTTTAAACCCTGCTTCTCCTTACCAGCATTTGTACAGACTATTTACTTACTTTTCAGGCTTCAGCCAGTTGGCTGAGTTTCACTTTTAAGCTCTCATGCACGCACAGAAAAAGAAAAAAAAGCCCACAGTTCATCAAAAATTGCACTGTGAGACCAAATAAAAATTATCCGAATTTAGAAAAAAACAAGGCACCAAGGCACTATATAATGACAAGTTTGGAAACCTATATAAAACTTGTGGTTTACTACTATTTTTTTTTTTAAAAAGGAAATATCTGCTCAAGTCACATAGAAATATATTTTCTTAACAGTGAAGATAGCTGAAAGCATCCTGAAATGTGTGATATCTAGTCTACTCGAGCCCTGCAGAAAAGTAGATCAGACCAACAAGTAAAAGAAGGGAATCAACTTCTATTCAACGTACATATCAAATTAAGCACAAAAGCAAAATACAGCTAACAGCAGATGTACTCATAGTGGCTTGAGGAAACATGTCATTTACAAAAACCCAAACAAACCAGCAATCTCAAACAGTATTTGTGATTTGTCGGAGTTTGATTTTTAACCTGAACTTTTTAAGTGTAACAAGAAAAACAGTAGACCATTTCAAAGAGGTCATATGGGAGAGGTCTTGTTTATCATACCCCAAAAATAGACTCTGCTAACCAGAAAGAACCTCTTGGCCACAGTACTGCCCATGATGAATCCATGAAGATCTCAGGGACCCCAGATGCGCTGCTGATAAACCCTGGCCCATTTACAATACTTCATTTGGAATGAAAAATGCAGGTAGCTATTTCAACTTTTCAGACAGAAATAATCTCAAAACTATCACTTTCCATCCTCTCTTTAAATTCCACTTTCAGAATATGGTCTCAGCCTCCCTACCTCTTCCAGGTGACTTTACTCCCCGACCCCTGGCCCAGAGCACTAGCTTTTAGGACAGTGGGGTTTAACTACCCCAGTGCCAAATGAACATGGAAAAGGCAGGTCCAAAAGTAACAAGCTTGCCAGTTTATATCTGAGAAATCTACTTGCCAGGAGCCAATTCTCCAAACCTGGGCTCTCCAAGGCAGGGACCACGTATTTATATGCGATGAAAGGGCCCATTCCAGTGGAGGCCCCATGTGCAAGAGAAGGCTTAACACAAACAAAACTTCCACTATAAACCTTGATTCAGCGCTGGAAGGGGCGGGATGCCTTCCCCCTAAGCAGACTACAACACATGATGTAGCCACTGCGATGTGCTTGTACTTAATACCCGTTCCTAGAAAGAAATAAAATTACTAGTCCTAAACATTTATGTTTATTATATGTTATCACCCCAAACACCAGTAATGTCAACATACAAATATTTGATGAATTGATACTCAAAAGAGTAGCTCACCCTTTGCATGTTTAGAAGACAAAAACAAAACAACTTTCCTAACAAAATCCCCAACTCCCAGCTCATTCAAACCCCCTTTCGCCAGCTTTGACTTTGGGGATCAGGGGGTTTTTCGTGACCACCTTAACGGAAAAACCCCTCCTCGTCCACAACCAACTCGACTAAACAAACCACCCCCCTGGCGAAGATGCACAGCACGTGTCCCAGGACCCGCATTCGGCTCTCCCCAGCTTGCAGCCCATCTGCTCCCACCCAGAGATGAAAACCTCCTTTCTAAACCAAAATTTAAGGAAAAAAAAGG
>VYXH01002999.1:0-23212 GCA_013397275.1 Burhinus bistriatus
GAGTGAAGTGTGGTGGGGAATGGTGACAACAAGCAAGCAATACCAGAAAAATCGGGCACAGCAAATGCCAGAAAATATACAGTGGAGTAATAGACCGTAATCCTGCGAACACCTTATGCTTATTTTTTTATGCACAGAAGCAATCCAGAGTCAACTGAAGCACAGGGATGCACGTAAGTGTTTGCAGAATGAAGGCCAAAGACTACATACACAGAGCTCTATTCCCCAACAAGAGTTTTAGTTTCATCACTATGAATACTACAATATTTCTAAGGCAGTTAATGGAACAGTTATTCCCCTTTCTTGGGAAACCGAATGTTTAGTCTGATGCATTTTCAGAAACAAAACCTAATTAAGTCTAAATCAGTCACTTACCAATCAACAGGTTAAGTGAAGGCCTGCAGCTTGGAAAAGCATGAAGTAAATCCAGCAAGCACACATTAGACTCTCTAATAAAGCGTGTGTAATCAGAGGCTCCTTGTCTGCTGCAAAGCTCTTGAAGCCTCCGTTTTTCTCCTGCATCACTGGTACATTCTACAAGAGCTCGCAAAAATGCCTGCAGAGAAGAAAGTAAGAGTGGAGGATAAAAAAAACCCTGCCTATTTGGGAAAATTGTCACAAAACTGGGGAAAAACTTGGGTTGCCGGGGGACAGGAAGCAGCCACCTGGCAGGTTAATGGATAATACATTTTATTTCCCAATGCACACTTTCACCTACTATGAAATATATACATTTCTTTTCTTTTTTGGGTTGTTTTTTTGTTTGGGTTTTTTGGGGGGGGCTTTTTTTTTGGCTGCTCCTCTAATGTCTGGGACAAGCTAGCAGGTCAGAAAATCCTACTTAGCCTGAGTGGAGAGAGATAGGCAAACACACACAACCCATTCCCTGATAAATCTCAAATTTATGAAAGGTTTTCTTATTTATTTATTTGCACTTTAGTTAAGTAAACAGCCCCATAACACAAATTAATTCAAGACAAACCACCATTTGTTAAGTTACAGAACCTGGGAAAGGAATAATAAAAAGTCTTAGAAGAGGTATTACTGTAAATCAAGTATGGTATTTAATGAGTCATGTAAATGTTGCTGTGGTGTTTTATTCCATACTTTATGCCTCCATAACAATACTGCAAACTTTCCTTAAGAGAAAATTAAATTGAGCACTGTAAGATAAAGTAAAAATCAGGTGTAAATAGTTGCAAGGTTTTTTTCCAAAAGCAAGGTAGAAACAGACACAGTGCATAAAAGAAAAGTGATCCAAAACACCAAGTGCAATCAGATGACATATTCTACACAAAAGAATACTTGGAAAGTAATTTGAGTGTGCTCAAACACTGAGCTTCCAGACAACAGTTTTGAGTACGGAGTTACATAAAGCACATTCTGTGCTGAACAGGTAATAAAGCAGATAGGTTATAAAAACTGGCTTGGGTGATATTCCCCAGCCAGCACGCTCTGCCTACTCTTACTGTTGAGACAAATTTTCAAAATTGTTAAATGCAGTTCTGAAAAGGTTGAAATAATTGGAAGATTCTCTTCTCTTCTGCTGTGAAATCCACTAAATTGCGTGAAAAGGTCCTTCCAAAAACTGATTTACCTCAGAGACCCAACCAACAGAACTGTTTTGCTTCATCCTTCATACAAAGTTATCTTTAAAATGTGTTTTGACAATACTGGAAATACACATGCATTGCCAGTTGCAAGCTTCCGGTTCTTTGTAGGCACAGAATGAAAGGAAAATAATATTCACACGTTGAATAAATACTGTACAATCAAAAATCTTTCCTCAAGTTCTGCCAGGTTACTGAAATTCTAAAGAAAAGCTTTAAAATAATTCAAAGTATTGGTATGGTTTTGTATGCATTATGGTATGCTTGCATAGAGCAACAAAGATATTTTCAGCGACAAAATTTGACAGATATTGCTCCCTCTGATTAGAAAGAATGATTTCTCTAAAATGCCTATGGGACCAGGTTCAGTCAGCCTTCCAGTTACCTGGCACCAAATATCTAATACTTTTCTATTTACTTCCAGAATAGTTATAAATCAAGGTACTGCAGAATGGGAATGGAGAATTCAGTATTTCACAGTTTGCCAGATAAATTACCAGAATTGAATTTCTCAGAATAAAGTAAAAACAGCAGCATACAAACTGACAATCCTTATTCTCCAAGAAACATAGTAACTACAAACAAAGCAAGAATATATCTGTAAGAGCCCATACAGCATAGAATTACTAAGGATTTCTCTTTAAAAGAACAAACAGATAAACACCTTTTTGGGAATTGCTCTGATTTCCAGACACCAGGTTAGAATGAATTTCAGAGTGCTTCTTTCAGGGATGTGTTGTGGATGAGTTGCTCCTAGTTCAGTGGGAGAAAAAAACAAAAAAAACAAAAAAACCCCATGCATCCATTAACATCCAAAAATGGCATCACAGACTGCTTGCTCCTTCAAGAAATACAAGAGAGCTAAACTGCATGCAATTCTGTATATTTGAACCCCAGCTGGTTAGTGGAAATTGTAAACTAAACAGCAAGAGATTACTCCAATGAAGTATCAATGATAATTTTTCATAAAACAGTCAAAATTTATCAGGAAAGCAGGAAACGGGTGTAATATATGAGCGTTCAAATAAATTTCATTGCTGAACCACTCAAGGCTTTGTTACCACTTTCCACCTTGAAGAAATTCAGAGGAATACTTACCAGGAAAAAGAACATCCACATTTTTGCCCCCTCCATCAATAAGCACTCCTGAAAATCAGAACACGCTGAAGTTTTCTAATGTTCTAACCAAAGGTGTATGCAGCCAGTGCCAAGCTGGAGTTTCTGAGGCTCAGCAGATCCAAGGAGTTTCTGTACAAGCAAATAATCCCTCCTGTACTCTCTACATGTTCCATTTCTGGGAAGGAGGTACACTGACATCTCATCTCTCCCTTCATGGAGTCAGCTAGGGTGCAGCCAGGCTCATCAGCATCATGCCATGTCATGCTAAAGTGGCTATTCTAAGTTAACCCGAAAAGCAATACAGGAGCATTTATGTGACAAAACATCTTTAATTAATAAGCTCTACAGCTCCCAAATTGCTTCCTTACATACCCAACTTGCATGTTGGGATTTCTCTTGACAATGTTTCTTGGCTGTGACATCCAGCTATTGATTCTTACTATGCTTTTTTTTCATGCTCAAGAGCCCTTGAATACTACAGAATTTTCATTCCAAGAATATACCTACATAACTTGCTAAATTATCTCTTCGTATTGGCATCACTTGACTGAACCCTTGCTACATACAAAGAACAAAATTTACTTTTAGAAGATAAGAGGATTGGCATAAGCATAAGGCAGGAAAGAAGCATCCATTTTCACATCATATGAACATACTGACAAGCATGTTAAAAGAAGTACTTAATCCTCTCCTTAGGATACTCCTACATACAATCAAAAAATGACTACAGAAATCCAGTATAGACTTTGTACCAGACTGCAAATAATTTCTGTTTTGTCCTCTCAATTGATCTCATCTAATTCATCAAAAAATTCATAGACTGAGCAAAGACAGGTTGTAAACAAAATTCAGTGGAATTGCTGGTAAATCTTGAAGATGCAGCAGAGACACAGTGCTGCTGTTCATGTTCTTCTCTTCTCCCAGGTTATTCAGTTCCCTTCATTTAGTAAACCCACAACCATAATAAGTTACTGCAAATTCCTCAGAAATGTGAATACAGTTAAGAGACAACCATCTCAAAAGGAAAGCAACTCTGGAACACTGCTAGGAACTGCAAAGGTGCATCATACAGCTGAATTCTTTGGTATAGACTGGCAACAACAAGTAATTTGGTTAGAGTAACTTAATGAGTCTCTGCTCACCAGCACAGCTCCAAAGCAATGAATTTAGGTTTGTTCCTAAACCATTTAACTTCATAACTGCAGTGGATGGAGGTCAGTGTATAAGCTATGATTGGAGATCAGTGGATCAGCAGCAACTTGCTAGGTCCTGGCCAAGTATCCAAGGCAAGTGTAAAGAGTCAGTATGACTTGCTCTGGGTCACTCAGAAGACTCAAGAGCAGAACCAAGAACTTTAATTCCCTGTGCTGCAATCCAGTGCTATGATCTTCCTTTCCGTTATCATTCACTAAGATTCACAAACAGACATGCCATTTTACATACAAGATACGGCAAAATGTCGCATAAATGATGCATAATTTCACTTTTTTACCTCAATTAGTGCTACATTAGGCAGCCAGAGGTGCAATAACCTGGCTTATTTACACATAGGATGAGAGGACTGAAATTCCACGTTTCCCTCAATTATTTCACCAACTTTGCCTTGGAAGGACAGTTTTCTTGGTATATAAAAACAATCAAGGGGCTAAACTATGTTCACTTGATTATACAGGCTCTGTTCCACAAGGAAAGTGCTCTGACACTGATGAACTCAAAGTGCCCTGTTAAGACAGCTTTATGTCCTTCCTGCAACATCAGTATAGCAGAAGAAAGGGAACTACTGTAGGCAGGAAGGAGAGAATCTCTCTCTGTGCCTATTCAAGGAGACCTTCACTTCCAACATGCTACTCACACGGTCTTTAACTTACAGAGATTCAAATTTTATGCATCCAGGTAGCAGGGCTCTGATTTGCAGAGAAAAACCTACTAGCCTTCAGGAGGGACAAAATTTCAAGCCCACCTTCCTAGGAAGATCTGATGCTTTTGGCTCTCCATTACCTCCTCCTTTGCTATACCCTTCCCTTTTAATTGATTCCTTTGAAAATGTGCTTGATTCTGTAAAATCTGTAAACAGCGTAAACAGTAGAAGCAGCATATCTGTGAAATCCCCACACACCACCCAATCTCTTGCTGCTTGCCTGTGCATGGTGGTTAGGCCCTGGATGGGGTGACATTGCCTTGAGCTTGAGGATGCTCAGGACCAGCCCTGGTCTGAAGGGAGTTTGTTAAAAAGCTGGGACCCTCCCAGGACTCTTTTTTTTTTTTTTTTTGAAAAAAGTGGGTTGTTGTTGGGGNTTTTTTTTTTTTTGGAAGAAGCAGGTGTGTTTGGAGGGGTCTGTCCCAGAGGAACAAGGACAATGAGGACTCCCCAAGAGGGGTGGTACACTGGGAGGGTGTTCAGCACAGTGGGGCTGAGTAACAGCCAGACCAGCCCTGCAGACATCGGGCTCATCCCCAGTGCAGGGACCAGGCTGTAACCGATACTGGCTCTGCACCAAATCTAACTGGTGACCGCTACCAGCAGAAGTTAGTTATTGCAGTGGGGGTCAAGCATAGGGATAAGCTGGGCCTGGACATCCCATATGATGTTACAACATGGCCTGTCACAGAAACTCACCTCATTAACAAGTGAGTTACTTGCCAATTCCAAGAACAGGGGTCCATTTACATCCCATACTTAACGGACGAGTTGTGTTGCCCTCAATCATGCAGGGAATCTCACCATGGGATCTGATTTACCCATAGACTGGAACAATAAAGAGCCCTACCCCATCCTACACAATTAAAGGCACAACTCAGCAGCACCATTAAGACACCAACTGCAAGGCAAGAGAAGGGTAATTCTCACAGGTCCAAGTACATGGGCATACCTTGAACCTGCAGCTACCCTTCTGAGGAGTGGGATCATAAGACTCAGCAGAACAGATCCACATAGACCTACAAGCCCTTTAAAAGGCACTTTGCAGCAGCACTAAGCCTTCTGCTTCAGGGTACGTCCCTTTTTGGATATAAAACAGATTGATGCGAAGTGCTGCGCAAGGAGAGATTTTACTTTCAAGTTGGGGATTGTTAGGTTATATGATTAAAAACTCATCTCCATAAACATGAAGGAGCACAGAGGAAGAATGAGATTGATGAACACCAATGCCAGGCTCAAGTGCCAGTCAGAAGCTAACTTATCTATAGTAAAACCAGCAGCAGCATTCTATGCATTCTCTCTCTTTTTTAATACATCTCTGTGACTTCCAACATGCCTCCATGAAACAACAGCTGTGCCCCAATACTAAAGACAAAAACATTCAAAAGTATGCATACCAACTACTACCAACACAGAAAGGAATATTTGTTTATGACCAGTGCATCACACCGTACCTTTCTTTTTAGTGCCCTGCTTAACCTTTACACAAACCAAATAGTCTCCTTTTTCAGAAAGTCCCAATATCTGAAGAAGTTCTTCCACTTCATTGACATTGTTGGGACATATTACACAGAAGGCATCTCCAGGCTGATAGTCAAAGACTGTATCCTGTTTTAAAATATGAAATAATTTCTATTAAATTGCATCATAAACCAAGGCCAACAGCATCCCCATTCCTAACAGCAGCAATCTTCCTAGTACCACAGTCACATGAAGTCATACGTTCTTTTACTCTGTACTAGTACTTTGATGTTTGGACCACATCAGAAGCTAAATACTCATGTTTTCTTTGCAGGTTTAACCTCACTAATTAGAAAAATCTTTCCTTATCTGTTTTAAATAATTTGGACACTTTAATAAGAACTGCTGAGCAGCCTAAACAGATGGAAAAGAAATATGCATTAAGAGGATGTGTTATATAATCAGCCCAGATCATTAATTACTGATGTAATTTGTTTTCTGGTTTCAGAAGAGCAGAGAAATGAAGTCTTCACACTTAATGTAACTTTGTATAAAGATACATTATCACTAAAAGAAAATTTGCTGGTTAAACTATTTAATGAATTGTGACTGAAACGACCCCAACTGTTTTTGTTTTCTGAAGGAAAAAAGAGAAACAGCAAGGGAAGAGCACTGAAAATTAAAAGGTATCTCAGATCTTAAGACCTAAATTATACTTAGTTGGTTGAGGTTCTTGTGCCCAACTACTAAAACCCTACTCAAGCTTCTGCCTGTTATAGAAACATACAGAATTACACCTTTATCATTAAGTTTCTCTTATGTATCAGGTGAGGTGACCTGCATACACAGACTGTTGAGAATGTGAGGAAAAGAAGGTACAAAGTGTTCAAATTTTCAGTGCGTGCTGATGACAGCATACATTTATACATACAAATATATGCAAAAAACCATGCCATCTCAGAGACTAACTTGATCAAAACTTTAAATAGACTCTATTTATAACTGAGACTTAAAGATGTCCCCCGGAAATTGATGCAGATTAGGCTAACAGATTCCAATAAAAGTTAGTGCCAAAAATCACAATATCCCAAAAGCATAATTCTACAAATTTGGCAAACTGCTCCAAAGCAACATATCTTCCTTTTCAAGTTTTCTTGTAAAGTAATATCAAGCGCTCTCTGACTTTCATCTTCAAACCAATATAAAAAATATGATCTTCCCTGAATAAACTAAATCAGTTTTTACATCTAGGGTAACAGAGGTTGACAGTTTGAGTATTACATTAACAAGTCAGAGCAACTGAATGCCAGAGGCAGAAATAGTGCTTGAGATTCTTATCACTTGATCATACTAGTCAAATTACTTCTGCAGATTACCTACCACAAGGAATAGTCACAATTTCCTATACAGTTTCTGAGTATTTCTTAAGTTGTATACTTAAAACCTGAAAGTTTAATAATCTTCAATATTCCTTGTCTGCCCTTCTCCACTGTAAATTCCCTTCAAAAAGGTACTTCAGTCAATACAATATCCATGGAACAACAAAGAAATTAATTTTACACTTTATTTCTGTTTTGACTTCCATGCAGTCATATGCTTCAGTGAACAAATCAAGCTTTGCATTTACAAAATGGATCAGCCTAAGCTGACATCCTGTTGTATAGGGAATTATTTTTTCTTTTTAAACAGTCAAATAAGTAATTTTCCCTCCAGTTCTTATATATAATACACATGCATTTCACCCTTTATTTTAACCCACTAAAGAAAAAGCCATCACTAACTTACTGCAATATCAAGTTCTAAGAGCAACACAGTTTTTATTGCATCTTTGCTAGTGAGCTGAACTGCTTTTGTAATTGGCACTTCAAAGGTTGTTCCCTCTGAAATCAGTGAGGACAGATGTGGATTCTGAAAAACAGGACATGAAAACTTACACTAAAAATGCAAATCAGCTGAATGACAGCTTACTATGACATACAGGAATTAGTGTTGGTATAATTTCAAAACAATGAGGAAAAACATGAATCTTCTATATGCAGAGTATTTTGCTCTACATTTTTAAAAATCACATTCAAGTAGTAACAGGCATATATTCAACTATAAAAAGTCAGTAGGCTTGAACAGTCTAATGGGCCTAAACTACCATCAAATGCAGCTAGCTATTTCCTTTTCCACGGGCTGCCTTGAAAACAGCCAGTTAGAGAATGGTATTTATGTTAAAACCCAAAAAACTCCTGCCTAATAAAAGGATTACCTGGTGTACAGAATGGACATAAGAAGTAAGAACAGAAGCTATTTAAAAACATCACTGCAGACTTACAGATTAAGACTTTGCAGTGCAGATGGGGCTATTATTACAGGCACTTTACAAGAGGAATTTTAAAAACTACAGTTAAATGTAGAGCTAATCAGCAAACTCCACACTACAAAACAGCATCATGTTATGCCACAACATTTCTACACAGGTGAAAATGTGCCCCAAGAATTGTTAATGGGCACCAAAAATAATTCCAGACCACCTCTGTCAAAGGCTGTCACTTGAAGATCAGACTACAGCCCTCATTTCTCCATCACTATTGTAAGCAAGCTTCATTTGAGATCAATTCAGACAAAAATGAAAAGAGGTGGGAGAGACACCAAATGTTCATAACAATACTCTGTCAAACGGAAACAATAAGAGAATATTGGTTAATCTGAAGATTTCCTATTTAAAAAAATAACAACAAAAAACAACAACCAGGAGACAGGAGAATCACTTGAGACCAACAGTTGGAAGTTTTATTATTCTCTTGAAATTTTGATGTTGTGATTAAGGGCTTAGGCCATATCAAGTTATTATGCATCTGCTGGACTATGATAACTGCCTCCATTCATATTCCCTCCAAGTCAGGTTCAAGGCATAACGAGATCACGATTTAAGCATTATGCCTTAAACTTGATTTGGAGGGAATATGAATGGAGACAGTTATCACAGTCCAGCTGATGCACTCACCTCTTTTCATTGTAGTGTCATGTTTGTTTTTACAAGTATGACACATGGGACCTACTTGTTGACGAGGTCTAGCCAACTATGTCAAAAATAGTGCCAAAGGAAAAAAAACAAACCCGCATTTGATTCTTTCCGAGGCTCAAGACAACCACCCAGCTTTATACCTAAAATCTGGACTATAATCTTTAATCTCTCACTGTATTCCACATTAGCAGATTCCTTTTTTCAATTTGCTGTTTGAAAGCAAAATTTACTTTTTTTTCCTATTTACAGAAAATTTAAGGCATCAATATTAGAATCCAATCAATTATTTCAGAGATCAGCCGGAATACATGCTGTGACTTCAAAATAAGAAAATAGGCTCTTTTAACCACTGTAGTATCACTTTCAACCTGAGTCTTTAATCGAAGAGTACCTCTACATCATAAATCTGTGTTTCAATAATATGGATTATTTAATTCAACAACCTGAGCAAAACCAACCACAATAGGAGGTTTAAAAGAACAGCAAAATTATTCGGTGTTTAAATTCATACACTCTTACATAATTATATTAGCTAGACTAAGTGATTCTCTCAGCACTATCACTGACGCTCTCAACAGGCAGAGCGTCAGGGCCCTGAGGATACTAATGGGCTTTCACGGTCCTGACCAGCCTCACCAGAGAACTCCACCTCCACCTCTGCTCATGGGCCCGGGAGCCCCATCTCAACTCAGCCCCAGGGTCTTTAGTCCCCGCCTGAGCTACATCACAGGAGTATTGGTCAGTAGCTCAGCCACAACCATGTCCACAGCTGGCCACAGATGCTGTTGATCCAGGCCTTGATGTGCAGACCCACTTCCTGGCTTGGCCCCAGACCTGACTCATTTCCACAAACTTGCCTGATGATCTGCACTCTTGGCTGATCCTGGCTGCCATCTCCTGGTTTGCATTGCTTGGGTATCAGGGAACGGGGCTGGCTGTGCTACCACACCCAGCTCCTGGCTCCCTGTCCCTTAAAGAGCAGCCATCCCTCACTGCTCCCTCGCACAGATAACCAAAACATCTGCAGGCAACCAGAAAAGTTTGAGTCACACTTTCCAGTTCATTTCGAACATTAAATATGCCGACTGGAGATGATCCCCAGCTCGTGCTAACTCTTCTCTTTGTACAGCAGGCCTTTGTTCAACATGGCATCATAGGAAAAGCTCACTGGCTTTTCCTCTACAGTTCATCTTCCATTTCCAATAGTAAAATTATGATCATGTTTTTACAATGACAAGTTGCTTTGTTATGAAATATGCAGCAAGATTTTGAGCAATTTTACTCCCTCTTAAGGCATTTTGCAAGTACTAAAAGTTTAACAGAAACTGTACTATACTCCTTTCTACAGGAAGATGTTTTTACCATTCTAACACAAGCCACTGAGGATTTTAATTCTTCCATTCCTGGCACTGCAATGACAAATTATTATTTAGCTAAATTATACTTTGACATGAGTATCCATAATTCATATGGTGGTAACTACATTTCCACAATATAAATGGACCTTTCACTTACAATTCATAAACCTCCTGTGTTCAGGGATGTATCTCCCTTATGTAAGTATCCACTTGCTCTTTTGAGCCACATGTAGGAATATACACTCATGCTGCTACCAGAGCTGGAGGCTTGCATCATTCAAAGTGAAGTCCTTACCTCACCATGGGCATCCTGAAACTGTACCTCTACATATTCTGGTGGCAAGGCAGGAATATTAAGAGCAGATTGAGAGACAGGAGGGACAGAACGAACAAGTGAAGGTTCAGTGTCTCCAGTTGAAGCCACAAGACTGATGCCAACTGGTTTCTGTGTCAGAACATCAGAAGTCCTCACTCCCTCATCTTCTAGCTTCAAGTTCTGTACTTCTGAGCTTAAGTTTAGTTCATGCACAATTTGGGGGGCTGCAAAGAGAGAGCTAGAAACAGCATCTACTTTGCTGTTCATGCTTTCTCTTTCTTTCTGCAATATAAATGCTTCCTTGAGGGCAAGCCAAAGTCCATCAATCCAAGGATCAACCACTAATTCCAAACTGGGAAGGAAGGAAAAAAAAAGGAGAAAGAAATGGATGAATTATTGTGACTTACTGGACTGTTAATTTCAAATAACGAAAAGACAACAAAAGCCAAAAATACTATTCATTTTCTATTTTTAACATATATCTGCAGGTGTTACCAAGATGACTTTTTTGTTAAAAAAATATTTTCATTTAGTTATTACCACTTCGTAAATTTATGGAGTCTAAAGCATATAACAGCCTTACTCTTCTTCTAGTTTCTCATTTTATTTTCTTATGCTGAACTTTACAACAGGAAGTTGAAGAGATGGTAGTAAAATATGCAACTTTTCACTGTGCAACAGTAACATCAATAGCTTACACTAATGTTCCATTTTTATTATTTTAGAACACGAGATATAAGTTTTATACTTATGGTAATGTTTGTGTTCGACTGCCTTGTATCATCATGTACAGAACTGACATAATCTCCAGTTCAAAATAAATAAGCCAAGACTGCAGCCTACTGGCCAGAAAGAACAACAGAACAGGGAGGGAGTTGTTTTCTTACATAACTCCTCTACAGCAATAAAAAAAACCCCAAACTTCTTAAATAATTCCTCTACAGCGATTAAAAAAAAAAAAAAAAGGATGTTTTATGGAACCGAGAAAAAAATTAAAAAACATTGTAGGGTTTGCTTAAAGCAGCTCTACTGCAAGACGTAAGCCTGGATAAAGGTCTGATGCATATGTAGAAAGAGATTCCATTAGCCAGTACCACACATACTGGGAATCAGATTTATTTTTATTTGCTTCAGTAAACTGCCTACATTTCTCAAACCCTCCACTTATTCTGAATTACTTAACTGCTAAATATCCTCCATTTTTCCAGGCATTAAAGATATTTGCTCACACTTTAAAAATGGAGTTCTATTTAACTGCAATTGAGATTGAAAAGGCATACCATGTTCAGACACGATTCATTCCTATGACATGCCGAGTGTCCCAAGTCCAACTGATTTCAAAGAGTTCAGAATGTTTAGCCAAATTCACATGTAATTATTGCATGCTGAAGAAATAAAATCCAAATTTATTCAGCTCTTACCCTACACAATCATCTGCTAATCCTGTGTCGTAGAAGTGCTGGGCACCAAGTTCTTGAAGTCGCCGGTCTACTGTCTTTCCACCATTACAAAAGAACGTGTACTCCGAATCTCCCAGACCTAGCAAATTCAAGGAAAGAGTAACGATGTCAATCAGTTAGCCACCCAGGCTACACAGACAAAGATCTGCAAAGACAACACAGGATTTTCTTGCAGGCAAAGAGAAGAATGTGATATAGCAAAGTGCATATTTACAGGACACTTTGATGACCTTAAAAAAAAAAATGGTTTTGTCCCAAAGTAGAGCTGAAAAAGTGGTTCCTCCCTCACAAATGTAAGACACAGAATTTCTCTGCAAACACAGCTTTCAGTATTTCACATTTCTGAAGACTATTGCTTTAGTTTGGGGCTTTTAAAAAATAGAAAACCACTCTTACAAGAAAAATGTAAGGAACTGAAGTAATTACAAAAAGAATGACATTGATAAACTGTATGTGAATTACCAAAAGAAATTATCTCCCTTTCAAGTTAAAATTGTTGCTATATGTCAACAACAGAACGGAGAGAGTATTAAAAGTAATTAAAAAATATCGGAACCTTGTGAAAAAAAAAAAATCAAACACAGGAGTGATTTTAAACAATATGAAGTAAGAAATGTAGGAAAATGTGCATAAGGGAATCTGGTCCAACATCCTCCTCCCCAGGAATCAGAAATTTCTTTGTAGATCTCATTTTCGCTACACTGGGTTTTCTGCCCTTTAACAGTCATGAAGATGTTCTGTTAGAAGAAGATGCCCTTTGCTGTCAGTTCGAAAGCCAGTGGACTCAGGAGGTATGCTCATGGAGGACCTGAGATTTTAAGAGATCGACTAAACCACCGACCCACCCTAAAAGTAATCAACAACACATACCTCACCCTTAACAGATGTTTATCTAACAATCCACCAGTCAGGTAGTCTTCACAAATTCTGTAAGTAAACCACTAGACCCTTATTATTCCCACCTAACAATGGACTATTCCTTTCTCCTTTATGACAGCCTTTTTTTTTTTTCTTTTTCTTTTAAAAAGACTTATGCTCCCTCTCAAGTACGTTACTTAGAGCGAACACTTCATTGGACAAGCTGAAATGGATACTACAAATTTATTTTAAGATTGGTAACTTTTTAGACTAGAATCACAGAACGTGTTATAACTTAGCTACTATAATAATATCTGTTACAACAAAAATCAGTATTAATACAATTCTTATCTGCATATATTCATACACATACATGCATTCAGTCAGCTATGAAAAACTTAACCATTTCACAAACTGTAATGTATAACTAGGCAATAGCATAACATCTTCTCAAAACGTTACATGATTAGAATGCATACATTTCAGACTTCCACATGATATATCCACTAGAAATTTCCTTTTTTTGGTGGGTACTTTGCTCACTAGAAATCTAGAAGTTTTCTTGCTCCTATCGACTTAAATTTGTCAGGTAAAAATAAGAAGTTTATGGAGTTTGTTTAAACACAATCTGAATGCTCAAACAACTGACCTTACCATCAGCTCAAGATATATCAGATGCATTTTTCCAAATCTGTATTTTGCATATCAATCTTTAACCTGAAGTTATAGTCCTTCTATTGACGAGTATGACATTCAAAATTAAAAAATATTGCAAATTTAAAGGAAAGGGATTATCTTTAAACCTTTTTGTAAAAAAACACTTTATATTGCCTTTCCCTCTATATAGAAAAATGCCCAACTACTCACAAAGTCAAGTAAACTCATCTAGTCCATAGAGACTTGACACGAAATTAAAACTTTGGCAATTATAGATAGCTTACATCATATTTTGTTTACGCAAAGAAAATTAAACTATAAAAAAATTAAATTGGTAGCTTACCTTCAGATCATTTCTGTGACACTTGTCCTTTATTGTTCATAGAGGACACTACAGAAAAACGCTGTTCATGTTATAAAAATAAATGTTTTATAAGCACTTAAAAAAACCCCAAACAACCTACTCACAAGTAAAAAAAAATACAAAAATCATTCATTGACAGTCAAATGCTGCAATAATATAGAAAATACTAAATCACCTAGCAATCCATACTGTAGATGTGCGAAATGATCAGGTGGCAAGGTTGTGTCTTGAATTTTCTTTACAAACTTGCGGGCAGTGTCTGGTGGGTCGCCAGTACCGGTAGTGGAAATAACAATAACTACAGGATCCTTTTCTGTTTCCAGGTTATACTACAAGTAATAGAACAAGTAAGTTGCAAGGTGCCACTTGATACCTATTTGTGGCCTTAGATATTATCTTTCACCCTTCCTTTTCCCAAAGGTACACAGAAAAATGTTCAATCTCATTTTACTTGTATTAAACCACAGAAAGTCTTTCAAGTCATTTTGGGGATTCAACTTCTAATCTTGGTTGGAGTTTTCAAGACCAGTCTGGGTAAAGCCCTGAGAAACCTGCTCTGATCTTAGCTGACCTTGCTGTGAGATGACCTCATGAAGTCCGTTCCAACGTGAATTATCCTACATAAACACCAAAGGGCAGCATTTTGAGCAGGCTAGTACACATGCAAAGAATACTTCACAACTGCACTCAGCTAGCTTAAATACACAACGCCTACAGCGTTTGCTTTGTCAAGTGGAAAAAGTATTTTGGATACGTGAGCACAATCACACAGTTAGCCATAATTCTGATAATTTCACACAGGTAACTGATGTGTGGCTGTACAAACTGTGGGGATTATTTCTAAATTCCATTGGAGACCATTTGGTTCTGTCTGATAACTTCCATGTTTCTTCTGTCTTTGTCACTAAAAAAATGCCTGTGCTTTGGGGGAACTAAAGTAGCTCTGAACAGAGATAATGAGTCACCGTGCTGTACAACCTGATTCATTTTGGCCCCTTCATCCTACCCCCAATTCATTTATCTCCCCTTTCCTAATACCGATCTTTCACATCTCCCACAGTTTTATGGGGGCTACTGCCATTATACCAGGTCGATAAGAACTGCCTCTATTTGGGATTGTGTGTCAGTTCCGTAAGTTTAGGTCTCATGCAACCATTTATTACTTCTCAAGTAAAAAGCATTGTGTTTCTCTGATTATTCCAGCTTTCCACCAATAGCGGGCTGCAGCACTGTGCTAGCGTGCCATCTGTCATGTCACCCACACAACACGCTCTTTCACAGCACCCTGAGGGCCTACGGGTTTTGAATGACACGGACAGTGAGTGACCTATGTGAAACACAGCTCCACACACCTTGCTTGGGAGAGACCTCCGGAGGTCACCTAGTCCCACCCCATGCTCTGAGTGGGACTAACTGCCAGTGCTGCATTAGGTCAGCTACGACTCTAGCTGACTTTTGAAAACTTCTAAGGGTAGGGATTCCACTTTTCTGGGCAGCCTCTTCCACCCAGAAGAACTTCTTCCATTAGCATCAAATCTGAGTTGATCAGGCTGCACTCAGTGGATTTTGCCTCCTGTTGTAGTCTGCTGCTGCCAAGACGACTTTGGCTCAAGTAGGTTGCTATTAGGTCACTCTTTAGCTTCCTCTTTCCCATAGTAAGCAACTCAAGCTCCTTTTACTGCTCCCTGTAGGTTTCAGTTTAAACTCTCTCCCAGCATTCCAAGTTTAAAAAATAGTAGGGCTATGAAAAAATACAAATAAAGATTGCAAGAGATGCTATGTTTCATTTCAAGCAGTTTCAGGACTGCAATTCAAAACTTCAGATTTTGAGGAGTTATCTACTTCACCCAATAAATCACTTAAACCTTATCCCCTCCTCAAGGCATATTAAAAGTTAGCCCTTACATCTACAATCCAAAAAGATACAGAAACAGAGTATCAAGGGGTTTTGCTGTTGTCATTTTTTCCAAAACCTTCCTAAGGACAAAAACTAGTTGCATGGAGCAACTCAAATTACCATCTGGAACAGTGTTCCGCCCCTGACAGTAGCCAATAGCGGGTTTCTAGAGAAGTATAAGAGAAGAGAGTAAGCATGCAAGGTATCGCTCTGGTACTTTGACAGACTTCAGTGAGTTGTGGTCCAGGGATGTTCCAAACAAAGGTTTTCTCTTTTACAAGTTCAAGTGAACTCCAAGTACCCAGAAATTCCAGAGACTTCCAAAACTGAACTATAAGTTGTGCAAAAAAAAGGCCTTAAGGGTCCAAAGCTTCCGCAGCTGATTTTATAAGTGCAAATACAAGAGCTTCTGCAGTGCACTGTCACAGATTACTATTTCTTTTACAAACTAAAGCAAGCTCTTCAGGTACAAAATGCGAGGGTATACTGGTATCACATAAAAAGTTATACTAAATTATGTTCCCTTTTTTTAAAAAAAAAGATACAAGCATAGAAAGTAAAAGGTAGTGTATTAGAACAGTGGTATGATTACTTCACTGAATTCTTGCTTGCTCCACTACACATTCCCCTGTGCAAACTTAAAGACCTTTTAGAAGCCAAATGTTTGTGCACAGACTCCTTAAGAAGAAAAGTCAAGGCCACCTGGCCTCTGGAAGGACAGAGGTCCTGCATTGATTTGTGTCAATTATCAAGAAGTCTAATGTATCGCTAGACGAACAACAACCTTACACAATTACATGGTTTTTTTGCTTTACCTTCCACTTCTTCCTCTACCCTTGGCGTTAGATCTTTGTCCCACTCTTTCTCTTTCCTTCAAAAGTATTCCTCAGTTGAGAACAGCAATGGCACACAACAGCAGTGAACAGCCTGCTCAAGCTGTGAATGATTGCTGAAGGAAGAGGATGGGATCAGACATCCAGATGATGTCTTACACAATAATACACATCACGGCAAACGTGCTTATTCAGGTAACTCATCCAAGGCTGACTATATGCACTGTGACCCACCATGATCTCCATTTAGCCTAATGTTTTAGTGCTCCTACCTCACTTCCACTTCATTTCAGTCTTTCATCAAGCATAAAAAGCAATCACAGCAACCAACCAAAGATTTATGACCTTTTTTCACCTATGAGAGTGTAGGTGAGAGACTCAACTTGGAAACAGCCAGTGTTTCCCAGACTTGAGCAATATTTGACCATTCATTTCTGTATGCCAACAGGATCACATTATGACTATTGACTCCGTAGCCACCTGTTCCATTCACAGACCTTCACAGCAATGCCTTTAAGTGATGACAAGGTCTGAGAAATACTCAACAGCTGCATAAAGATGGGCCTTCTAACTGACAAATATGGACAAAGCAGAAACCTCTTACTTCCTCACCTAATGCATACACACACACCTCTCTGAAAAGTGTATGTTGTGGAATAAAGTGTCATATCTAACCTGTCCCAAGGACTTCAAAAGGGGCACCACCAAATTCAGACAAGCTCTTGCTCCAGTACATTATGTCACCCTGCCTTCCCCTCCCCAATTACACCTACGCGCCTAGAAGTTCTCTTTATTTACAGTAAAGGGTAAGGAAAAGCTTAAGTGATGAAATCTACAAAGCTGCAGAAATGACTTTTCTCTCCAGTGCCCAGTTCTCAGATTCTCAATTCAGTACATCTTTCTACCTCAGCAATAACTTGCAGTTCTGAGTTGTCTTGCCAAATTTGCCAAAATAAGATTTATTCAAGTGGCAGGCTAGAAATATCCTGCCTACTGCCTTCCTGAAACTAATCTCCAAACCTGTCAAATGCAGACAAAATTAAATGGAAGAATATAAGGAGAATCTTCACATTCCCTGCTGGCTGCACAGAAGTCTCTTTGTAACACTTTGCTACGTACTCAGTGAACATTCATTCACAAGCAGATATCCAGCTACCCAACATGTAGTGTATCCCCAAGAAAGCAACTTGCTAAAAGGGAACCAAATTATTTTTATAAACTTCTCATCACATTTCCAAGTGCGTGAAACAAAACTTTTTTAGGTGGTATTTTCTGCTTATCTCATATGAAATACTAGGCTATCAAGTTTGGTTTGTTTGATTTTTCAAAGGTTTTTGTTTGAGGACATACAGTTGGAAGTACTTTGTAAATGAAATTACAGTCCATGTTGCTCTTAGTCAGAGAGACACTAACAGTTTTCACCTTCTTAATCTTGGATAACAGCAAATTCTTCTAGAAAATATCTTGAGTGTACTCAGTGTCAACTGGAGTGAGTGCATATGCTAAGCAACTCAAGAAGACTCCACAAAAGCTCAGGGTCATGCTGCGGCCCGCACTTAATAGAACACAGGACCTCAATGCAACACAAAAACAACAGGGGGAAAAAAAAAAAGTGTCATTTCTAACAAGAGGAGAGCTGACCAGTAAATACAGAATTAATTCACTACTGCATACATAAATAGTTTTCAAGAAGTCACTGTGCTGTTGTTAGAAGACAGATCAAAGCTATTAATTTACAGTTCTAATAAGAAAAATCACAAGAAAAATGTACCTTTGGCAGACTTTTAGGTGGGTGCATGTGCTCAGCCTTCATGAATATTAACTGCCACCACTCAAGCACATGAACAAAAATGCAGCTCTTAAATACCTATTTTTCAAAACAGCATGGAGTATCTCACCTTGTCCATTTCACTTATACAGTGCATATCAGCTTCAAGTCCATGGGCACCTGCTTGCTGCCATATTTCCTCAGCTATGGCTTTTGCCTGTCCCTTTTGTGTTGCATAGAGGAGCAAAAACCTCCTTTTTAAATCACAGCACATTTCCCAAAACACAGCACTTTTTTTTTTTTTTTTTTTTTATAGACACTGCAGGGATAAAAAGAAAAAAAAAGTGAATTCATAGCATGTAGAACAGCAAGATTTTGCTTTGCTTGTAAGATTAAAAAGAGATACTTTAAAGGATAGCAGTATTGGCATTTAACTCAGAAATGAGGCACCTACTCTGAAGAGAAGCCATTTCTCACAACCACGCTTTGTAGGCCAAATTGCGTAGGACGCATAATATTGGTCATATGTGCTCTACTGCCTTGATATTGCAGTAATGTTGCAGTATGCCCAGTATCAAGAATCTAGTTTGTAAACAATACAATAAACTAGTTCAATGAAAATAAATATTATTTGTATTATGCAAGTTGTATTTTCCACTTTAATTCAGTGACTGCTTTTGTCACTTTTCTGAGATGTATTTGAAAACAAAACAAAACATAGATCTGGTGAAGTCAAACTACAATGCCTGACAAAAAAAAAAAAAAAATCTCAGCTTCTTTTCTGAAATCAGTATTTTTTGCCTGAATGCCTTTATGCTTTACTGTCCACTATGTCTATATTTTAGAACACGAACATTGTTTTTCATTTCACATTCCACAAAGGAACCTTTTACACAAGTGTAACTACAGAATTGACGGTCTGGGGTTTTTTCCTCCTAAAAACAAGAAACCACCTTAGAGGAATCTGCGGTAGTGTAAAATGCCACTCCCTCACAAAGTCTTTCAAGCAGCAGGATGAATGAGATAAATATCCTTACCCATTCAACTGTGCCATGAAAGTTTGAATGCGAAAAGCTTTCTTTCATGATTTTGACACAGACAGAACACAACAGAAATAAGGACAACTTCAAGAAGCAGTGAATAAGAGACAAGTAGAATGTCTCTTGTGCGTATATTACAAACCAATCTTCTGTCAATATTTTGTTACTGCTAGGGAGCTGCAGTAGAACTCAAATACCTAGAATTACAATTGAGTAAACCTGTGGCTAAGTAATTTGAAGCATAACTTTTTCCTGTTTGTCTCAAGAGAAAACCAACATAGCTCAACTGCGGAAGATGACTACTGCACCCTATTGATACAGCATGATATTTCTCCTCACAGTATATTAGAAGGTTTCTCCTATTAGAATTTTTTATTAAAACATACTTGTAAATCAAAAGTGGCAAAAGTAAGTTATAGCTTCTTAAGAGTACAGTGCCTGTACCATACATGAATGCCATGAAAAATGTAATTATTAGAAAATTTTAAGGCTTTCATTGTATTTTGTTCTACTACATTTTTCATTACAGTTTTCACTTTAAATTGATTACATTATATATTAATAATTACCTTAACAGTCGCTTTAAATAAATTCATTTGAATAACTGGCTTCATGTGCATGTGCACAGAAGAAGATGCACACACCAAAACAATCCACAAAATGATTTTTCACCCTCCTTTTCAAAAAGAAATACTAAGAAATTGATGACACACAAATTATGACAATTCATATGAAATACAGTTTAAATACCCTCAGATCCCTGTAGTAATATAGATTCATCCTAGTCACATGTTATGTTTTCACCCTAATTGTTCTCTTGTCAGCAGGTGGCAATGCCCGACTATAAATGGTGAAAAACAATAAAGATGAAGCAGCGTTTCATTACTACATTATTTCTTATATCTCAGAAAGGGAGAAAGATAATCAGTTTTCCATTGGAACCACACCATAGCACAGAAGCCTTCTGTACACAAAAAGCTGAGGGGTAAGCTGCCAACACTATAGCCAGGGGATTACCAATAGACTTCAAATAAAAGAGTCATCTTGGGAAGATGTGTAAGAAGTATGAAAATTTGAAATAGCAGGGGGAGAGCAGAGGGCATCAGAAAGAACAGCAGTCACAATATGGTCTGACACGGCCAGATGTTGCCCTAACAGCACGGTGATCTCTGCCTAAGTCAGGCAGAGCAGCCTCCCCTTAAGACACTGTGAGCTGCTTTCACTCCAGCTAGTACAGCAACAATAAAGGGTGCAAAAGTAGCTACCCACATCTTGGGTGCCTGTATGTGAACTTGCAGGGAGCTTTCTCACTGGTGTGTGGGTGAGTAGATGGCACAGAGACACAAAAGTTAGAGCAATCACATCTCCCACAGAAGGCGTGTGTAAACAAGACAACCTACATGACCAGAAGAGGGGATCGTGCCTGAGATGCATACCCCCTGAGAGGGGACTGTGTGCGTGTGTAACAGTGCAAATGTGTGCCTGTGGGAAGGGGGGAGGCCACAATTAGACAATTCCTTGGAATTAGAGACAGAAGGCTGTTTAAATATTTGTAGGCATTTATTAACATTTTCTAAGTGCCTAGTATTGTATCTGTTGCGTTCTTGCTATTGATCCTGAATATATAGTTCAATTAACTGATTAAACAGTAGCTTAATTAACTGCCTGACAGTTAAGTATGTCATTAATAGATCAATAAACTCCTCTGATCCTGATTCGATCTAATCTACAGAAGTTGAGAAGTTTCTCCCTGTGAGAACATCTTCACTCTGTCATCAACCAGAAGAGCTTCAGGCACAAACTGACCAAGCAATGCCTGCTAAAATAAAGGAAAATCAGTCATGCCTACCTGCAGATGAACACAATCATAAACCAGGACCACACTTGCACTCAGACGAACATACTGCCCACATTACTCTCGCTTTGCTGCACTATACGCTCTTCAAAGACAATATGCCACTTCCACTTATGTGATATGAGTTCAACTGAAATAAAGACGGAAAAAAAAAAAGTAATTATTGGCTACTGAGCTTTCCAGAGAATCCCTCTAACTTTAGCAGTATTACCACACCAGCAGCCTTTCACGTGTTGATGTTTTGGTAGTTGCACGCCAAAAAACAACACAAAGTTTAAGCTGGAAAAACAACCCAGCACATCCTGGCTCAAACCAGGGCTTAATATGAAACTAAGGATGAAATTCTGAATTATAGTCCATCTGATCAAGTACTTAGAAAAGTCAGAAAACAGTCCACAAAAGATTAACAGGGAGCCCATCGGCTCCATAAGACAACATGCTGTAGGAGCAAACAAGCCATCTATGAATGCCAGCCACAGAGTTTCACTGAACCAGATGTGCTGCCCCTAACAATTACGCAGCCGTACTGTAAGGCCAGACTTCCCACTTCATGTACACGGTCTGCCAAAAATGTCAAATTGCGTGGCCATGGACAGGATAAGAACACAAGAAACTCCAGCAGCAGCTTTACATGCTTCTGTGTGGCTTTAAACCGGGTTGTGGGACCCGGCCTTCAGAGCCATGCCCACTCCCATGTCATTTTTTCAACAGTTACCGGCTTGCTCCGAATCACTTTGGCTCTACGACCATGATTAAGCGTAAAAACCTGAAAAAACTTCAATGAAAGCAGCGGGACACCGGCACGTGAAACCTTCCACAGCCCAGGGCTGACCTCCCGTCCAGAAAAATTTGGTTGGACCAACCGACACCCGGCTGGGAAGGCGGAGAGCCGTCCCTCAAGAAGGACGCCAAAGGGAGCCAAAGCCAGGTCTGCAGCGGAGGCCTGAGCGCCACCGCAGCGACACAAGCCTCCCAGAGCGCCGGTGCCGCCGGGCCGGGCCTCGCCTGCCGCCTGGCCCCTCCTCAGAGCGCCTCCCCGCCACCGCCGCTAACCTGCGGCCAGCGGGATGACTTGCGCTGAAGGACGCGCTTTTGATCCATACGTAGACAGGGACAAATCCGGCTCCCAAGGCAGAGCGCCCGCGCTCCGCACCCGCCCGGGCACCGCCGCCCCAGGCCGCACCTGCGGGGCCGAGTGAGGCGGGGTGAGCCGGGCCCTGCGAGGGGAAGGCGTCAGCTGGCGGCGCCCGGAGGTACCCGCCAGGAGAGCGCCGGAAGCTCCCGGCAGCCCCCGCCCTGCCCGTCATGGCGGCGGAGGTGAGGCTGCCCGCGGTCCCGCAGTTCGCCATCCCCCGGTACCGCCGAGCTGCCCGCAGCAGCGGAGCGAGGAGAAGGAGGAGGGAGGGGGAGCGGCGCCCCGGCCCGTGGCAGGGCGGCAGTAGGCGCTGGGGTGGGAGGGACGCACCTCGGCCTGCACGTCCCTGGCCGCTCTCGGCGGAGGGAGGCGTTGGGCCTGCGAGGCGGAGAGGCCCCGCCGGTGCCGCCTAGCCCGTGTCGGAGTCGCCCATCGCCCCCCGGCTGCGAGCCCACCTCGGGCCGCTGCAGCCGCCGGTAACGGCGGTGAGCCCCTCTGCCGCTTGGCGCCCCCGGCCCGCCAGGCTAAAGAGAAAAGCCGCCATGCAGTT
>VYXH01002999.1:23289-100578 GCA_013397275.1 Burhinus bistriatus
GAGACACGGGGCGGGGACGGGCTGCAGACTGTCACGCAGGTCTCGCCGCACCCGGTAGTTTCTTCTCTTTGCATTGCCTTGCAGCGGTGGTCGTGGGAGAGCGGTCAGCCCTGTCGTGTCCAGCCACTAAAAGTCTTTTTTCTGCTGCGTTTTAATGACGCTGGTGCTGTTTTTCAAACTATATGTCTTTTTCTTCCTCTAGGTATCTTTCGAGAACCCACTTGATCCAATATGGCTTTGATTAGCCGAAAAAGTTTCCAGTTTTATTCATCCAGCACACCAGCAAGCAGGTCCATTTTGATGACTCTAAGCAAAAGGTTGAGCTTCATCAGTGGGCAGCAAAAGCCCCAAAACTGTAGCTCCGTAGCCATGAGGATGCTATGTTTCAAAGATAAATCTCAGTATATGTTTCGTAGGAAAAACCACGTACGACTGCGGATACAGTCTCTTTCTGTTAATGAAACTGTGCATCTTTGTGGAGATACAGGGAGCAGTACCAAATTTAATAACGTGTGGATGGATGAACAACTATTTTTCAAGAAGTTGAACAGCCTTTGTACATCGAAAGAGATTTTTGACTTTCTTAGCTCTCTGGAAGTCATGTCGGATACTATGGCATCAGGAGCCCTGCAGAGGATTTCTGAAGTTGAGGTGGATGACAACGGTCTGAAAAACCCTGAAGAAGTGTTAGAGAATGAAGTTTTCAGGGCATTATGCTTCCAATTTGAATTTGAATCCTCAAAAGTGTCAAACACTGGGCTGCTGAATGCATTGCAAGCTTTGATAAAACTACGGATAGATCCCCAGAGTACACTGATGGCAAGCTTGCTTTCAGAGGGTGAGGAGCGGCTTGCTAAAGGACAATTGACTGTTAAAAATCTGTGTGCTCTTGGAGAGAGTTTGCTTGAGTTGGAAAGCCCAAGTTGTGCGACGCTGGAACAAATTGTCAACAACATGCAAGAAGAAGGCATTGAGAAGTGGAGTCCTAGGGAGATGGCAGTGGTTTATAAGATGCTGCAGGTGACTGTCAGGGGAGGGGAACAATACCAAGACTTGCTAAACAGACTGAACAGTGTCACTTTAAACATAGTTTCCCAGCTAAGCCCAAAGTTCACAAGCATAATACTGAATTCGCTGGTTGTTCTTCATCAGACTCAGGCAGTTCCCTTAGTCACAGCACTGTGTAAACATTCGGTGAAGCATATTCCATATTTCAAGGGTGATGAACTGGTAAACGTACTGGAAGCTTTCCTATACTTTGGACATCGTGAAGAAATTTTTACAGAGGCCCTGGAAACACATGTTCCCAAGTCCATCTTTTCCATGCATCCTCCAACAGTCAGCAAAGTCATGCAGTATTGCTGCCGAAAGATGATCCTTTCTAAGCCCATCTTTGATGCAGTGGCAGAAAGTTTCATTTCCGACGCTGACAGATTTACCACTGAGCAGATTGCTGGGTGTATTATACCATTTGGGACTCTTAACTATCTGCCTCCAAGTGCTTCCTCCTTGTTTAGGAAGCTTGAAATCGTACTGCGTACTCGCTTTAGTCACTTTCAGCCTCACACCTTACTGAGCCTGCTGCACTCGTGTGTCCTTATTCAACGTTATCCAGTAAATTTTCTGCCAAAAATATTTAGTCCGTATTTTCTGCAACAGCTTCAAGGTAAGGAGCAGTGTTTCTCTTGCAGTGTTCCACGTTTCTTTTTATTACGTGGTGTGTCTCTTGTCAAGCACCCATTTCTTATCACTTTAATCTATCAAATCAACAATGACCTGATTAAGGTGACTGGGGAGTAGCGATCAGGAGGCCAAAGACTGTAGCTTCCTTGTCACAGTTGCAGTTGTCTTTCAGTTTATATCATTTAGAAGAGTTTGAAAATTGCACTGTATAATCTTAAAGAGAGATTCAAATTCCCTTAAAAAATTTATTTCACTTAATCCTTCTGCTGTTTTAAAAAATACTGACCTTGTGTTTTTCCCTGTGTTTGTCCTTTGTCTCATACAGGTTTTAGATGCTAAGTTATTCTGTGGAGGAAACGCGTTATTTTTAACTCTGGCTGTTTAAACATTTTGCCTATGCAGTGACTGGTGTGAATACTCACAATGAACTAAGACTGTGTTACTATGAGACTGGTAAAACTAGGAAGGCTAGTGAGACCACTTATTATGGAACTAACAAGACTGAGACCCAAAGTGGTAGATTTTTTTAATGGCAGTGATACTTGGAATGATGCATGAGCGACATAAAATACGGTTTAGTGATTCTGGGTTCATTTTTCTCTGAATTGTTGCAGTGCAATGACTGCCACATGAAGGATGTGGCGTAAAGGTGGAATACAGGATAGTGAGTCCTGAGACTTGACTTTTATTCTGGGTGTAGCCTTCCATTTGCTTTGTGGCTTTGGGCAAGTCACTTCACTTTTCTGTATCTTTTTCTTCTGCCACAACTGTTTGCTTACTTGGATCCCATACTCCTTAGGGTTGGGACTGGCTCTTAGGCGTTTTACTCAGGGGCTAGCCCAAGGGAGAACATATTTCAAAAAACAGTAGAAATACTAGTAGTACTGATTGTGAAGCTAAAATTACCTTCTGCTTGTGGACTGCTGGTTAGATTTAAGATTTTGCTGCCTGTCTTTTTAAAGTTAAGTTCTCAGTGACTTTGCATAATCCTTATTTCTGGATATTTTCCTAAGCATCAAAACCACTCTCTTCCTGAGGCTCTAAGGGGAAGGTACATGATCACAGTTGTCAGAAAACATGTTCATAGCCTTTAAAATTGGGACCGAATTATAATATGTAAGAAAAATTTCAATGACTGTTCCACAGCTTACTTATAATTGTGTTACTTGCAAGGTCACCGATTACTACAGAAATAATGCATTGTTGTATTTAAAAAAATAGTCTAAAATTCCTTGTAAACTTTGGTCAAGATTAGTACAAATTCTAGAGACAAGTAAGGTTAAGTGTAGTAATTGGGACAAAAAGAATTTAAATTACTATTATTGATAAGAACATGTTGCAATTATAGACACAGAATTTGTAAATCTCAGGCAGTACAAAATGTGTTTTTCAAATACTGTTTTGCCTCATGATTCACATAAGGTCCACTGCATGTAAGTGAGTCTAGCATTTTATTCCTTCCACCAGCCTGCATCATGTCCAGCTTTTCAGGTGGGGGTAAGGTAGATCCGGGTATGGACTTCTGCTGTCATCTCTACTCTTCTGTTCTTTCAGGATAAGGATTATTGTGTTACATTCATACTTCCAACTTGGTTGTATTTCTCTTTCATATTGTATTACGATCAGCTTGTGAAAGCTGAAAAGGATAAATGGATAAAGCTGAAAAAATTAATTTGCAGTGCATAATTGTTGGCTTAATTAAAGTGGAAGTGAGATCTGAACCAGTAAAACATTAACAGCATCATAAATGTGAGGAGTTAAGGATAGGCTGGTATTGTTTTTTAATTATCTAAGTAAAAATGGAAATTGAATTCTAAGGCTCACATGTTTTCACAAGGCTTAAAGATTGGTGCTTCGTCCTGGTTTTTAAATTACTTTTAATCTAGAATCTGATATGGTTATGTGATGCTTCTTCCCATTGGCATCCTGTCTGCCGACTACACTCCTCTGGTGGAGGCTTCCTGTGCCCATCTGTGTTCTGTGCCCTGAGCTCCTTTCCTTTCTACCTCTGAGCAAGCACTACAGCCCCATACTTGGCTCTATGTCTTACCATACTGAGGAAAACATTACGAAATTTAAAAATCTACCCCATGGTTTATCCCATCTTGCTTTAGAGATCTGAGTCTGCTCACCCACTGCTTCTAAGACGTCTTGTCTGCAAGGCCTGCCTTCACCTAATTTTTTTTTCTCTCCAGCCTAGTAAGCTTCTAGAACATCCCCCATGTGATAGCCTGTCCTTGGCTCTAACTATTGCATAATCCAATACTTTTGGACACAAACCGTTATGAACAACACAGTTGTAGGCTTTAGATTTTAAGTAATTCTGTGTTAGATAGTAAAGCATATTTAGCAGAATTATAGGGATATATAAGATAGGCCAGAAAGACGAGTGACTTCTGAAGATCTTAGATAAGATTGCTCTGTTAATAAAACTCTATATAAGGTCAAGTTTTCAAAGCGAATAGAAACTTTGGTCACTCAATTTTTACTGTTCAGTATGGAATACCTTAAGGGGTTGATTTTTAGGAAGCAGACATTCCTCATGTCCTAAAAAACAGAATGCCTTTTAAAGTTGTCAAACTAATACTTAGAAAATGAGAAAACTCATAGTACCAGTTACTTTGAATATGTTCTTTTAAATCAAAAAAGGTATTCTGCTACAGTGGTCAAAGTTCAGAACAGGAACCTGAGAAGATGACCTGCATGATTAGCATCTTACACTACATCAGTTTTTTACCATTCTGTAATAATACTTTGCATGTAACATGAATGCTTCAAGTATACACAAATCTCCAGAAATTATTCTGCATTATCTACTACTTTCAGATAAAAAAACCCCAACTGAGTGAAACAATGAGATCCTGGGATTGTTACGTGGGGAGAAGGGAAGAAGGAAGTGGGATATTTCTCTAAGACCTCAACTCAAACTTATTCCTCCCTGTAGAATGTCCTGCATCTCTCAGATCTTTTTTTTTTTTTTTTTGGTATGTGTGAAAGAGTATCATAGTCTTAACTAAGGTTTTGCTAATTGTATATTTTATGTTGATAGTTCTGTAAATCATTTCCTCATTTTTCTAACTGAGTCATTTCACAACTGATCTTTCTGTTCATTCAAACAATGATCAAGAATGATAACGATCAAGTAGCTTCTCTGCATATTGAACTGAATAGCTTTTCCTAAGTTCTGCATGATGGGTTTGTGTAAAGATACTTTGTTGAAGGTACACCTGAAAGCCTGAATATTGTTGTTTCAGCACAGCCACCTGGTTTGGACAGAATTGTTACCTCCCAGCTAACCCAGCTTTTTCTGACTGTTACTCTGGAGTGCCCATTTTATGAGGTATGGTACATATGAAACCAGAACTGATTTTAACAAGAGGTGATAAGGTCATTAGGGCCCTCTTGATAGTTAGTTGAGGACTGTCTTCCCCATAAAACCATTAGAATTGGCCAAAACAGCTTGTTTTTTTTTTTTTCTTGATGAAAATATGAAGCATTTCTACCTGTTTGATTGACTTGATACATTTCTACCTTTGATGGAACTGACTAGCTAGTTAAAGTGGTTTTTGTGTATTTCCGAGTATTTTGCCAACAACTATTCCTTTTTTATGTTTGGCTTGTTAAGTCTTGGAGCACAAAAGAGATCAGGCACTTTGATGTTGGCCTGGCTGCAGAGGAATGGAAGCAGTTGTGCATTTCTCTTGAGGGATTTGTTCAGTGTGATAACATGGAAGCTTGCTGAGGATGTTCTGGTGGTTCTTTTGGGATCTTTTTTTAAGTTTCCAGCATACCTCAGACTCCAAGTCTCTCAATAGACATGGCTTTGAAATGCACAGAATACATTTTGCTACATTAATATGAGGTAATTACAAAAATGTTGTCTTCCTTTTTCTTTTGTTTGATTTGGTTTTCTGTCATTATGTAGGGTCCCAAACTCCTTCCAAAGTATCAAGTAAAGGCCTTTCTCACATCTCGCAGTTCTCTGGATGTTCACCTCCTCAAAAGGGTGAAGACTGGATTACTTTATTTACTGAAAAAAAGAATATATTTTGCATCAGAGGTATCAACACCATATTTCTATACAGTTGGTAAGTAACATTTCTTTAGATTAATAACAAAACGTGTGCTTATGCTGTCAAAACTTTAGGCTTGGTTATTTTCTAGAAATAAAAATGATTGATTTTTTTCCCTTTGTGGGCATTCTGAATTGTGCAAATACAGAAAAAGTAAGCTAGAATACAAAACTCTGTAGAGGGTCTGAAATGAGGAAACGTCATGGGAACTTTAAGTAAATGTATTTTCAAAATCAGAAAGAACAGGGAGAGAAAAGAGCTGCAATGTTACTTGGAATTTACACAGCCAATCTGCACTGAAAATAGCTGCTAACTCTTCTATTCTGTATTTTTACTATCAGCTCCTCTTTTACTTGTCCTGTAAACAATTTGTATAACGTAAAGCAAAATGAGGCCATGCCACTTGCCTGATCTCTCTGCTTTGGTGGTGAGTAGAGAAAGAGAGAACTGGAAGGTTGTCAACCCTCTGCCCTGCTCAGCTGGGCTCCTCTCCCCTTAGCACTAAGTGTTGACTTCATATAGTCAGTGGGAGTTTGTGGACTGAAAGAGAGGAGTGAGCAAAACAGGGTGTTTCTGTGTGCCAGGAAAGGAAACTGAGAGAAGATAACGATGAGGAAAGATGTGTGCCCAGGAGGGGTGGATGATAAATAAGCTGTTGACAGAAGAGTCTCTTGGAACCCATAAGAGGGATAAAAGAAAAAAAATCAAGAGAGTGATGATTCCAGAGTTACTCGGTATTTCAGCTTCCAAATGGGGTTAAAGTTGGCAGGGTTTATGTCCAAAGCTCTATTTGCAAATTGACACCATCTGTAAAATTAGAGAATTAGAAAAAAACAGGGGAGGGACAGAGAGAGAGAGAGTCTCCCCAAAGCCCTCAAAGTTCCAGAGGCCCTACCCAGCCAGCCCAGCAAAGTGCCATTTAACTACATTATGGTTTTCAGTGGACTTGGAATACTACTTTGCTGTTAGCATTATGAAAGGCTGAAGTGTTACTAATTATCACTCGTTCGTGTTAAATAGTCTATACACATCTTTTGCATGCCTCTGTGAGTCAGAAAACAGTATTGCGATATTATTTTAGTTACTTTATAAAACAATGAACTGTAAGAGGATAAGAATTACAGCAAACAGTTTTTTATATTAAATGAGTTTTAATGTCACTTCTCTTTTCATCTATACTAGATATTGAGATTAAATTAGATGAAGAAGGTTTTGTGTTGCCTGCTGCCCAGTGTGAAGAGGTACACAGACGGTAAGAGAATAAAAGAAACTGCTGGTAAAATGTTAACATTGACAAAGAGCATCCAGGGTAAAACCCTGGCAAAATTTAAGCTAATTGGACTTTTGCCATGGACCTCAACAAAGCTAAGGTTTCACATTGAAACCACTGGCAAAAGGACAAGGTTGGCAAAATTAACGATCTGTCCTTTCTCCTCATTGTTCTGCCTCCTGACTATACAGTGTCAGACAATTAGTCTCTTTACTCAGTGACAGTCAGGATCAAAGTGATCCTGATTTGGTTTATAGTAATGTATTTTGATCTTCTGTAATTAATTTTCAAATTAAAACCAAATTAATTCTAATTGAGCGTGTCCGCATAGTTTTAACACAGTTTAAGCCAGTTTCAGTTCACAAATTTACTTCTGTAAGGAATCCTGTGCAATGAGGATATTTACTACAGATGCTGTTTTTATTGAAAAATGCGTAGGTGTTTAAGAAATATGTTAAACAAGGATTATTTTGAGAAACCTTGGATACAAAGTTAAGCAACTTGCCTGTGTGGTATTTGCAACTGCACTTCTGTGGGTAAAGCAAAAGTCTTTGAAAAGGTTATGTTGTCTCCATCTTAACCTTCACAAGACTCACAGACTAATATAGGTTCGTTCAAAAATCCCATCCTTTAATGTTTAAGAAGGGGCTTTGATTTTTTTTTTTTTTTTTTTTTTTTTTTTTTAAATTACAGCTTTTATGTGTAAATAAGGTCACAATATACTTTACATACTGAAAATTTAAGTAACTTTTTTACAGTGGATATAAGAATTTTTGTTTAAGTTGATGTGATACTTATCAGCAAGTAGAAAAAATATAATCTGGATGCCGCTAACCATACATACAGGTTTAACTTAAACAGATTTACCTTAAACTTAAGTTAAACTCTAACAGCTTAAACAGGTACACTAGTAAATTGAGTAAGTTTAGCTGCCGAAATGTTTTCAAGCCAAGGCAAGTATTTTGTATGTTTTTCCTTCTAGAATAATTCAAACAGCTTATCAACAGTAGCATTAAAAATATCAAACTCTTATCAACTTGTATGAACTATGTTCAGAGCACATAAATAAGCTTTTCACATTAGTTTCACTAAGCTTCAGGCTTTCCCCCTCCCACCTCTAAGTTGAGTGATTTAAATTGAGTGAACTAGGTAACTCCCATCCTACAACATCTAATTCTAGGAGGTATTAGGGAGTACGAGGGGAGTTACTGTCTTGTGCTTCTTGGGAACTGCAGTAGTTGTGGTGACTAAAATAACTGATTTTTTTTTTTTTTTTTGATGCTACACTTGTGCTTGATTTCAGAATTGCCCTCTGTGTTGATGGTCAAAATAGGTTTTGCGTTAACAGCCGCAATCTGCTGGGAGAAGAAGCTATTAAACAGAGACATCTTCAATTACTTGGTTATGAAGTTGTGCAGGTAAAGTCCAAAGACAGTGGTTTGCTTTTGCTCTGGCTAATGAAACAAGTGAAAAATTACTATTTTATAATGCTTAAAACTGTAGTTGCAATTACTTCCCAAGGCAGATGTAGTCTTGTCCTTTCTACGTTATGTGCGCTCTGCCTAGCTTTTGCCTTTTTGAGGGTGTTACAGAAATTCCTTTTTCTTCCCTGGATCAATTAGTGTATTCTGCCTGTGTTTACTGCCAAATAGTGGCTGCTTGAAAGAGTACTTCTCTGCAGTGATTAAGGTTCAAATCTTGACTAAATGAAAATGTTGACTAAGAGTTCAGTAGAATTGGGATTTTTAATTAAATAGTTTTTAAAAAATATCTGAATTTGGAGTTTAAAAAGAGGAGTTAAAAAAAAAAAAAAAGGAACTGCTTTGTATTGTAAATAATATTTTCACAACAGAGTTTATCCTTTATTTTGCCTGTTGAATTAATAGGGGTATTTTTATCTTTAAACATACTTTGGACCAAAACAGTTACTTTCAGATTTTTGAGATTTTCTTTTCCATTTATAATCACTTATCACATAAGCCTAAGTCAGTTTTTAACTTAGTATAAACTGTAATGGATGTCACTCTTTGGTTTACAGTAATCTCTGTTCAGGTGATTTACAGATCAATAATATACTTAGGATTAAATGTTTAATTTTAAAAAAGACAAATCTTTGATGTCTAATTTTACATCTGCTTAATGAACGTCAGTCTTACCTAGTTGTTTATTAAAAGGTCTTTCCAGCAATCATTTTTGTTTCATTTCCAGATTCCATTTTTTGAGGTAGAGAGTCTACAAAATTGCAGAAAAATGGCAGAATATCTTCATAAAAAAATCTTTCCTCATACATACGGACTTGGCTGCTGACACTGGAGAATAATACTAAATCACAGCTTGACTTTCTGTACTATAAAGTGTAAATGTTGTGCATGGAAGAACAATTCTGTTTTCTAAATAACTCCACCTAAGATGATTTGAGCTACTGAATGTGGTACCTTCCAATATTTGGAACAATTGACATGTAAAGAGTAATAAAGAGCAACATATTTTCTTAAGTTTTACGTCAATATTTATTATAAGTTAACAGATGTAAGTGCCAGTCAGTGCTGCGTTTCCTTTGTATTTTCACTGGTTCTAATTCACAGCTGCAAATGGACAGATGTGACTACTCAAGGATACTGGCTGGTGCTGAATGTACAGAAAGTGCCACGCTACCTAGCAATCAGGGCTTTTCTTGACAGTATAAAAAGAAATTGTGCAATTTACTCATAGCTGTTTGTGTGATTTCCCAAGTGTTTCATAAAACTAAAATTTGCAGTAGTTGCACAAGCAGTATCTGCTTATTCCTCATACTTAAGAGATGTAGAGTGCTGCTCACTACATAGCAATGCCTCACAGAATATCAGAGTTTTTATTAAAAAGACTCACTTTATTTTGTAAAGGAACAGCTGCCACAGGGTAGCGCACTTTCACAGCTCTCTGTGGAGGTCACCTGATGTTCTGTATATGTATTCTTTGTAGTGTTGTCTTCGGTGGCAGTTTTATCTAAAATGGCTAAATGGGGTCATGTATGTGCTCCAAAGTTCCTTCAGTTTACAGCTTGCCGTTCTAGCCTAAATACTTACTATGCTCTGAAGGTCTGACACAGAACTATGTCCTATGCCTGAGTATCAGTCCCACCCTTCTGCCAGAATTTAGAACTGGAACCAGCAACCACTTCAGCCAGAACAAGCGTGCCCTGACAAGTCAACATATCGCTTTATAGATGGATGAAGGGAAAATAACATAGCCTTCATTCAGATCACATAACTGCTGCATAGAACACATTTTCAGGTTAGCTTGTGCATCCTGTCCTATGTGGAATTATTATTTATGAGTAGCAAAGCAGAATTCTCAGCATCACCTGGTTTTATTTTAACTGTTACGATTTGATACAAAAAAGGTGAAACTTTTACATCCTTGAAGTTCTGTATATTTCACCAGTAGATACAGAACATGGCCATTTTTTCCTTCCAAGGCTACTGTTAGTAATTCGTAAGTTGCAAGTGTCTGTCAGTTGTCCCAACAATTCCTGGAGATTTTTGGATGCAAAATCCAGATCCAAAATATGATTTGCATTGTGTCATGCTGTGCAGTCTGTTCATGTTAATTTGTTGCAGGTACAGAACCCTTACTCACGGTAGTATGTCAGCACTGACAGGTGAGGGAGCACCAAGAGGTAATGAGATACTTCCCAACAGTGTAATAGGAAGCTTACAGCACATCACTACCCTAACAGTTGTCGTCCTAGCAAAAGAGAAATTAAAGGAAAATGACTGAAATGTCTTTGCAGACATCCATAAGGAACTTCTCCCTAATACATAAGAAATCATTACTGAGCACTGAAGGGAGACGTCAGCCACTCAGAAACAAGTAGTAGGAGGAATAGCCTGTGAAAAGCCTTCAAAAGTGAGGAGGGATGAGAAGGGACTGAAAGAGAAGGGTGTGACGCAAGCAAAGAAATGAGAGAGGAAAAGTCATACTGGTGTTGGGGGCTCATGCCTTTCTCCACGGTGCAAGTGAGCTGGTGATGCTTATTTCTCACACAGGCCAGCGGGTGGTGGTGTTCTCCCATCGTTTTTCAAACACAGATGGTTTGTAAATATAGTAAGACTACTTAAAAGAAGTAATTTGTACTGACTGTCCCAAACTAAAAATAACCTGTCTAGAATATGGCCATATCCCATCTCATTCTTCACTGGTATACATTTGATACCGATTTTTGAAAAAGCGTTCTGGTATTGTTAGAAAACATTTCCTTCTCACTTTGTTCTCACTGTAATTCCTTTCTTTTAATGCCACTGGATTTGTTTAACAAGGTATTTATTGTTGAAAAGGAATGTAGCAGTTACTGCTGTCTTGGCCCTAGCTCATTGAATCAGGACCTTGCAGGTCATGAGTAATGACAGTAACAAACACCTCTCGGAACAGGCTGCTCTGTGTGCTCTGCTTCTCACATCATGCCAACAAGTGCTATTGATTGCCTAATTTAGTACTTACCCACGCCCCAGATTAAGAAGTTCTTTGTTTTTATTATTTTTCACTAGGAGACAAATGATACAGATTTCCTGTGTAAGTACCCGACAGAACTCCAGTGTCAGTCAAAGCTATGGACTTCCAGTCCTTGTTCTACTATGATCAGTCCGGTGGTTGTTCCTCTCTGAAGAATACTGCCTCAGCTTTACACAACAGTAGGATGAATGGCTCTTGAGAACCAAACTCATGCATATCCCGCAGGAGATATTCCTTCTCCTGAAATTACCTTAAAACTTCAGTACTGGGTTCAGTGAGCATTGGATACAGAACCAGAGACGATTTTTCTTGTGACACTCTTGAACAGATCATATCCTCAGACACCATTCATACAGTGAAAGCCAGAAAAATGGATGTCTGAAATCAGCTAAGCCCACATTTTGTCTATTAAAATGCTAATTACTCAGAAGTTCCCTTTGACTTCCACTTGAAGTCTACTGAAACTGCTAAGCACTTCTCTGAGTCAGATCACTTCTTTACTTGCCCATTTATGGGTAAGCCCATCCATTTTGGAAAATCTGGGTTGAATCCCCATTTCAGCTGTTGTGCAAATAAAATGACGCCTCGCAATTCTGTAGCAACACTGTAAGAACCAAGAAGTCAGTGACCACTGGTACCTTGAGGAGCAAGCTTGCTTAAATGTTAAGTCTTGTGAATAGTTATGTAGAAGCACTGCCTAAAATTGCAGAGATGGCTGTTGACCCAACAGGTCTCACTTCCAGTGTCGCTGCCTAAAATTTTCAGCTCTTGCTGATGCTGCTTTTCATGAGATTTTTATCAGACTGTAAGGAGAAGACATGCATTTGAATTAGCATAAGGACAAGTACAGCTGCTATTTCATCCTATTTTTAATCTAAATCATTCTCATTAACTAAAATGTAGAGGAAAAGGCAGAAGCACCATATTGCTTTTTGATGCAAGATGGGGTTTTTTTCACATAAATGTTGCTGGCAGCGACAGATACAAGACATTTAGCATGGATCCAGGCCTGGAGAAGGTTTTTCCAATAAGCAGGTGATGCCATTTTTCCTGTAGAATTCTGCCTGCATGTGATTAATCCTTGCATGATCTCTGATCAGCTGCTCTACGGGCTTATTTATGTGTCTCCCATACTCTGAAGATGACAAAACAGCAACGGGTCTTGCCATTTCCTGTGAAAATATAAAAGTCTCCTTATAAGAAAATCACAGAGCGAGTACTTGGCAGTTATCTATTGCTAAACATGCTGTGGCCAGGGGCAAAATGACAGAACTGTACAGCATCTGCTATATAGATGTATATTTATTTAGCAGTGTTCTGCACTCTTACTGTTCCATCCCTAAACTAGTTTTTTATGCATATTAATAAACCATGAATGTATCACTAGATGACAAGATGATAAGATATAGAGCTGTGCTGTAAGTTACTGTGGACTGATAATTTTTTACACGCATGGGCGCACACACACAGAGGCGATGACCATGTGATTGCTGGCAAACTAAATGCTATGTTACTGGAAAGTGGCACAGATTTTGTTTTCATTTTTATTTTTCTTGTGCACTTGTACATGATTCATTTGAAAAATAGGAGATATTTAATTTGTGTCCCCTGTTACAGGAACACCTGCCCTCCTTGCACAATTCAGTGAAAAGCCTAAAGAAAAACCCTGAGCAACCACTAGTCCATGCAAGCTTTCCCTGAAGGACATAAAGCACATACTACTGTATTTTTGCACAGTGAAAGGTTTTACTAAAAATGCTTATAGCTGTAAAATTACAGAAATAACTGCTCTGCAATGATGGGAAATGGACTTGGTGAAAAATAACCTGACCAAGAAAAGATTATTTTAAGGTTGTTCTTCGTAAACTGCACTTTAAGTGACTATGCAATCACTGTCTGCAATCTGCAGTTCCTTCCTGTGCTACAGCAATGGGGAGCTCTGGAGTCAGAAGGGAAAGACAGGATTTGTTTGTTTTTCTTTCCCTAGCCAAAGGTCTCAGATTTATCAGGCTGCTTGTATGCGTGCGCACTGGCTAACACAGTAAGCCTTGGTCCCCAATGTGTTTGCCTAGTCTTATGATATAATACCTACAAGGAGAATCAAAATGCAGATGCCACACCACAGTTCAGGTGCAAACAAATGACTTATTTGCCACAACAGACACAGGTCTGAGTGGTATCAGCACTTATGATAGAACCCATGAAGCATACGAGCCCCTGCATTTCCTGTGAGGATGCAGATGGGAGCACAGATCTGAAGAGTCTCATAGCAGGGCAGTCAGCTGTGAGACATTTCCAGACTCATGGACAGAACTAGACCTGAGATTCTTGGGAAGACGCTGTAAACTCCTTTTTTAAAATAAAAACAAAAAAACACAAACCCACACCAAACACACAACCGAAAAGCCTATTCCAAAACAACCATTCATACCCTGACTCTCCCTCTACCCTTCCTGCCTACCTTGCTCCACTCCATGAAAAGCTATTCCGTACACCAACTTTTAACCCCACCAGAACAAAAATCAAGTCAAGAAGAGTGGCAGGCAAAAAATAAGACCATTTCCTCCCCCCTCTCCAGTTGTGGATAAATGTTGAAAAGGAGAAATGACTGAATATTTGTACCAGCAAGAAAGACTTTGCTAGCGATACAGGGTTTACAGTGCTAATGACAGGCAGCAGTATGTAATCCCCATAGTTTGTTTTCCCTTTATATAAATAAGATTCATTTTTCAGCATCCTTGGTCGCACAGCGCTGACTGTGCACAGTGGCATTTCATCTTTGCATGTTCGGCATTCAGCAGATTTCAGATTTTCCAACAGTTGGCTGGGAAGCATCCTGCCACACGCCTTCACAGTGTGTAATTCTAGCACTGTTAACACTTGAAATCAGCAATGGCAGCCTTGTGGAAACACTCCGCTGCAGTCACTGTGCCGCATGTAGCTAAACTGAGTATCTGTGACTGTACTCTTGGATTCCCTGGGTGCACCCAGGCTCTCTGCAGGAAATGAAGGGCTTGCGTGTAGTGGTTTGGGTTTTTTTCCACTTCAAGGAAAGGCGCATACTGTGGTGGATACAGCCTGTCTCCTTTCAATGTTGTACTAGAAAGATGTCGATTGTCACCTTCTTATTTATTATGTTTTATAATACCATTGTTATTGTTAGATAAACTCTGTGAGGGCCACTGAGGCAATTAAAGAGCAGGAGTTGAATATGTGACCTGCACTTAGTTATGGGTAAGTCCAGTGCTGGGTGTCATCACATGCAGGAGGATCATGTTCTAATATTCAACAGCTGTGGGTTTGATGTGTCTCCATGCTAACTAAAGGGCTGGATTAAGGGACACCTGTTCAGGCACAGTCCCTTGCGTGCACTGCCCAGCAAAGCTGGTATGAATTCTGGCCCACGTACATTTGCTTTAGGAAGCAAACTGGTAGGAAAGTGATGATACTGAAAAGGACACAGGAGCTCAGTAAAAAACCTTAACTCTGCATTGATAAACTCTTTCTACACAAATTTCCCAGCTGAAGGCTGGGCTTGCTATTGGGGGAGAGGGGTTGGCTTTGTTTTGTTTAAATAAAAAGGCTCATTTTTAATTGGAGTAGTCATTTGCATGGCTTTTGGCCTCACGCAGATTTGCAGTTGAGTTACTAGGCATGAGCAGGTCATCATAATGAGCACTCCTGGGATTCCTTTGGGAGCACCTAATACTCCCTACCCTGTCTGATAGAGTTGAAGGGCATTATGGCTATGCACTGAAATGTCTGGCATATATAGCTGCTAGTGAGACGAATCACAAGCAGTGGCCTTTGTTACTAAATATCAGCAGTTTTATTACACAGAGATTACAGTAATTTTAACTTTTGTCTCTCTCTTCCTTCTTCCATGCTTTTAATATGTAATCATTAATACAGGTAGCCATTCCTAGCCTACCCATCTCTTTACACGCCATGATCCCATTGGGATTTTGAGGCCATCAACACACAGAGGTTGCACTTCATTTGGTTTTTGACAGCCTCTACCTCTGTGTGTGTATATATAACGATAGATATATACACACTTGTGTATGTATGTGTATTATTCAGATGCTGCATGGAAAAATACGTATTTCTATAGATGTATATATATTATCATATTTCTATTTTCAAGACAGATGTTTAAAAACATGGCTGCATGCTTCCTTAGCTATCAGGCTGCACACCAAACCCAGATTCTGCTGGCCTTGGATGCTCTGCCCAGCCTTTTCCAAGCATGTCCATGGTCTTCTGATTGACCCCTCCTTTGCACAAGCTTCCTATGAATTTCCTTCCTGCTGGGCAATCTGGTGTAAAGTTGTGTAACAAACTAACCAGCTTCAGAGATTTGGGCTCTCTCAGCAAATGCTGGCGTAGGGAAGGTGGATGTCAGAGGGCAGTGGTTGAGTTAGGGCCCCTGAATCCAGTCCTCAGGGAGAAGAGTTTTCAAGCATCACAGAAACAGCTGCAGGACCACCTGCACTGCAACTCTCAAGGGGCACAGACAGTTCAGAAGTCACCCTCAGTGACTCTGAAGGTCTGTAACAGAGGGTTTGCCTTGCTGTGTGTATCTCTTTCTCCATGCTTTCACTTGCATATGGCTTGTCACCTGGAAATCTGCAGGATGCCAAAGAGCAGGAGCTAACTCAGGTGTTTTTACTGGCTAATGCTTCTTCCTAATGATGTCCTCCTTCCAATTCCTTTGATACCATGTAGGCTGCATTATAAAGGATAAAACAATGCCTGTAGTCTCCAGCCATGTCAAAAAGTACAAAATACCTTTAACAAAGATAATTTTGAAATGATCAAAGGGTTACCTCCTCATTAATGTTAAGACCACGACTCTTTGCATGTTCTCTGTCACATCGGTGAAGTTTTTTGTTGTAACCCTCTGGTCTTTTAAAAATGGAATCGTAAGTGGAAGCATCTCCTGTCTTGAGAAAAGGGGAAAAAATGGCTAATTCGAAGTATTGTTTAACTTTACAGGTTACAGAATATATGTAGTTGAAGCAATACTTAATTACTCAATACTTAATAAGAGTGCACATATAGCATTAGATGAATGGCAACTGTAACATCACCAAGCTACCATTAGCAAGTTTTAGGTCACTCCTTTGGAATAGTCTGCAATAAAAACATCCAGTGATGTGTGGTATCTTTTTAAGGTCTGTTCAGCTCTGAAATTTCCCTTGCAGCAATTTACCTCAATTTTTCCCTGTAATCTGTTGTAACTTTTGGAAATTTAACCGCTTTGTTTGTTTGTTTTACTTTTCTGAACTTTATATTCTCCTTCTTAAGTACATAAATTTGTCAAATGATCTGGCACTGTAATATAAAAGGAAAGCAGGCAGTTTCACAATTCATTTAGAATGAAAAAGACAAAAGTATCCTGCAGTGGAATCGCCATTTAATTTGTGATTAAAGTGGAACTGAGAAGAGTTCAGAAACATGCCATGGTGGTAATCCTGTGATCCAGTAGTATGTATGTATGTCACATATGAAAATACAGCACACCCCAAGCCAGAATATTATTTTATTTATGATACCTGTTGGCATAGTTGCATTCAAATAAGCAACACTAAAGATCTGATCTGCTAATAAATGCATTTGTGAAATCCAATCAAGAAGGTCTCATCAGTGGAATCAAAGGAATTTCAAAACCAAAAAAGTTTTCAAGGAAAGAAAAGTAAAATACTTGTTGAAATATGCTGTCAGTTGTTAATGAACTTCATTAAAAGGTCCATATTGTGGTAAACATGTTAATTGATCACTGGTTTTGTGCATGGCTGGCTACAAATTTGAAAAATTGTGCATTTTGTTGGGCTTTTTTTTTTTTTTACCTCTAATTTTCCAATGTGCCCAATTTAGCCTTTGAAAAACTCTTGTATTTTGAGTCTTACCATTTACAATGCTATCCTCCAAAAAATAGTTAAGTCAGGGCAGGTCAAGGCGGCTATAATGGTTCCATTAAAGGGAAACCATAGGTAAGAGCACTAGTGAGGCACCACTGTAATGACAGGCTTCATTTGGAAGGGTATCTCCATTACTTGGTTCTGCCAAGAGGAGAGGTGATTTGATATTTAACCTATCCATCTCTTCATTGCTCAGAAACCATCAAGCCTCACAGAATTTCAGGCACGTTCAAGAGCATCCTGCATCTGATTTGTCACCTCCATCATCATCATCATCATCATCATCATCATCATCATCATCATCATCATCATCATCATCATCATCATCATTATTTCTGTGCTTCCTTGCTTCTCCTTTCCTCCCCATGTTACCAGTTTCATTCAGAATTTTAGCGGGCATCTAATTTGTGCTCACCACCGGGAATGTTATTTGTTCCTTTGTTTTTATTCACATGATATTATTTGTCCATTATTTGTTACCTGTGTTAGAGGAGATACTTCATTCTTTCTGGAACTCGCAAATAGGTAGCCAGCCTGTTATGTTAAAAACTAGCCCTGTCCCAGATGATCTGTTTAAGATCTTCTGCCAGATGTGTAGAGGCAACACTTCTGTGCTCAATATATTGATAAATTTTTGCCGTTGTTTCTCTTTCTTGTTAAATGATGGCTTAGTTGGCCTAGGCAGTGATGGTGGGGAACTGTTAAACCCATTAGAGCAAGTGAATCACACAGAGCAGACAATAAATTTGCACTCGGGGTGGGCATCCTCTGTGTAATGCTACTAAAGCTAAGCACTTTGAAAACATTCATTAATATTCCAGACACACATAAAATAGGTAATAGCTTTCTCCATGTCACAGAAGAGGAAACACCACACAAACTGGCTACAGTAACTAAGTAAAGCAATTGAGGGAGCAACTGTCAGCCAAGGGATTAAAAAGCAGGAATTTCTGGCTTCTGGCCATGTGCTGAGCACATCTTCCTCTATTTCTCTCTGCTCCAGTCTCTGACACACAGTTGGTTTTAGGTATTTAAGCTGCAAAAAGGAATGAAATTCCCTTTCCTATACAAATAAAAAATTTCAAATTATATAATTCCTTAATTGTGCAGAAGAATGGGTTGAATCTGCTTCCTCCCCTGTGGCCAAGGCCTGTGCTGTAAAGAAACCTATTACACAGCTGTTATCGCTTTTTGTTTCCATGCCACTGGAGCAGCATTTTCCACAAACCAGGTCATCGGGAGTGTGAAAGCAGACTTTATATTGTAAGCAAAAGCTCTACCATATGGTTGCTAATTCCATGCAGATTGGCTAGACTGTGAGCTCCACCAGCCCTGAGTGTGCCATGCCAGCCCTCTGACCTGCCCTAGCCTTACTCTTGTTGTGCTCTCCCTACCGTGTTTTGTTAAGCATAGCAGCATATGTGCCCACTCACCTTTGGCTCAGAGCACCTTCCCAAGGTAATGCTGAAATCAACATGTAAGAGTCTGAAATTACAAATCTACCTGTCTTTTAGCAGGGCCACCCAGTCAATGCTGGAAATCGGTTTTGCTGTGCCTTTAACGCCCAGCGCTGTGCTATGGTCTGCACCCTGCCCACATCGCAGGGCCACATGACCTGCAGGCTTTCACAGGTCCCCAGTTGTCCCTGCCCAGTGCTCTGCACATTCACAGAATCACAGGGGTTGGAAGGGACCTCTGGAGATCATTTAGTCCAACCCCCCTGCCAGAGCAGGTTCACCCAGAGCACGTTGCACAGAATGGCGTCCACGCGGGTTTTCACTGTCTCCAGAGACGGAGACTCCACCACCTCTCTGGGCAGCCTGTTCCAGTGCTCTGCCACCCTCAAAGGAAAGAAGTTCCTCCTCATGTTTAGATGGAACTTCCTATGTTCCAGTTTGTGCCTGTTACCTCTTGTCCTATCGCTGGGCACCACTGAAAAAAGAGAGGCAGCAGCCTCTCACTTGGGTGGGGAGGCGATTCACAGGGTGTATTTATTGTTACAAATAAATATATGTTGCCATAATACTGCTATATTACATTGATATAATAGGCATTTCAGAACTTTTTGATGGGTTGGGTTTTTTCGGGGGGAAAAAAACTTTAAGTTCAATGTATCATATGACTCTTTTCAGAAAGAGAAAGGTTTGCTACCAAGGAAGTACAGTCCAGCTGAGGCTGAAGGTCTAAGATTGTTTTCATTTCTGATTTTAAAAATGAGAACAGAGAGAATGAGGAAAAAGGGTGACATAATGCAGCAAAGAGTGAGGGGTGAGGCTCCCTGCTAGTCTACTTCAGTTACTACATGTTAAGCATCAGTGCAACACCTTCAGAAGCATTCAGTTATCAAGGCATATATTAACGTTACTGGTTTGAGCAGCTCTCTTTTCTTTATTAAAGGTGAGCATACAGAAAATTTGCACAATGCACATTGAAAACCTTTTCCCTCAACTGAAAATGGAGCACTTTCTTATTAAAGGGCCCCCCAGAGCATGTGTTACCAGAAAAAACACAGATGCCACATCCAACCCTAGTGACATATGCCTTTCCTAGTGCTCCCCGTAAAGACGTCTCGCATTTTGGTGATACCGCGTGGCCGGCTGGTCCTTAATCCTTGGTGAACCATGTCTCTGCCTTCTCTTGCCATCCAGTGAAGGACATTACCCTCATTTTCCATCCACAAGTAGCAAACACCCGTTACCCTTCACAAAGGCCTCTGAAGCTAAAACCTGCTATGTAGGCATTAGATAGCCTAGCTACCGACTAACGTGTGGTATTTCCACTGCTCTTTGAACTATATACGGGATTTTTTGAGACCCCTGCCTGACCAGGTCCCTCACAAGGAGGGCCGAGCCCCCGCACAGGGACTGAGCACAACGTCCTTGTGCTGCGCAGAAACCCCCCTCCAGCCCCACCAGGCCCTGCGAGGCTCCCCCGGCTCTCCCCCTTCCCTCCCTCACCTTGGCCTCTCGGTGGAAATAGCTGAGCTCCGGAGGCCCTTCCCGTCTGGCCGGGATGCGGCTGAAGGCGGAGAGGGTGGAGAGCGGAGGCCGTCGCCTCCTTCCGGCCGCGCCACCGAGTGCCTCCTCTACCCTTCCCGACCCTCCTGCCCCCGGGGCGGCCGGGGGCGCCGCCGGGGCGGGGGAGGCCATGCTGCCGGGCGGCCGCCGTTACCCGGCAACGCTCTGCCGGCGGCGAAGGGAGGGCCCGGGCGGCGGGGCCGAGGTGGGCCGGGAGTCCCACACGCAGCGCCGCGCCGCAGGCTGCCGACGCGGGGGAGCACCAGGCCGAGCGCCCTACCGGCAGCGACCGGGAGTCTGAGGCAGCCTGACAGAAACCGCCCCCCCGGGCACGGCCTGGACCCTGGTGGTCGCGGCCAAGGGGGGTGGGGTGGGGTCCGTGGGAGCTGTGGGTGTTTCCACAGGACGGTGTTAATTAAACCTGGGCGTGCGGAGCCGCGGACATCCAGGCGTGATGAGGTTTTGGGCGCAGTTCTGAGCAGCAGCCTCAGGGCCATCTCAGCGAGCAGCCTGACCTGCGGCCCGGCCCGGGGCTGCAGCGCCCTCACGGGCCGGCTCCCTGATCCTTGGAAGCTGGGGAAGAAGGTTAGCTCAAAGCCTGGCCGAAAGGGACTGACTTTTTCCCGTGGCTGTTTGCACTGGTCCAGAAATCCCCGTTTAAGTGGAGAGGTTGAATAAAACCACACCAGTGCGTGGAGTTCCCACGAGAGTGAGGATCCCCAGTCTGGGGGAACTGGGGGTCTCTTTGGCCCACGCCTCCTTGGGCCCAGGTTTTCACAGGGTGCTCGGCCATTTCAGGCAATGCGGCTGGAAGTCTCTCTCGCACACCAGCACTTGAGCTGGGGGCACTGAAAGTAACTGTCTCCCGGGTGCAAACCTCTAACAACGGATTGACTGTAAAACTGCTCTACCCTTGTATCACCTGGTTCCCGGTTTCGATATTCACCTCACAGTTATCCTGCTTTAATACATGCACGTAACTACGCTTACTGTGCCGCTTGGGGATCTGTGACTAGCTTGGTTTGTTTTACCTTTCTTTTCTGCAACCACAGTTGCAGAACTAACGTGCTATAGGTACAGCATTACTATTATTATTGCTACTAGTATCTTTTGGCAAACGCTTTCACAACAGCACTCTCCTAGGCATCTTATTATTGCTGAAAACCCAAAATTTATTAAAAAAAAACCAACCCAAACATTCAGAGTACCAGAGATCTTTGCAACCAATTCCTTTGGGCATCATGGACCCACGCAATAATTCAGGTCTACTGTAAAAGTAGATGTAAAAGTGCCATTCCTGGTACATAGCTGCCACTTTCCCATCACTAACATGCTGAGTAATGTAGCCTCTTGCTTCTTTGCAAATGCAGTATGGCGGTATTTATACCCTACAGTCTTAGGAGGGTGTTTTTTTTAAATCATTGATGACAATTCCCATCTGCTTATCTAATAACATCCCTCTGCCAGTTAGGGTCCTCTTCTTTCTGCAGCATGGGCCAAATTAGTGCAGCGTAAGCGAGCAGTGGAATTGAAAATCCAACAGCTGCCTTACATCAGCTTCCGACGCAGAGACACGTTTACCACTGTGCAAGTGCTTTTTTGTAGTTTAGTCCGAGCACAAGACATAGCAAGCCCATTTATAAAAAGCAGTTCAGCTGGAGCTGCAGCTATAAATAGCCACAAGAAAGTGTTCACCAGAAATCTCAATTAAGCTAGGCGAGAGCTCAGAAGTCAGATCTGAAATGTTTCCCTCCAGTTTTCCTTCTACTGTTCACATGTAGTGCATTTTGATTAACATTTAAGATGGCATTAATTGAATTGCACTATCTGGATGCAATTCAGAGTGTCAAAAATACTGCTCGATGCTCGTTATAGATTTGTCCTCAATCACCCATTTGTGAAATAATTTAAAATTATGGTTTTCAGTCCATTTTTCCTTCCCAATGAAGGTATAAATCCCTTTAGAATTATTTGACTTTTACAAAGGCTTTTTCTTCCTGGTCACCTTTTGCAGACTCCCCAGAAGCAGGATATGAATGGCCAGGGGTTTTTGTTCCAGTTACAATCAGACTTAGATCATACGCTGCTACTACACTACTGTTAAGTGTGTGTTCCTGTTATAAGAGTAGGATGGGAGGTCAGTCTGTTTCCTTAGTAATTTAAATATGAACATGTAAACAATTGTGAGAGAACGATGGAGCAATTTTAATCTATATGGTCAAAAGTAAGCACTCAAATACAGCTGAGCTTTGAGACCAAAATGTTGAAAGTTGCTTTGAATTCAGCATCTTAAGGAGAAGAAGTTCAATTGCCAGCCTTTTTACGGATTAGCAATATCCCCCTCAGGTTCCACTGATAATGTTCCTGAATTTCAAATATGTTGATATGTACTTTTATAGTCATAAAGGTGTCTCAAAGGCAGGGTCACTGTTCTGAAATGTCAAACTGGCTTATGGAATAAGTTTGCAATAAAATTCCTAAAAGGAATTTGTGAAGCAAATGGTTAAAGGGGCAGGGGGGAAGGGGATGCAGATGACAATGACAGGGGGATGGAGTTGGGATGGACACAAAAGGACAGATGACATATAACTGGACAGGTCATTGATAACGCAAAAAAAACACAATAGCTGTTTTCTTACTACAAGCTGACGTACCTGTTTCAAACTCATGTCACTTAGAGCTGAGATGGCTAGCCTCAAATTCAGGTTTAGCAATTCCTCTCCTGTCCTTCCTGTTGGACCTCAATATGTATCAGATTGCTGTGTGTTCCTGACCGTCCGCTGATCCACGAAGGAGAGACAGCCTTTGCCAGCAAATGCTGCATCTGATGGTCCTTGAAAAAGAAGCTGAAACAAAAACTGCTCAGAAACTCCGTCCCCTTTCCACTACCATAGCTTTTTGGTCCAAGCCAGATGTTTCACACAAGTGCTTGTTTCTTCCAGAGTCTGAATTAGTGACAGACTGCCTATCTCAAACAGGAAGGCTCTTCAGAGATTTTGTGAAGGAGACGGAGACAACTGTACACCACCTGCAGAAGTCAGCACACCTTTTTCAATCTTCAGGGGTTTTTTTTGTTCATGAGCTACTCAGTAAATTTTTTAATTTTCCCTGAATATATCTGTTGTTTCAAATAATTCTCTACACAATTACTATGTCTGAGCCTTGGTCTGCAGACTGCAAACACTTCCTGGTTGGCCTGTGACTACAATTTCAACTGCTGGACTGGAGAATTACACTTTTCAAAAATGATAATTATTTTTTTTTAATAATTGAAAAAAAATATAAAATGATATTTGGTTAACTGATATAATTTCAATTATTAGTTCTATGCTGACTGATATCTGCTGAATGAGTATTCCAATTCACCAAGTCAGATGTATATTCTGTTCAATAACCTTTTGGTAAGTGGAGTAATACAGAATTTTATACATGAGGTGGACATTACTTTCATAATTTGTAACACTGTTTTGGAATGCAAACATGAAAATTTCTAGTCCTGGAATGTCAATCTTTCAAAATACTTCACATGCATTTTTTCCTGTCAAAACAGAGATTTTCAGGAAGAGCATCTCAATGGCTACAAATATATTTGAAAAATACTCCATCAAAAATTTTGAAACAATTCTTGGCAGAATCTTTGTTTTGAGCAGTGGCATCCTACAACATAAAGTAGGTCATATCTTCATAGTTGCAAACAGGGTTAAAATGTCCTTATCTTGCATTTTGACATATTAAAAACTATGTTGACCAGAATAATTCCTGCCCTTAAATTTGAAAATGTTTGAAATTAGTATGTAGCAAACTTTAGGGCGAAGCAGCTACAATTGATTTATACACCACTTTTGACAAATCCACACAAATTTGAAGTCCCTCAAGGAACAAATATACTCTCTTAATTACATGTTTTATTTAAGGCACATATGTCTCATTCTACATTTGTTTCTTCTCCTGAGTCACTCTGCTATTTTAGACAAGAGAGGAAGAATAAAACTAAAAAGCCCTAGTCATAAAATTGTTTGGAGTCCACCTGTAACAAGTGTTGAGGGGTAGTATCTAGGTCAGGTGAAGGAGAATACGCTATCTGAAAATGAAAAATTCAAATATCTTCATACAGAAGTACAACCAAACCGAAAACTACATATCAAAGGACAAGGTAATCATTGCTGTTAACAGTAAATCTGCTGCTATATAAAGCATCCTGACAACTTCGCTAATTATTTGTCCTGATGTGAAGTTCTGGAAACAAAACAGGACAGACTTTCAACAGCTCTACCTTCAGATGCGCACAGCTGTTGCTTTAGAAATGAGCAGACTGAACTCCTACCTGTGCCTCAATGGAAAAAGGGAAGGTCTGTAGATATTTTACAAAATAGAGGAATCAAAAAGAAATATAAAGAGAATGAAAAATGCTTTTCACACAGCATAAATAAAATGCTAATATCTCTTTTTAGAAAGAGCAGCTAAATAGCATTAATTTACAGGTAATCCCAACTGTGTGTGTAGTTAACAAAAATATCTGCAAGTCTAATTTTTCTTTCCATCATTTGGTAGCCCTCCATAAATTGGAACAAAGCATTGAGTTTGAAAAAGAAATCCAGCAGGCTCCCAGGTGTTCCCATTTGGATTTCATTTTCCCAGACCACAGTGAATCACGCTTATATTGATCTTTTGGCTGTTGCCTGACGGTGTGAAATACATTTGCATTGTACTTTTTGAAGTCATGCTCTTTGTGGTTTGCTAGTGACCTATGAACTACGGCACCAACATGGAAGTTGTAGAACTTGAGCCTTACTGTGATGTAGAATATATGGAATGTCAAATACTGATTTGTATGGTAATCGTAAAGCTTTTCACGTTACACACTGACACATGAGAAGTATTATACCCAGTTATTAAGGCAGATGAAATCACCACAGGAGAGGAAGAAAGAGGATACAAGAACTCTGGGTCAATCTAGACAGGGGAAAAATAAAACAGTATAAACAGTAGATGTAAAATGCATTGGAAGACAAAAAGTATTTATTGGATACAAATAGCTTCTCGGCACTAGAAAGATAATAGTCAGCAACTGAAGGCTAGAGAGAGGATGGTATGCACCTTTCTTTGTCTGGACATCATACTGCATGTATAATCATCTTTTGCCCACTTTCTTGTTCTTTAGCAGGATTTGGCTGCAAGAATCTGAATGCAAGTACAACATGAGAGAAGAACACCAGTGAAACATGAGTGCTGTGAACAAGGGCATTTTCAACATGATCTTGAAGGGCACGTATGTATCTTTCTTTATATTTCATTGGACCAGTCATCTCACAGCCATTCAAATGTTTTAACATTTCATGGCTTACAGAAATATAATATTGGTTAACTTTTATCAAAATCATAGAAACAAGGCTATCAACTTAGGTACAAGGTTTGCTACTGATGTGCAAGAATACAAATGAAAAGCAAAATCCTGAATATACAGGTTATACCTGAAAGCTGCACATAGATACGACAGTACAATATAATCAACTTTACATAAAAGGTTTTCATCCACAGTAAGAAATGATTGGTTTGACCTGTGATAATACCAGAATGATTTTAAGGGCCAAAAGTACATTCAAAGTCTAAGAGATTAATATTTTTTTCTGTGTTCCTAGGACAAATTTATAGTAAGTGGAGAGGACAGATTTAGAAGTCTTAAAGCATAGCTTGTTTTAGGCAATGACTGAGACATTGTTTCTTCAGCCATGTGAGCTATTTGGAAAGTCTTTCATTCCACTGGAAAATATTTATCTGAACTTATTAATTAAAAGGAAGAATCATAAAGACAACAAAATGTTTTTAATGAGATTTGATTAGACTGAGCACTTATCTTGAGAGTTACTGATCAAAAGTCTCCAGCTCTGGGTGAGATGTCAAGTGTGTTATGTTGGACATAACTGAAATAACTTGCATTTTGCTTTTAGACTAACTTAAAGGGATCAAAATTCAGATGTCTAATTTACTGCAGATGTAGGCATTTTGAAATCTACTGCCATTCAAATATACTAGTGGGCAGATGGCTACCATCAGTAAACCATGACGCACTCAATGAGACTATGGTGTGATGCCATTTATTTGTGAGCCACAGTTTTGAGAACTCCTTCTGAAAGGACACCAATGCAATATAAATATAAATATATGTTCCAGGAATGAGAAAACTGAATACTTTTTACATTTCCATAACATGCCAGTGCTAATAGTGCATAAGTTGACTTCTATATTCATAAGATAGCAGTCAGAAAAAAAATATCTTGTAATGATATGCTATTTTGTAAAAAGGAGAATTTTATTAATTTTGGTGTTGTTAGGATGTTATGACTAAAAGAATTTGTTAATTTCAAGTACTGATTATAGCAAAGCAAAAATTAATCTTTACTATCTATGCTTCAAAAGGGCATGGATAGTACAATTACCTGCTTTCTCTGTCTTTCACCTGGCTTATCTATGAAACTCCTCAAGTGTGATACTTTTTAATTCAATGGGTTTTAAATTAATCTTGAATATCCACAAAGTAGCATTTTTTGTATCTTCCGCTCATACTCATGTCCCGATAAATTAGATTATTTTAAACATCCCATGAAATCTGGCATTGTAAAGGTTAAGTGAAAGGCATGCTCGGGCAAAAGAGGTTGTCAAAGTGCAAAACAAACAAAACATTTATTCTGTTGTACAGCTTCTCCTCGTTATTGTTTAAGCATTGCAGGCCAGTGGCAAAGTAGCAACACTACTACTGTCTCCAGTATCCCCCACTTTGCTTGTGTTTATGGATTTGAGGTAAGTGGTCTGTATCACCTACGGAATAAATGACTGCAAAGTACCTAGGATGCCACCCAAGACTGAAGACAATAGAGGTGATTCAATTTCTGAAAGGCAACAGCAAGTCTACCAGATGTTATTGACTGAGGCCATTGAGACAGCTGACCACAGCCTGCCACAACATCTAACTGCTGAATAAAAAGCAGCAGCTGCAGCACCAGGGGACACGCAAGTTTAAAACAACAGAAGCCATGGAAGGAAGCAAAACTAAGAGACAGCAACAGTAAGACAAAGTACATATAAACTTTTAATGAATTAACCTTACAAAAGACAATAGCTTCAAAACATTTGACACGTTTGTACAAAACTATTCCAGCATTGTTAGTTCTCTCTTCGGAAAGAATGCCAGCAAGCCACCCAACGTGTCCCTGGCTATGAGATGCAACTGGTGATCACATCCAAATCATGTGTGGACAGAGTAAACTTATTTACAAATACTGTATACTTTAATACCAGATTAGTAGATGCTATTGGGGAGCGACTGTATTTTCCAGAAAACACCATGCATCAGAAAATAGTATGCACCCCTAGCTTTATTGCCTTTTTTCCACGCATTTGTCACTAACATCTCTTTTCAGTCCTTTCAGGATGAGTTATCTCCTTTTAATTCCTATTCCTTCTTCTTTTGTCTTTGAATAACAGTGCAAGTAGCAGTACAATCTTCCAGTCCTATAGCGTACATCGCAACTGTCCTTGAACATAGGAAATCAAGGTGCAAAATGATGGCTCATGGGACTATTCTGCAGCCATATTAAAATAAGTGCCACATACCAGAAAATAGCACGCATGTTAAGGGCCAAAATGTAGTTAAAAACTGCGTGATACTTTCCTGAAAATATGGTATTGATGACACGTACAAGCATTCTTCAAGATGCCACGTTCCCTTGTGAAAGGGATCTTGTCATTTCAGTATGTACAAAGTATGTCTTCAGTTCTCCTTTTCCTTTTACATTTATTATTCCTCTGCAAGTGCTCATGTACCCCAGTGTTTGCAGGACATTGTTCGTCTCCTCTGTGACCTGCAACAATACAGTAGTACAACCCGCGTTGATAACAGAGCAAAGCAGAATCTTCTTCCAGAGCGTGAAGAGAACGTATGTTCTGAGCAATTATAAGGGGTTTGCTATAATGCTTATAAGGCCTTTAAGGGTCTCAAGTGAAGTTTGAGCACCTGAACTTTCAAATAGTCTGTTGCTGGATGCCGATTCTAATCTCTTACATCAAGTATCAAATTGGGTATAACCATTTCTGTATCTAGGATTCCAAACAGAGGGCTTGTAGATACACAAATGGCACTAGGGAAAACGCTCTTTGTCATATAGCATTCTTCTCAACTTGAGGAGCTGTTTCTCATTACAATAGACCCAAGCTTCCCCATCTTTTTGCAAATGCTAAGGCTGTGTGAATGAAGTGATAGTAAGACATTAGCATCATCTGTTAGAGCTGCTGTTGCCAGTTTCTCACATACCAGCAGTGAACCACACTTCTGAACCAAACAGTTCTGCCATTTTAGGTGAAAGCCCACTAGGACAGAGGTTGTTCAGCAGTATCACTTGTCTCAGACTGTGTTTCTTTGTGAAGCAAGCAACTGTTTGTAGATGTCATTGCTTTGACATCCCTTCTGTCTTCAGTTTTGACCAACAGTTTGTAACTGTACTTTTCCATTACTTAGTTCTGAATAGTCTCAGTCACAGATTTGGAGTGCTTTCAGTCACATGCTGGGATCCCAAAGTGCTAGGCAGCATACTAGACATACTTAAAATGTCATCCCTATGGAATCACTGGAAAGTTAGTAACTGAAGGCCTTTTCTATACAGATCTATCTATAATCTATACAGATAATTATCTATAAAGATTATTAATCAGCATGGTTCATTAAAAGGGAAGTTTCATGATTGCTTTATGGATTTAATGATGTACAGCTGTTATGGTCATTTCTTAGCATCAGGAATGACGTTCAGAGATAAGGTAGCTAGTATTTTATGAGTTTAGAAATTCACTGAACAGAAATGTGATTTCCCTCAAATCCTCTCTTAATCTAGGGATCCATTTCCAGGCATTAATGACTTCCTCCACTGTATTCCTCTGTAGGGTTGAGACAAAGTTTTGGTTCTGCTCCCATTTTCCCTGTAATTTTCTGTTAATTCTTTATTTCCTGCCCAAGGTCTAATCCTTTTGAAATGTACAGATACAGGTGGTAGGTAATTTATTTCTGGAGGCATCCTTAGCTCCAAAACACAGACCTGTTCAGTGTACAAACATACAATGTTTTTTAAACACCAAACTCAAAGGATTAAGATAAATACTAGCACAAAACCAAGACTTGCCTGTATTTTATCTAAGACACCAGTGCTGTCCATCCTGCTGGCCACATTTACTGTATTGCCCCAGATATCATATTGTGGTTTTTGAGCTCCAATTACTCCAGCTATTACAGGTCCATGGTTGATACCTGGAAAACATCAGAACTTAACGTTAAAAAAGGAGATCCACCAAACAAGGACACACAGTGCATCTAGTAACATATCAAGTCAACGAACATGGTATTTGGCCCATGCTGAATAGAGAGTACAGCAACCAATGGTCTGTTCACAACTGTTTTATCAACCATTTACAGCAGAAGAATGTTAGTTATAAAAATGCCAAAAGTTAGTCCATCTAATTTTAGTTTTACAGCTCCCTCCCATCCTGAGTAAATTTCATATTTTCAACCATTAGTATCCTAATAACCTGCTACTGTCTGTATTAGATAGCATGAGGAACATGCTGTGGGAGGGCAGCAGCTTCTGGGAAAACAGATATACAATAATTTCATTTCTACTTGTAGTGAAAAGGGCTTCTCCTCTCTGCAATAGTTTATGGCCAAATCAAATGACTTTTACAGTATTCTTTGCTTCTTAAATGTAGAATAAACTAATGCGAATGAGCTGGAAGGATTTGAAGCCTTGTTCTGAAGGCTGGATTGCCCATAGAATGGTCCTAAATAATTGCAATATAAATATATGTATTCAAATAATTTGATTAATCATGGAGTAAGAGTAACAAATTGCTAGCTCTGAAATGCACACTGTAAAAGTGAAGAACTGTAAGAGTGTAGTCCCTCGTTAGACCCTGGGCATTTTTTATCTTGCAGTCAGTTTCTAATTATGTTACATTTGTAAAGGGAGTCAGTTGTACTGTGCTAGTAGGGAAGGAAATGAAGAGGCAAAATCAAAAGTGCTATTGTTAACCAGTGTCAAATATGCTATAATTGTAACTATACATACTGATGAGCAGGAAAGCCAAGTCAGACCTAGTGAGAAATAAACCCTAGATAAGTGAGTAGTTTGCATTTCTAAAATTATCTGTGCGTCAATGGATCATAATTGACTTCTACTAATTCCTTGACAGAAACCATCACTAGGGATATATATCTATGCAGCAAAATGAAAGTGTGATTGTAGCATGGGGAGGCATCTCAGGGCTGGCTCATCTAGTATGGATCATATGTAACATGGCAGCATGGCAGCATGGGCCAGCAACCAGGCTATAAGCCCACCTGGTAACCCTGGAAAAAGTGTCTGTAGCAGCTAAATTTAGAAAAATGGGGAAATGCAAACTCTAAAGGATACCAGATAGAACCTGATAAACATTTCTCTAAGCTCTTGGGATTAAATGCGCAAAGGGACTTAGGCTTTGTAACAGTCTGCATTAACAACCAAGTCATGGGTGTGTGTTTCTGCCTCATGACATCCAACGTGTAGAAAGCACTAGGGACCTGAGAGTGGAATTCAGAAAAGCCACCTGCTGAGTAGGCCAAGCTGGCTAGTAGGGCAGTGCGGTGGGACTTTCCTAAAAAATACAATGGGCAGGAGGTGACTTTTTTTTCTTTACCTCCTTCCTGAACCACCACTGCTGATTGTTTGAGTAATACAACAGGGGCTGGAGAGCCAGCTTCAGATCTTTCGAGGAGACTTCCACTCATATCTCTTAGAAATGTGTTTTGGCCACCCAGGCATTCTGGGATGTCCTGGTCTATGTCATTCCTGCTAGTGTGGGTCTTCTTCGCATGACACGTGAATGTTTGTTGGGGCAAGGCTGGAAGAGTAGTACTCTCAGTCCAGGTGAATGCTCTAACAGAGGGCGTTACCATCTGTCTCCTTATCTCATATCCAAAGCAACATTTAATTATTCCATGAAAAGGCAAATACTGTTCAGCAGGACAGACAGAGAGTATCTCATTCCAAAGTATCCTACAGCCTGGGCTTATAGCATTCTTCAGGGAACAGGGATCCCCGTGCTTGAGCAGCCTCAGCCAAAAGCAGGAACCAAAATAAGTTCACCTACAACACAGACAAATGTTTTAACCATGAAGCTATATGGAAAACAATATGTCAGCCTCTATTCTGTTCTGAAAAAAAGCAGTACCTGTGCAAAACTTGCGGCAAAAGCGTATCTGAGCTTGTCTAACAGATCAAGCATCTTAGCTAGCAGAAGGGGAGGAATGCCTGAAATATAATCTAGGTGCTCCCCTCCCTTGCCTGACAGCATCAGGGTAGGCTGTGTACCTCCTAAGGCACAACTAGCATTTCAGGCACTCACAGAAAATGAAGGTTGAAAGCTGAGACCTCTAGTGAATTGCAACAATTCTAGGCTTAGATGCCAGCTGAGGAAGATTTTTACAAATGGCAGTTTGGGTTTAAATTCTTGCAGCAGGGATTATGTTGGAGGTAGATGCTCAAATGTTTCTGTGGCTCTAATTGCTATGGATATCAGATACTTTCACGGTCAGGTGGTGGTGGGAAGTGGAGAAGTGAAGATCTTGGTGGTGCCTATATTGGATTAAGGTGGCAAAAATGCCAGTTTGGGGCCTGTGTCCCTTTGTATATTTAATCATTCCTCATTTCATGAAGCAAAGGAGTCTGACTTCTCTGGAACATATAGCACACACTTTAAAAATCACAAGTAGGTATCTTTTTTTTCCCCTAGAAAGTTTGCGTTATGATCCCCACTTTAAAGGAGTCAGTATTGCTTTAATCAGTTCGCAGATTTAGCCCTGACACTCAGCAGCTCTTTATCTGTACTGACACTGCTGATATAAGTACGTTTGCAAGTACGTGGCATGTGTCATCTATGGCAAGAAAGGAATTTTTATTATGTACAGAAATATGATATGTCTACATGTTTCTTTTAAACCCATCAAGTTCTGTAACACTTTGAGAAGGAAGCATACTTCAGATTTGCTTTGTCGTTTTTTAACTCTAGCAAGGAATACAAAACGTACTGGCAAAGGAGCGCTCTCAGGAACACACTAGTATTTCAAGTCAGAAGATAGCAAGTGCCAGTGGGTGGCACTGTGAAATAAACATGAAAGGAGAAGCCGAGAGGAAAAGCAAGCAACACAGCAAGAAAAAGACAAGACAGGAGAATAACTGTTGGAAATCAAATACTTCTGACATGTTTACAGGATTTATGGGTTTCCAATATTTATTTACTGCTTTCATTTCACACTTTTCAAGTTACATATTGCATTGTAAAACTGCTGTGTACTGCTATCAGGAAATAAACATTTTGGAACATATGGTTCTTGACCAGCTCTGAATTAATTTATTTCATCATGCTTTCCCTGGCTTACTGCAGCTACCTATTCCTTTTTTAAAATACCATGATGCACAAGTAGAAGCAATTAGAAGCTGAAATATAAGGGATACCCCTTTCAAATATAAACAACTAGTCCTCTTTGCTCTTATTTGTCAATAACAACAGAATAACAAAGAGAAATATCCTCCTTTGTCTAACACTGGGAAGGAAAGGGTGCATTTTTGTATTCTTGCTTGAGTTTAGTACTTCTAAAATATTTCAAACTCCAGCCTCACTGGCCCTTTATAGCTCCTGTCCTCCAAAACCATTTATGTGGTTTTGTAAAGCCCCGTCCAGCGTCTTCTTGTGTCCTTTGGTATTGATAAGCTTAAAAAATTTATGTGGTTAACAAACTCTAGAATATTTATTATAGAATTACCATAAACCAATTCAGAGCCATGGGAATATATTTTTCAACCATTCTTTACTTTGGAATACTGCCCTTTTCTGAGTCCTGCCGTGAAACACTCCTACAGCATCTATGGTTAACAAGCAACACCATGCAGGCTGCCTTTAAATAGGGTAAAGATGGTGCTATTTACTTTCATGGCCTTTTTGCTCAGTTCTACTAACACTTTACTCAGCTGCTACTTCACACTGAATTCTCCCCTTCCTCCATGATATTCTCATAAAAATCCTGTGATACATACCTACTCGTAACTTGAAGTCATTGAATGAATGCTTGTTTATGACATCCAGTTTTGCCACCAAGGCAAATGCGAATTCCACCATGGTTCCTATGTGCATATACTGTCGTTCAGGTTCCTGAATTTAAACAGCCAAACAAACAGAATAAAATAATTTTCCTTAGCCTTAGTTGCTATGAGAATACAACCAAAATATGCTGAACACTTGTAAGCACTTAAACCCTTAGGGATGTCCTAATGCCAGCAGGCAGCAGAAGAAAATTAATATAGAAGATGGTGCCCTGTCCAGCATCAGTTAGGTCAGTCAATGGCCAATAGACCAGGATGTATTTTACTTACACAATCAAGCAGTCTAGAGATGATAGATCCAAAACATGTCTAATCTAATGTTTTGATTGTCAAATAACTGATTAGCTGCTATCTAATCTCACAGGCACTCAATGTCTATGTGTGCCTAGGATTTTGCTCATTAATTTTCTCTAAGTGTCTGCTTCTATTTTATGCCCTTTAATAATAAATAATGCTTGTGGACAGCCCCACAGAGACTCCTCCCTCTCATTGTTGCACAGCTCAGCACCCTAGTTAATGGTTAAGCTTCAGTGAAATTCACAATTTTAAGAGTTCCTCCACTGATCTCATCTGGTAGATAAGCAAGCACCTCTGAGAACATCTAAGAGACCTGAAAATGAATAAAATACAAGAGGAAGAGAGGAAGAAGGCAACCCATCCTCTGTCCCCCAATTTACTAGCTCAGAGCTTATACCACTTATAAAGGCTACAGACGTAATGTCTCCTCATACATCAATAGTGTAGCCTGATTTCTAAGTATTGGTTTGAGTTCCCTCAGGAGAAAATTGATTTTCAGGATCCCACAGCCCAGGGTAGGCTTCAATGATCTCTATGAGAAATGACTGACTGTTCCTCATTTCTTGATATAAAGTGACAGAAGAGATGGACAGATGACAACTTTGGGAGATGATTCATAGAGCAGATGCATCAAGCTAGGTGGGACAGTAGTGGTGCTTGCCAGACCAGCTGTTTAGATGAATAAAGTCTGTTTCTTTGGAGTTCACTCCTAGCTAAGACAGATGGTTTCCTGTTCAGTTGATGTATTCAGTCGCCTTCCTTAGGCATTTAGTCTTCCTTGGGTGCGTGTCTTAAGCTGGGGCCTGTTCCCAGCAGTATGCCTAGCAGTCAGCCACTGCCACACTAGGTAATGCAGTATCTGTGGATCTTTGGGCATATGGACTGAAGGCTGCTGAGTTTTGGTGGATTTCCTTTGAAAATGTGTACTAAATCACCAAAGGAATGCTAAAACTTGGATCTCTTGATTCACAGTTTGTGGAAATAACTCAAACGATAAATTTCTTCCTGTGTGCACACTAGTTTCAAGTTGTGATTGAGAGATCTCTTTATCTTTTCATCTCCAGTCTACAGTTCTGCATTTCCTTCATCCCCTTCACCTCCCTGTATTAAATGTCAGAGCTAATTTAAAATCATTCTTTTTTTTGTCCTCAGGATCCTTAAGGTCTACAGTTCAGGTGTTAATTGCTTCTGTCTAGAAGGAACAGGAGTTTGGCAAGAACACATTAATCCTTAGCAGAGAATGTGTTGATTCATAATTGCTGTCTCTCTGTTGCTAACCTGTAGTACTCTACAGATCATGGCAAAAGCAAGGTTTTTGCCTAAAAGTTATGAATTGCTTCTCTGGACTTTATTTCTACTAACTGTAGTTCCGAATCCTACCCTATTAAGTAAACCAGAAACAAAAGAACACATTCTCAGTGTGTATGGTTAATGCGGCTCAGCCCTCCCAGCTTACAATGGAAAATACTCATTCTTGCAGTCCTTTGTACAGTCTATAAATCCAGTTCTGCTGCAGCATGTACCAATAAAACGCTGTATTGTATTTTGAGTAGAAGGCCTGGTTTAGACTTAGCAAATACAGAGGTGGCACTTTCAAACGACAATGTAAAGAACAATAATTCACAGAGACTACTAAACAAAAGTATACACTTGTCCAGTACAATATAATCTACATTAATAAGAAAAAACTAGGCCACAACATTATACATAACCTGCAGTTTAATGAACAGAATTTCAGCCTTCATTTGAGCATGTTTTTATTAAGCAGGAACCTTTTCCTGTACCTGACACTGTTCTTGGTTGGGTGTGGCGCTCAATCCTGTTGCTGCCATGTAAGTGCTTCCAATAGTCTTTATCTTTTCAACTCCACTGAACTTTGGCTTTGACAATAACTGCAAAACAAGGATGGTTATTCATTATTTAGATCAGCAGCCTTGTTACTCTAACAGCATTGTTATTCTTACAGCATTCAGAGCATTAATTCTTGGAACAGTTTCTTTAATAGACAACAAATGGCTTCACAAATATATACAGGGTGAAGGACTCAAGGATGGATAAAACAATGGTTACAATCTCCAAGGAAAGGGAATTTATGTCTGCTAAAATACCTTTTTATTATAAAGGGACTAAATTTATAGTAATGAGAATAAATTCCACCTTATTGTACATACAGCTTGTAAAAGTCAGTAGACTTTGATATTGGAACTGAATCACCATGTGAGCCAACAGTTAAGCTTTAAGCAACTTTCTGAAATTAACCATCTCTTCCATGCCAATGGGATGGTCCATGCCAATGGGGCTAAAATCCAAGGATTTTAGTTCATATCCCAGGTTGTTTTGAACATTCCAATGTTCTCCAAATGGGTTTGCTGCTAAAATGCCCTCTATAGCGGCAGATCCACAAATCCAGACTATCTCTGAGTCATGACACGATCTTAACGCCTTTTTCTCATATCTCCCTCACTAATAACTTTCTTTAAGACAAATACTGTTCTCAGTGAGACCTTTACAGCTGCTTTTTCACAGTCCATCTGTAGTTATACTCTGTACTTCCTTGTAACTTCAGAGAATGGAATATTAAAACTTATACAATCCTTTTGAGTTGCTCATGTATCAACTGATCAACGCACTGTATAATGAGACCAACACAGAACAGGTATAACACAAAGCTCTATCATTTTAGGGGACATAGATTTACGTACCTGACTTTAGGCACGAGTATTTAGAAACTATACTTAATATATGGCATGTAATATGACTGCCTTATGAACTGCAGCTAAAGGGCAAAAATCAGATACACACATAGGATTTTCATTGTAACTAATGAGAAGCAACTGAGTATGATGTCAGATCAACATCTGATTTATCTCAAATAAATTTATTTTTCCGTTAATACTCCCTGTAAGTAATTTCCATGTGACTAGGCACACAAAAGTTCTTTTCTGATAGCTCTTCCACTCTCCCTTTCAAGTACATTTGCTTACTGTTGCATACCCTGGGTTATTAAGATTGAAACCATATGTTGATTGTTGTTAGAAGTACATACATCATCAAAGTCAGCAATGATCTCATTTAGCAGCCTGAGACATTCCAAGCCTTCCTTATTTACATCAGATTCTGTGTAAAATTCCTTGAAATCCGGAACAGAGGCAAACATGACACAGACACAGTCATATGACTGATGATATAGATCCTGTCCAAAAGAAAACAGAAGAGAGAAAGAAAAAATCTGACATACCCAGCTCTAAATAAAAGTTTCCTTATTAATATGCAGTGTCCTGGTTCTGCAAAGGAAGGCATTGCAGTGGTTGGAATGCCTTAAGACGGTGGTTGGGTATTTTTTGCATTTAGTTGCATTTATTAATTTTAAATAGTGCATAAACCTGTTTGTTAAAGAGACTCAACATATACAGCTGAAAATATCTTAGTGTTTTAACGTTACCTTTTTCCCTCCTGAACATTAACTCTGTGAGCATAAAATGCTCACTATTTTATTAGATAGGGCCCATTTCTGAGGCTTCTCATGTAGAGAATTTGGTCTGGCTTGCACGGCTGAAACTGTATTTTGCAGAATAATCTCTAATTTATTATTAGCTGTTTGTGTTATTGTAATAACTAGAAAACTGAACCAAAATCATGAATCCAATGCACTACAAATGCATAATGCAACACAATCCTGATAGTTCCTAACCTAAAATGACAAGGTGCCTAATAGGACAAAATAATTGTCATTTCTTTCCCATAACAAGGAGCTGAGGCAAAGGGAAAGAAGTGACCTGAACTAAAATTTATGTCAGATTCTCCACTGCCTTCTGTGACCACTGAAATGAGAGCACCTCTGCTCCATAGGAAGGTTCTGGTGCTAAAAATGATCACACCACCCCCTGCTTCAGTTTCCTCTCCACTGTCCTTAAACATTAGTGTATCTCTTCTTTCAGGATATATTCACATCCTGAAAAAAAAAAGAAAAAAAGAATATTTATTAAACTAATACTTTAAAAAAATTACTATCTATACACAAATGTAACCACAGCAATAAAAGATGCTGTAAGCTACTATAAAGTCAAATTCTGTTCAACTTATTATTTGAATAAAACAAGGATTTCAATACTCTTGTACATAAGGTGAATAGGACTTCTTTTGTGATTTCAAGAAGCATCAAATACTATTTCCCTTTTTACTTATCAAAGGTTTTTTTTGCAGTTTCACTGGCAGTATGTTTCTTTTTGAAAGAATGTGGTGTGACTCAACACAGATGTGTACAGACATACTGAATCTCTATGGGTGATGTATAACTGAAAAATAGCAGAACTATGGCAAAACTGTTGACTGCCTCATCCCAGAACAGGTGTAAGGGAAATTTCTGGGCAAACAGGAAAATAATGGCAGACAGGGAGGAACACGGGCAGCTGGAGGAGGTAGATGATTTAGTACTAGATTTTTCTGCCCCTTTATTTTCTAAGGATTCCATAATCACAGCATCACTGAAGCTCCACCATGCTGCTGTGCAGTGGGGATGGAATATATCATTGCAATTCACCATTATTATTTATATTCTTAAAGCTGAGCTGATTAAAATTGCCCATCTGTACCTGACACCCAGCTTACAGCCATATATACAAACTCAGTATCGCTTTAAAGTGACCTGATTGTGCAAATGAAAAGCAACTAAACAAAACGTCCAAGCCGATGAGTTCACTATCAGATTGCTACTAAACTTCAAAGGAGTTCTGGATCTCCATTGTCCTCTTCCCAAGACAGTTTTTCACGAAGAACCAATATTGTGATATTTTTCTGCCATCTATTTTATCCACCTCCAGAAACACCTGGTTAATAAATTTAATCCATATAATAAAGTAATCAAACGGTGGGGAGAGGGAACCCCTCTGGCTGGATGACATCAACTGAATTTAGGCAATTTAAGCATCTGACTGAAGTATTGAATTTGAGAGCACAGTCATCCTATGTGCTCTATATTGTCAGTACAGCAGATGCGCCTATCTGGAAGGTCATTTTAATGGTAGATGGGCAGAATCACCTCAGATAGTGTTTCTCTCTCTCAGTCAGTTATGGAGAAAAGGCTAAAGAGGTAATTTTTCCTGATGTAGGCACTCAAGAGGAGTGCCTGAAACTATACAGGATGACTAAGAAATTCAGAAGCTCAGGCCCAAAAGGACTTCTCTTTGCTCCAGTCTCCCATACTTAAAACCAGGTCCACTCTGTAACACTGCAGTGACATACACTGGCGGCTGTCTTGAGTATGTATGCACCTAGACTTGGTGCAGACATACTCAAACTAACTTGAAATTAGTTAAGCGGAGCCATAGGAGAAGATTAACAGGCTCACTCCTCAAATATTTAGCTTTTCCAGTCTGCATTTTGCTTCACATCTACCAACTTCAAGTTTACCTCAGGCATGTCTACACGGAAGCTACAGTAACATTTGCATATAAATATACTCCAAAGTTAATATCTGATGTGCTGAGTGCTCTTCATAGACAAGTTAGCAGAACAGGTACAGAGATAGCGTTCTGTGGTTAATTCAGCTTTCCTTCTATTTCCTCAAGTCACCTTCTCCGTAACTTGATTTCAATTTTGGGTGAAGGAATTCAGGCCACACACATGGTGCTAGTTATCAAAAGAGGACTGCATCACAAATATAGGGCCTTAGTAATTCAGAAGGGGAAATTCACAGTGTTATATAAAAGACTTGAGGGAGATACAAGAGTATTTCTAGCAGAATGTAGATCATTAATACTCAAAACATGGATTATTACACATACTTTTGAAACTCGACCTGACAAAATAAACAGGTTGTATACATCTGTGATCAAATATTTGAAAAAAATAATGTATTTTTCTTCATATTCCTACCAGCTGGAAAAATCCAGTAAGTTAAATCCAGCCAAATTAATAGTAGACATAATTAATTTTAATACACAATTCTATTGTCCTAGGAATTCTGTTAATTAGTAAAAAAAAAGTTGTTTTAATTCACCAGATAAACATTAGATAGCAGCTGTTTTATTTTCTTCATTGAATCCTGCTGATTTTGCATCATGAGAATGTAAGATGTGCCAGAATTACACTACTGATGAGATATTGGTTGTAAAGTTTGTGAAACAGACAAAATCTAGGCACAGAGGTGATACTGGGACAGTGCCATATCTGAAATAGTACATGAAAACTAACGCCATGTAAAGGTTTATTTGAGAATATAACTTCAAGTCATAAGAATACAGGTCTGTTAGGAGCTACAACTGAACCCTTACAGGAACAGAAGAGCAACTATGCAGTGCTGCAGGCATATGATATTACTGAGTAATATGAAGCAGAGATGGTAAAAGATGGAATCATTTTATCACCTCATAACACAGGAACCAGAAGATAAATAGAACATTTAAAAGTAGAATAAGGAAAAATATTTTACATAAGAGATATATAAATGTATATTTCATTGCTGTTCAACAACATGAACGACAAGAGTTTAGAGGGTTAAAAACCTGAATGCTTATGTGAATACATGAAAAATGTATAACTAGGAAGTGTATAAAAAGCATGTGCAGAAGCAAAATATGCCCTTACATTTACAGGTAAAAGCAGAACGGTGAATAGCACATTACTGTTCAGCCGTTCCTTGAATTTTTGCTGAAGTATCCAAGACTGGATACTGCCTGGCCCCTGCAGTTGAGTGGACTGCTGATGGGTGGCAACTGCTGTCTTAATACGATTGCCACTGAAAAAAAAGGGGAGCCCTAATTAGCTGTTAGGAAGTGCCTTTGCTGTCTTCCCTGAAAGCAGAAGTGTTGCCCCTAATAAATCATGGCGACTTGCACAATTCACAGTCATCAGGAAGAAAAATATGACTGAGCAAAAGACAGGAGCAGAGATTCAAATAGAAGCACTGTTGTGACACAGGAAGATCAGTGGGCTTTATGCTGTTGGCTGTCCACCCAGTACAGGGACAAATAACCTGTAAGAAAGGGCTGCATGCCTGACTGTTACTATTATAGACACAAATCTTCTTTTTCTATAACCAGAGTTATCACTCCTTCCTCTCCTCTACCTCAAAAATAAATGAACACATTGTACGGGAACACTTGTCATACGCTGAAGCTCAGCAACAGTGTCCCATTTATCTTCCCTCCTCTCTAATACTGGGGCAATATCCATCCTACTAACAGTCTATAGCATAGTACCAACATGGAAACAACAACAAATGGCACTGTTTATAACCAGATGAGTAGTAATTGTGGCTGTCACAATAAATGTCAGAGAATTTTAAGGAGGCATTCCCAGCTACTTTATTTCGATCATTCATAATAATAAAGGCTGTGGCAATTGGGTGTCTTAATTTTCCTATGAGTACTTCTCTTGAAACAGTACTCTCCAAACTGTTTAATCAGAAAATTAAATGCAACACCATTCCGGGAAAGAACAGCTTTGCTTCTTTCAACAAAAATAAAATCATCCCGTCTGCTGCAATCAATCCCCTTTTTCTTCCTTTTTTTTCCCTTTGATAACATCTGAATTTCTGCTGGTTGGCTCTCCTTACTCTCCCCTCTTCTTCTCCAGTGCCTGGAGACCTTCTTGGGATGGAGGAGGCAAACTGGTCCCATTCTACCTGTTGGAAGGGTATGGTGTCAGCTCCTCTGGGACAGAATTTCTGCTCTAAGTAAGGTGCTGGCTCCATCCTCCAGCTAATGAAACAGGATTCCTCTTGCTCAGTAACGTGCTTGCCAGTTAGCTTGCAGCACAAAAGCTCCTGAGCACTTTTTACTAATAGGGGATCTGGATGCTAACAGCATAAAGGAAAAGGCTGCACAAGCGAGGTGCAGATATAGTTAATCCTGGCCCTGTTTCCTGCTCTTCATTTTATATTTGTTCCTGTCTTTCTCTTTCTCAACTGCAAAGTACCCTGTTTGGTACCCAGCATGCAGACTATAAGCAGAAACCCCGTTCCGGAGGTTCTGGTAAAGCAAACAAACCTTTATTATGGTAACTTTGCTTTTACCGTATCAGCATTAGTCAATGTGTATCCTGTTATGAAAAGACCTTTGTTGGTCATCTAAAAGTATAGTCCTACTACTCCCAGTCAGCACTGATCCACTCATCTTCCCCCCTTTCATTCCTGCTGGCTCTTCTTCAGCGGCATATTTTGTCTTCCGTTTTCTCCATACAGCTGCATGCATAAAATTCTAAGAGAAGTAGTATTCTGAAACAGACTATTCATCCAGTAGATTAATTTTCATCTCAAAATCTGGTTTAAACAGAAAATAATATACATAAATGTTTGCAACTAAGGGAAACATGGACAAATTTCAATTCAGTATCTGTTTAAATATTCACACAAAGAAAACAAAGGCTTGATTGGTCCTAACATATTCTTAGGTGTATACACATACACACATACAGAACGTCCTTTAAGGTTCAACACATCCTTGCTGACATTGAAACAAATCTGAAGACATGACAGATGCTTATATTCCTGAACATTTCCAGGGATTTGAAAGGTTCTTGCCTCTTCGAAAACCATGTTTAAAGATAAACAGAACAAGAAACAACTCAAAATGTATTTTTTTTTTTTTTAAAGAGATGCCGCTAAAACTATGTCAAATCATTTTTACTTCGGTTGCCATGATAGATAGGAGAGCTCAGCACATTCCAATTTCTGATCTTCACTAAATTTACTAAAGCTCATTCCAACTTAAGAATCTTGAGGAGTGACAATATAAATCCAGTTGCCAATACAAAGGTGAGCAGATGGTGTTGCTCTCCTGGGGAGCTGAGATGGAATAGCACATAAATGAGAAAGCAATCTCCTGATGGTTTGCTGTGTTTAATGCCTGAACTGAGAACTGGAGCTGCGCCAACCTGGCTTCCAGCCAAGGTCTTCACTGGATTCAAAGGAACCCCACAGCAGTTTTCATTCGACATTAGCTACCAAATGAGTATTTGCAGGTAGTACTAAAGTACTGATACAAAGTACTGATTAGCACTGCTTAATGCAAACCACAGTGAAAGGGAAGACATTGTCCTTTTTGACTCAGGAGATCAAAAATGAATCCCTAAAGCTGCCTTCTCCCCTCTTTTCTCAGTTTTGGAACAATTGCTTGGTATGCACAAGTAATTAAAACTATTGCATTTAAGAACACTAGAACTGCTACTCTCTCTAAATGCTACTCTCTCTAAAATTTTTCCTTCTTTTTTTTTGCTTTATTAAAACTGTAAAGCAATATTAGGAGCAGATCTAATTTCTACCGAAGTCAACAGGGGTCTTTTGGTTGACTTTTCTGGTACTTAGATTAGGTCCATAAGCAGCGAGTAAACAGGTAATTCAGTGTTCAGAACCTCCTTCCAGAATTAACACAGCCACTGATTCAGGGAAAAGGTTAATTTTCACTCCAGTAAGCAAGGTCTCCAGTCACCAGAAGAAAATTCAGAACCTGGATGCAGCTCCACTCTGATCATAAAGAAAAAAGTACCTGAATGCATATGATTTCAATTTAAATCCATGTTGATTCAACCATCCCCTTCCTCCTCCTCACCCTTTTTTCCCCTTCTTTGAAAAGCAAAGTGCATTGCCACTTAAGATAATTTCACATTTTTTACTTCAAGGTACTAAGGTGCACTCAGTGCTGTAAAGCAAGCCTTTCAGGTAGGTAAGGGGGAATGAAAGTGACTGTAAATCTATAATCTCACTGTATGGACCTACTGTTCAAATCAGCATTAAGTGGTATTTCCAGGATATGCTGCTTTCTTACAGAGCAGAGGATATACAGAGATGGCTGACCTCATTCTTCAGGTTTCTTGCCAAGAAGTGTTCAGCTACATGGGCTGGAAGCACATTCTCCAGAAGCACCCGATTTAGGTTCTCCATGGTTTCAATCTCTTCCCGCTCTTTTTTGAACTTGTTCTTCCACAGGAAGTCTAACCTACAGTAATATTCATTCTGTTACAAGAGGACACAGAGGTAAAGAAACAATAGGCATCTTGTCCTGATGGAGTACAGGTTTAAGAGACAAAATAAGCACAGTACACCACCCCTACAAGGCTATTATATGGCCACTCAAGTACAATTGCAGATCACACAGAAATCAAACCCCACACACGCACTATGTGACATACATTTCATCAAACTTATAAGGCACTCCCCCAACAAAAAGACCCATAAAAAGGCCCAGGAAAAAAATAAAGTTGAAAGGTGCTTTAAACAATGGAAGATGTATTTATTTACTCTCAGGCTTTAGTAGAAATTCATTCCAGAAATTAAACACTGTTATGGAAACAATTTACAGTTTTGCAACTTAATATGATGTCTTATTTATCTGAAGTGTAGAATTTCACTTAAAATAGTGAGCATTTCAGGAAGACCCAAACTTTTGCCAGCTTGAACTTATGTCTTGCAATCAGCCTGGTAAAAAGTGGGCAGTACAAGAAAAAAACAGCCCATTGATATAATATGCCTTCTGTTTATCAAATCATTATCAGATTGTCAAAAATGGCCCAGTCAGTTGGGCCAACCCAGTTTTGGTTTTGTTGGTTTTTGTTTGTTTGTTTGTTTTGGTTTGGGTTGGTTTTTTTTATACTGCTTTCTATAATACTTTATCCTTCTTTTCTTTTTGTTCCAGAGTTTTCATAATTGTTTTTTAACATCCCCAACAATAACAATAACTGAAACTATATGGAAATGTATAACATTCCTGGAATAACAGTATTTTTGGAGATCCGATTTCATTAAAAAGAGGTTGAGAAATGAATAAAAATGCATTTTTCGGAGCTCTCTCTACTTCTTTTCAATATCATGAATGTTTTGTCACAAATTCTATGGCATTATTCCTACAGTGAAGCCTCCACTGGCCTATCTCATTTAAGCTGATATAAATCAAGAGCTATTTCAATGTAGTCCAATGGTTTAACGCTATCATGCAGCCTCAATGAAGACTATGTTATTAACCAGGGGAACATCTTTATGATGACAATCTTATAATAGAAAAGCCTAAAAATGCTAGCTAGTATTATTAGCAGTCAGTAAGCATTCACATCAAAATGAGAATAGTCCTTCTGATTGGACAGTGGCTGTCAGAGCTCAAAGTGATTCATAGATATTTTGTTGAGATCACAGCCAAAGCTAGAGTAGAAAGTTGAAATGAGATGGTATTAAAATGATTTGGCAAGCTTTTAAATATGTATATTATATATTTATATATCCAAGTTCCCAACATAGATGATAAATTCAAATGCCACCAATTGTATTCATGCAGAAAAAATCCAATAAAACCCTGGGATGTCAGGATTATTTGCATGAATTGACAAAAGTAAATTGGATGCCTGGCATAAAACTGAAATTAGGTATCCATACATTGTACCAACTTTCTATTGAAAAGAAAAGGTGCTAGATAAGCTGAAGCCTTCAAAAAGATATATTTCTTCTTTAAAAGTTAATATTATACAGATAATTTATTTACTGCTGTATTATTTATTTAATGAAATTTAGGCTGCCACAAAAAATGGCAGAGAACTCAGAAAAAATAAAGCAGAACGTATTCTACAGTTTGCTTGGAAATTAAAAAAGTCAATGTATCATATTTCAAAATGTCTATTCAGACTTCTGAAAACAAAAAAGCACTACCTTATTAAAACTCACTTTAAATCAGGGGGTGTGTGTGTTATTTGTATGATCTAGCCAATTTAGTATGCACGTCATTAAAGAGCCTGTTCAATCTTTGTAGCCTTGCAGTCATATGACAACCAAGGTTGTTTCCTACTTTACATGTTATGTCCGGAACCTTTTCAACATATCAGAATGAAAATATCTCAGAATGGCCTGTATACATCTGCAGGCAGAATATCCTTGAGATACAAAATTTTCCTTCTTCACCTTATGCTGCTTTACTTGACAGCACTTTCCAGCAGGTGAGCGTAGTGGAACAACCAGGGAGGCATGAAGGACACTGCATTCCTCTAGGCACCACAGAGCACGAGGACAAGAGACTACCATGTACCTGTGCAAGGCAATGCAACGCAACCCCAGAGGTTCAAATCAGTGGTAACTTCTTGGGCAAAAGCAGTTAAGTGCAACAAGAACTGATTCACGTCTCATTGATTGCACAGAGATGGGTTTATCTGTATTTTGAAATTCTAGTGGGACACTCATCTTGGTCTATTTTCAATATATACCTGAGTGTAATACTAATTCTCCTCACTGAAGGAATGTTACATAGAAAGTCAAGATAAGCAGGTCAAGAGTAGCTGCCTATGCCATAGGTGTCTACAGTCAGGGGAGATGAATGCTATGGCATTCAGTGAAGGAGCAGCAAAGGCAGCGCAAAAGCAGGTAAGATAACTAGAAATTAAACCTGGGTTTTCATTCAGGTGAGGGAGCTACGGAGATTCCACCTCACAGCCATTACTTACAGACAGCAAGTCTGACAAACTGTCTCAACATGGAGCGTCAGCAGAAGATGTCTTAGAACACATGACTAAGTTGATCGACAAGAAGTTATCAGCTCTGAAGCAAGCAAAATGAAAAGCTGCTGGTCTGAATCTTGTGGTGGATACCCTGATCATTCAAAACAGCCACATTGTCAGAGAACTGACAACTGGTAAGGATATAAAGCAAATCTTTGGAAAAGAACTGTGGTGACCCGGGGAACAATAGAGCAAGGAACTTTGGGAAAAAACTATGCTAAGGAAAAGAGCTATTTAGACATATTAGCTAAAACTGATACAATGGGGAAGAGTTGACACCTCATCTGTAAACATGCCTCCATCTGTTACAAAGAAGTCAATGGGCATGTGAATAGGAGTGACATTTGAAATAAGTTTTCATTAAATTCTTTCAGAAGAGGCTCTTGAAAAGACTACATTATCTGAGAAGGATCCTCTCACAGAATAAAAGCTCACTAAAACACAGAACAGAGACTACAAATAAACAGTTTTCATGGCTGAGTGAATTTGCCATAAACATCTGAGTAGTAAAACAACCAATGAAGTTCAGTGTTGATAAACACAATATAATCAATCATGGGAAAAAAACAAAATATTCAGTTAGCCTTCAGAATAATGGGATATGTGTAATTTTAGGTACTGATGAGGAAGGAATTCACAGGCTATGTCAATACTGGTAATTTAAAATGGGCCATAAGAGAGATTTAATGCCCGATAGTGTTTAAATGTGAGCACACTCCTTACACAGTCTAGGCCATACCAATCTGCATTCTCCTGGGCGATGCCTGGGCAGGGTGCAAGAGTCACCATTCTCAACACGTTGTCTGCTTGCTGCCAGCCTATCTTCAAATAACTCTAATGGCATGCATACAGAATGAAATGCGTCACTTGATCTAAGTGTCAGGGAATGGTTGTAGCCTATGCTGGCACGACTTCTGGTGGCTCACCCCCAACCTATGCTCATTCCTTTGGCACAAGCATTGCTGCAGCCACACCATAAAACCAGATCAGGAAACAGATCTGGCTGAAACCCAACCATTTTTCCATGGTTAATTTTTAAGCCAGACCATTTCCCTATTTTGGGCTACTATATAGCTCCACAGGCAGCTGTGCCAGTACAAATGAGGAGATACAAGGACAAGAATAAGTAGCTGAGGGAAGGCCTGCTTCTTTCAGTAGGAAGCTGATTGTGTAGCTAAAAGTATTAGCTGGACCTGAGAATTAAGTTGGCTCATATAACATAACATTAGGACAAGAGGGAATGGCCTCAAGTTGTGCCAGGGGAGGATTAGATTGGATATTAGGAAAAATTTCTTCACCGAAAGGGTTATCAAGCATTGGAAGAGGCTTCCCAGGGAAGTGGTGGAATCAACATCCCTGGAGGTACTTAAAAGATGGGTAGATGTGGTGCTGAGGGACATGGTTTGGTGATGGTTTTGGCAGTGTTATATTGATGGTTGGACTCGGTAATCTTAAAGGTCCCATCCAACCTAGATGATTCTATGGTTCTATGATTCTAACATGTAATGATATACTAGCTCTCCCTCTGTTCATCCCCATTCAACCAAAGACACACATTCCCCTTCCTGCTTTTGCATCAGGACAGGCATCTCTCTGACCAGTGGTGAGCAGGTTCACAGAGCTAGGCTTGTAAGAAAGCATTCACTTTTTGTTTAGATGAACTTTCTGGTTACTCACTCTGGGGACAGAGGAGCACCAATGCCAGCTTAAGGGAAATGGAAAGACCACCCTTTTCATCGATGGCTATTACCTTTAGCGTTGTTAAAATAATCAGATATTAAGAGAAGAGAAAAGATGTTATTATCTGCAAAGCAGAAAAATGCAATAACAGATAAATTACTTGTATATTACACTCTGTGAAAGAAGGGTAAGGAAGAATTTTACTTTGCCTACCCTGCAAAAATGGCTTGAAAGAATTCTGCAAGTGCCACTCAATGAAAGTAGTAAGCAGAAAGTTTAAAAACAAACAAGAAGATGGAAACGTTCGCATGACTTTTTATCAAACTGTGAAATCCATTATCAGACAACGTTGGGAAGACCATGATGAGAAAATGGGTTAAAAAGGGATCAGACAGTGTAACAGAAAGCAGAGCAATCAACAGCTATTAAATGCTGCCACAGAAATGCCGACTGGCAGAAGGTGGGAAGCATGTATCCCTGTAAGGGTCACTCTACGCAGGTTCACTTCCTCCCCTATTCTTTTCCCAAGCATTTGCTACCAGTCAGTATCACTAACAGTAACTTAGAACGGCAGGTCTTTTTCCAGGTATGTATTAAAAATTGGTTCATAACAATTTCTAGTTATCATTTAGATTTTGCTTGAGAGTAATTGAAAACACAGAGGGTTTTTTTCTCCTTCTTCTTTAAGGGAGAATAAATTAGCAGGAAAACCAAAGGCAACAGACTGAAGAGCCATAAACAAGCAGTATGACAAGGATCCTGGACCTACAGATCTGAAAGCAAAGATTTTTTCCTTTACAGGATCATTTTTCAATTGGTGTGACAGGGAACACAAACACACACAGTTGTATGCAAAATAAACTTTCTTGTTGATGTGACTGAACCCACAAAGAAATACTCTCCTTGCCCAGTGAAGTTGATGTACCTTCTCTCCTTTTTTCTTGGTGTCACACCCACCACCTCCATCTGACACCTTGGTTGACAAGGACTAAAGGTTCTCAACCGGTGTGATGAAGCATTTATCCCTTTTTCTGAGTGGAAGTAGCTGTGCTGCAGGCCCACCCTCTGCTACCGTCATCAAATGACCAAACTCTAATACAGTGCTGGCAGCAAGGCAGATGAAGAATGTTATTTGTAACTCAAGACGGATATTCCCTACTACAGCTAATACTGGAGAAGCTGCCAGATAAGAATTTTTTGTCTAGTAACCTGCAGGGCCTGCTTGGCAATTTAAATGACAGTCATTATGTTTCCGGGAATTCTAATGTAACTGAGTGATTTAAAGACAGTATGGGATAAGATCTTTCCCAAACGCTGCAGGCTATGGAGGTACAGGCTGTTCATGAGATCTCATATGGATTGTCTCTTCCATCTCAGAGCCCTGTCTTCGCACTGCATCATTCCTGGCACAGCTGGCTGGAATTGCAGCTTTTAGCCATGGATCAGGTACAGACCCGAGGACTTACAGAGAGAACTGCCCTTGCACCTGCCCTCAACTTCGTAGAGGGTAAGAGCATTGACATCACATTTACATTGAAAAAGCACAACTGGGTAATAAAAACAGTAGTTTCCTGTTGGGTCATAGTTTTAGTGCAACTGTGGCCTCAGCATGTGGTACACTTCTGTGTGCGTGCTACATTGTTTCTGTGTCTGCAGCAAATGGTAATAACTGTGAAGAAAATAGCTTGTAATTAAGCGACTAGGGAGACAGCAGATGGATGCAGACAGATGGGAGCACACTAGGAAGCTATGAGACAATATTGGTCAGCATGACAAGCAATAGTTACAGCACACTATCAGCATAATGTCTACAGTCTTATTGACAGTTATGGGTGAGATTTAAGGACATACTGGAAGGTAATAAAGAAAACATGTTTTTAGACACTTCTGACACTCCTTTGCAAGGGTGTGGGGCACAACGGAATAAAGGTGTTTGTCAGAAAATCTAAAAAAAATGTTTGAGAAAGTGGGAGGCTGCATGTGGAGGCTGGCATTGTGTCCACTGATGCAGATGAAGAGAAGTGTGCATCTTACCTGCCTACCCAAAACCAGTAATGTGACGAAGAATATAAACAAAGAAATTGAGCCCATTGTCTTCAGGTCTTTCAGTATTCCTGGCCTACAAAATAAAAACATAAGTAAAGCAAGCTGCTCAAAAGTTAAAACAAAATTACTTTAGCACAAGAATAAGACCACAATTTATACTACTGTCTGGCATTTAAACTAAGACCATTTAAGGATGATATGCTTTATTATTTGATGAAATATTATTATTTCCATCATGCAGCTTTACTTCTACTACATTCTATGCAAATGTGCCTACATTTTGAAGTCCAGTATTAAAATGAGGATTTAGTAAAAATAATATCCTTGTTTGCTTATAAATGGAGAGCATTTGGTGCTTATTCTATACAGGCAGATTAAAAAGAGATTTTTTATGTAATACCACTACTTCCATAATGGAGAACTTGACTGTATCCAATAAATGTGAAGAAACAGAAACTAAAGCACCTAACTCCCAAGATGCCTTTTCACCTCAGAATTACAGAAGGCACAAATGAGACCTTGTGCAGTTTACTAAAAATGCTGCATTGGGAAAAGACACTAAAGGTAATGGGATACAGTTTGCACTAGCACTCTCCTACTGATACCACTGAAAGAAGAACCTTGGTGAGAGATTTGGGAAGGAAAATACAAACGGACACACAGCTTAACTGGCAAAATCAAGGCTGCCGGAAGCACATGCTAAATCTAACCTGTCCCGTGGTTCTCCATCCCATCATGGAGATACCCTTTCCACTAAATGCAATGGAAACATAAAACATCTGGGTTTGTTTATTAATCTTTAGATTTAAGAGCAAAGAAAACATACATTTGTTTTTTAATTCATATCCTTCTCCATGTTGAGCAGTTTACAGCACAGGAAAAAGGATACAAACTCTACTCTGAATATTCAGTTTTTCTGTTGTGGCATATGCACTGCACACTCAGCCTACAGAGAAGAGAATCATCTCTTTGTTTTGAAAATGAGGTAAAAAGTACATTTGTCCAGAAACTATTTTACACAGCAATCCTTAGAATTACAGTCATAATTTTGGTCTTATATATTATCACCTATAACAAAGGTTTTCAGCAGTCTCACTGAAAATTTAGCATACGAAGTTGCATGCACGGCAAAAAAATCCAAATTGTTGGTCTACTATTTTTTTCAATAGCTAAGACTGCATTTGTAAAGTTTTAAGGCAATGTACTAGTTCTGAGGAAGTTGATTTGCTTTGTCTTGCAGCAAATATGCTTTAACAGCCTTAATTATGTTTAGCCTTTGGCTGTAACAACCTTAATGATGACTTCTTCCTAATGCCCTTTATTACAAAAATGCAAATTAAACCATACTCTATTTCCTATAGTATGTGATTTAAATACCTTGCCCAGACTTGTTTATTTTATTTTAATGCTCTGAGGTGTGACATCAAATCATATATTAACTGCAGCATGACAATGATTTTAAATTGTGACTTGTAGATTACATAGTCAAACGCATAGAAAAAAATCTGTTCCATGACATAGGAACTGCGATAGGTACGCTATTAATTTCAGAAGGACTCGTGTTATCCGCCTACCTTTTAAGAGGTGCCATTGCATACATAAATTTGCTGTAGTCATCCAGCATGGGCCCATGAGTGTGCAGAAGTATAACATTGTAGCTCACCAACGCAATCAACATTATCACCATTTTCAACTCATAATTTATCCTCAGGAAAACAGAACAGGAAATGAGTCCTAATATGCAGCTGTATATAAAATACTGGCAAAGAAAAATCAAATGGAAAATATTTAGAATTTGGTACTTGAGTAGGAAATCGTACATAATAAAATGCTCAGGCTAGTTTAAAAAACAAATTATTGACTGACCATTTAAGCATGGAATTGATCACAACCTGGGACATTATGGTTTACACGCAGTCAATAACAACCAGATGCTGGTATTTCATAAAATAGACCATTTTTCTTACTTGGCTCCAATTCACCCAAAACTCAGTAGAATCCAGATTATGCTCCTAGTTTATGCTCCCTGGGACACCACTGTTGGTGTTGAAGTCTAATGCAAGAGCCTACTGCCAGCAGCCTGACAAAAGATTTATTCCTGTGCCACTGTACATTCTTCACTCATGCTCGAGTTCAATAACTACCCTGTATGTATTACTAGCATAAGGGTCAAGGTAAAACATCTAAGGATCTGAAAACAACAATTTAATTGCCTATATATGCAGTATTTATAAATCGATGCAATACGCACTTGTTATGAACATCACAGATACGCAATTTTCCAAACTCTAGAAATAAGCTAAGATATGAAAAATATAAAATTATTAACATGGCCTATGGATAATATAAATATAAAAAAATTATTCTGTCAAATCCTCTTGAGTTATGACTACATAAGACCACATTCAATTGTTAAAAAAAGCCTTTTCTTTCCGATGTCATACATATCAACAAAAATATGTATGGTTGAAGCTAAATTCCTGGAAAAATATTTTCTCTGGATACTTGCTGGAAATGGATTAGGGCATCAAATTTAATGCTAAAACAGCAACAATACATTCTCACTAGAATCATTATCTTAGTCCTTAACATACAGCACCTTTGCCAGAGATACTTCCTGAAAATTACGGTCCTGGACTTCTAAGGATGTTATCTTTTCTGAAACTACAAAGCATTCTATTTCTAGATATGCTATTTTCAGACTACTGTTGACTTGTTGATGGCAGTACTTTTGACAGAACCTGAATCATTGTATACTAATTTTGGAGGATCACTAAGAAGAATAATTTGCACAGCACCCATCACACAGAATTGATCTGCCATCTGAATCTCTGCTGTTACTGTAATTTGCTTGCAGATCTGCTTGAAATAAGAAATAGAAAGAACTGCTGTTCAGAATCACCAAAAATAAAACTTCTCTGATGGCTGCATTCCACAGGAGGTCACACTCCAAATTCAGTGTTACGTAAAAGTAGCAGCATCTATTTTTTACTCTGTAAGGCATTCTACTTGTGAAATTAGTTTTCCAAAAAGAAACAAGCAAACAAAAGGCACTCTTGAATCCACAACTGGATGCATTTTGACAAAGGCCAAGAAACTTCCAAGTGGGATAGACAGTCTTTGTTAGTGTTCCATAGGAATACATAAACTAGATTGAAAATCTTAGCTAAGATTTCAAACAAAGGTGGATGGATTAGAGAAGAGTGGCACAGCCATGCGTTTAAGAATGCAGACTCCGATATTGTGTTTTGCAATGCAAGATTCCAGTAAGCAACAAGCAGATCTGGCAATGAATCTGTAGGCAACTCTGCTTGAACAGCCACACCAGGTTATGAAGCTTTTTTTTGAAAATGCCACCTTAAATAAACCTTTTTCCAACTGTATCTTACATATATTCAAGGCTATTGTTTCTGAGTGCTCAACACTGCAAATGAATTTTTCAATTTCTGTCAAAGGAACTGAATTTTCACCCTTTTAATATCAGAATTTGCAAATATTAGTAGATGCTTAGAGTATTGTAGCTTAAATCCTTCTCTAACCCTTTCAGCTTTTCAGAAAAAAGACTTGAAAAAAAAATCATAGGAGGAACTGCAAGACAACACGCTTCAAAAGATACACTGCAGAGGAATAAAGGTAACTGACATTCTAGCTAGCTTCTCTGAAGGATGCATGCAGCTACAAAGCACACAAGACACTAGAAAACAGTAACAATTTGGTGAAGTAACAATCAAAGTAGCCATACAGAAAATCAGGACTGGTGGAATTACTGTCATACGTATGGCATGAGAGCTCTGGTCTTTGTCAAAGCACAAAAATTGCAAGCTATCAGACAAATGGCACCCTGTCTCCTGGGCCAAGCGGTCTGTTCTCACTTCATCAAATGAATATGAACTTTCCTACAGAGGAATTAATGACCAGCTGGGAAAAAATTACAGCTTTTGTGTGCAGGTACGCTGGGCTTGTTTCTTAGTGAAGACCCATTTCAGGCTTGTTCATCCTACACCTCTGTACAACCTAGTGAAGAATAAAAGGGCTCAGACCACACAGGCATTGAGGCTTTTTCCAAGGCAGAGAGTTGCAGTAATACCAATCCTTTGTAGTGACCCTGACCGAAAGTTCACTGCACACTGAAGAGTTAGCAATCCACAGAACAGTGAAGCTGAGCAGGTGCAGGTCCGTGCTGTGCTCTGCACATCCCTTGGCCATGGGATAACCTCAGCCAGCTCAGCCAATTTGTTGCAACCAAGGAGCCTGCAGGCAGCTCCCACTTGGTAGCGGTGGTTATGCCACCTGTGTGGCCTTGACTTTATCTAACAGTGCAGCAGCAATTTCTCATGGACATCGTTTTTGTCTGACGGCAGAAATGATGAATAGAAATATTTCCTTTTAAGAAAATCCTGTAAAAGCGCAAAAAAGGAAAACGCTGGATAACTTCTCCACAGATGGGATCTGCACCACATGCCATTCTTGACTGGAGGACCATCTGATGCTGCACAATTCAGAGTTCCCAGCATCTCAAGAGATGTAACTCCATCTGCCCTCTTTTTTCTTCCCTTGCTAGCTCCAGTAAATGGTATTTTAACCAATACCTTACAGAGTCCAAGTGCCTTTCTTACCAGGATCACAGGCTCAGTGTCTTGCACCAGTGTCTTGTACTACACCCTTAGGATCTTACCTCCAGCCCGATGCATTCGGTCTCTTCTCTTAAAATTTAAGACCTACAGTTCTGTGGTTATAAAGATCTTTACTAAAGTAAAAAGGGATTCTACTCCAATTTGTCTACGGAGAGAAACTTGAAAATAAAGTAATTTTGGAATTCCCTAGTCAAATAAAGTGTATTCCAAAACTGCATCTTTTAGAAGTCAGTATTATGACTTTTATTTATTTATCATGTGGAGATGGCAGCACTGATACCACACTGTATTTCATCCCAGGAAGAGATATGCACAACTTACAATCTCCCAGGCCTAACTCCTATTATATGGAAAATACAGAAGCATCACAGCAAAACCAATCAATAACTAAATAGAAGCAAAGTCCCTAAAACTGACTGTGTAATCTTTCCTAAATCTTTAAAAAGAGCAAGAAATCAACCAATACAACTCAGAAAAGTTATTTTGGGGGTGGAGGAGGCGGGGAATCAATCAGTATGCTTCAAAATGAACTAAATTCTATTGGGGCTGAAATAATTAAAAAATCAAAGATTTTTATTCATTCATTTTAGATGACATAGTCAATAGATCTGTCAGGTCCACTATCACAAATCACAGGAAGTTTATCTGCATGAATAAAGCTTAAAGCTAACACACAGATTCAAAAGATTGAATTTTTAATTTAAGGAAACAAACATTTGTCAGCTTAAGTATTCAATATCTCATTCTGTAAAGACAGAGTAGTTTTATATCCAGATTTAAAAAAAAAAAAAAATCAAAAGTAGTAACTCAAAAGGAATTTGTAGCTTTTTCAAGCTAGAAGTTAGGCAGTGGCTGAGGAAGAAAAATATGTGCATTTGAGAGCTGTTTAACAAAAAAGTGAGGGGAAAAGTGTTTAAAAACTTTAGCCAACCTAACATTTTCATTTATTATTATCAGAAGTGACATTTTAACATAACTTTTGTGCTAATTTATCAAAGTTTCTTTGATGAATGAATGCATTTTAATAGTTTAAAATCTATAAACCACTAATCATTAGAAATGTGCCAATCACATGAAGAGCTGACAAACAGTTATACACGGGAAAATAAAAGAAAAAGACACAGTTTTTCTGAAGAACAGCAGATTGAATCTTAATAATAAGTATAATTTATGAAAACTGTATCCTTCAGATGCTTCTTGGAGAACTTACTGGCAAAAAAGAAAACAAAAGACCTTTAAAGAATGTCAAAACTATAACAAGTAATATAAAAAAGATGACTAGAAAACCTGCTAAACCAAAAAAGCAAAAACAATTGGAACAACTTATTTCTGTGCGTTTGTGAGTGTGAACATATGCAGAGGCTGGGAGAAGGACTGTATCACTTCTTTGACAACAAGGATGGCTTGATGTCAGGGCACAAAGAAGATCGAGGCACCTATCCATACCTGGTGGTATTTAGTTAGCTAAATTTGAAAATGAGAAACAGAAACTGTCGCTTTATCAGAGAGATGCTGAAAGTTCGGAAGTGCTGCAGTAACTGCAACTGTTTTTTTTCAGGAGAGTTCTATACATAATTAACATCTCACTTTTGTGTGTGCCTAGGATTGTTTAGCTTGACATAGTGAATAGCTGTTTCATGTAAAACGTATTGTGTGGAAATCGGCACACACCATTCTGGTACTGGTCTCATCAATTCTGCATAGAGATAAAATAATCTCCTTTCTCCTCTCGCTGCTTCCTGCTTATTCATCCAAAGACTATTGACATATTTTGGCATGATATACAGCTTGTTATGTTCAGCTGCAGGTCTTTTATAATCCCTTTAAGAATTGGTCTTATCAGTCCCCTAGAATTGGTCTCTAGGATACAGGTCCCATTTTTTGCAGGAATGTCCTTCCCTCTCTTCTTGCATGTGCTGCTGTGCTTTTGTTCACGCTAAGACATCTTCTTCAAATCAGTTCAGATCTTTTAAACAATTTATATAGTGGTACCTGAGTGTTGTCTTTCCACCCTCTCACCCCACCTCTTAATGAAATATGCAATGACAGAAGTGTGACGATCACAGATTTCACATTTACTGCCAGGCCAATGATGAAAGTGGTTAATATTTCCAGGTCTACCACTGGTCCTTGTGAAACCTGTCTGCAGACCGACCTGGTTTTCTCACTGACAGTGATGTGGAGCTTTCAGTGCACGGTCTGCTTTGCAAATGCTGTGTGTTCTCCTAATATCTCATAATGGCCATTTGTTGGCATGGGGGAGATACGCTTCTTAGTTATCAGACTGTTTCCTGCTTTTTAATCTGACATTCATTAAAACCTCTATTTTCAGAAGTACTAACCTCCTTTAACTTCCCACTTCCTTCAAATGCAGTTTCAGGTGACTGAAAAAAAAAATCAAGCTTTTGCTGCAGTCTTAAAAACTGGTGGGTGTTTAACTTCAAGCAGATCCAGCAACAGTCAATTTACTGTAATTGTTGTAAACAAACAAAGAAATGTAAAATGAACTTACCGGTAGGAAAAAACAGTTGTTTTGTATACACCACCGTGTCTGATTACTTGAATTAGGAAAACTTGCATTTGATGAATTAAGAACTGAGGGAAAAGCTTTCACAGCATTATCCAGGAAAAACTAGAGAAAAACAACATATAATCCATTAGCTTGTCAGCTGTTTAAGGTCAAAATAGAGAAGAGAAATGGAGAAGTGGAGAAAGCCTTGCCAGTAATCATTTAACCTTGGTATTTCATTGCAAATTGAAATAGAAAAGGGAAAATGACATCACTTGATTACTTGTTCCTGCATGCTCAAACAAAAACAACTTTGTTAACCTCCATCTAACACTCTCCATTTGAATAAAAGACGAAAGGCTCTTTGTTATGTTGCTTTCATATATCAGAAGCTCACGCACATGAGAGACAATGATGAAATAAATTCAATATGAATAATTCCTGGGTTTACCTCAGCTGAACCTCCTATTTAAACACAGGAAGAATTAGAGAATAAGAAGTCTTTACTGAAGTTGATTTACACAGATGAAATCGTTCTCATAATAACAACAATGATAATATTGGTACTAATGTTATTGAAACAGAAGAGTGGAACTAGTATGTCCTGGGTCATCAAATTCAGCCAGTCAATGTCACAGGTAGCCACCATCATACAGTACCCTTTGATATATTGATCCAGTGCTTTCTTAACGAGTTAGATTTGACTACATTAATTCCACTGCTTTGAATCTCACCACTTAAAGTGTTTCTAAGTTTAACCAGTATTCATGGCCAGTTCCCGTGTTTTTTTTTTCTTCTTGTGCTAATCTCATCCTTTAGCTTTCAGATAGCTCCTTTCTCTCCCTAGTATTTATGTTGACAATATTTAATCCCATCTCAGCCTTCACTATGCTCAGCAATCTATGTTTTTCTAGTTTATTCCCAGAAAACAAGCTCTTCTTTCCCCTAATCATTCTGGTAGTCACCCTCTTTCAAGTCAACCTTCTGGGTGAGCAAAAATGCAAACACACCTCCCAGATTTTATCAGTGAGTTGTGCAATAGCATTAATACTAATTCTGCAGAAAATACATTTTCATACATCCTAGAATGACAGCTTCCTTGCTCACAGTTACAAAACTTTAATAGCTCACCATACGTCATGCAAGTGGGGCTCAGACAGATGATGAAGTTATAGCAGCTTAACACATTGCTGCACATTGACATAATCCCAGCCAAATGTGAGAGTTTTCCTTCATTGGGGCTCACTTAGCTAAATGTGGTTTATACTTACCATGAGTTAAGAGCAGTCACATGGATGGTTATTGTGATTCAGCTGAATTGTCATTAAACCCACAAAATTAATCAAAATCCTGAACTCATCACATCTCTACCTGATGAGCTTCCAACTTATATCAGAATTTCTTGTCACTGGTCTGTCAGACCAACCATAAACTTGCACTCTGTACTAAATTTCATCCTAGTTCTTTTACTCAAATCCTCATCTGACCTATTCCTTTCTAAAATCCCAAGCCTTCCCTCACAGACATTGCCTGTCACCTTAATTTCATCAGCAAATGTCACAGTCCTTCTCATACGCTGTATATGAAAATCCACACCAGGCTGACCATTGCAGAGCTTCACAGGTTGCCTCCCTCTCACCCGTTGTTCTTTGCATGTAGCCAGTTTGTAACCCACCTCTAAATTCTTTCCCCATCCTCGTCTTTACCTACTGCCCCAGAGGAAAACTGCTCAGTTCACCCAGAGTAACCAAATCTGGATCAAAATGGTTTACTGATTTACTATCTAACACTAGATCTGGTCAGCCATAGCTCTGTGTAGCCACGTCTTGAAAGCCTCCAAGGATGGAAACCCCACAACCTCCCTTGGCAATGTGTCCCAGCACTGCACTACCTGCACAGTGACTTTTTTTTTGTTTTTCTAAAGACCTGCCAAGCCACTAGCTATGGTCAGCGCCCCTTGATATGTTTTGTGGTGCTGCTGAGAAGAGTTTGAAACCATTATCAGTGTAACACCGTTTCAACAGAAGCGGGACCGGTTATGCACTTGTGCAGGTGATCAATATGCCATCTGTTACCAAGACTGTTTTAGAAGAAGGTGGCATGACCTCTGGCGTAACATGCAGAATGGGCTCACCTTTGTTTGTACCGTTGTGCTTTCAGGTTGTCTTCCTTTACAAACATGCTTCTCTGACTGTTTATGTGCAACTAGACATAATTAACCCGCAATCAGTGAACTCTACAGTAACTGTATAATTGTAATCTGTTGTATCAGCAACTCAACAGATAAATCACAATACCAGCCCCTACCAAATGTTAATAAACACCTACAAATTTTGAAACAGCCTTCTGTAACTGACCCCAAAGAGCTCTAATCACGCATAGATGCAGGGTTATATGCACATCCACCTCTTCTCACAGGATGTGCAGGTTAAATGCACACACTCCCTCTTCTGGGAGTGTGGGTTACCCTACCTGCACACCCCTCCTGTAAGGAGATGTGGGTACTAGCTTTATGTGCACCTGTGCAGCTCCCTATGAATTGTTCATCCACAAGCTGGTGAGAAAGTGCCCTGTGAGTTTGTGTGCAGAGGCAAATCTGAGTTGTGGGTCCCTGCTTGTTGCAGCCCGCACTGTCGCCCCACCAGCTGCAGAGCCCGTATCTCACGGCTTCCAATGGGGAGGCTGCTCTTGCTGGCCGAGGCAGAGGTGCGATGCCAGAGGGATGACTTATGGCAGAGTCAAACCAGGTTTTGACAGTCAGCTGTTTCCACTCCTAGGTCTCTGCCTCCTGTTACGAATTTTCACACTGCTTTTCTATTTTTTTCCACACTATTTCCTTCTTTGCTTCAAATTCACTTTGAAGTGGCTTGGTTTCTGTTCAACTCAGCTGATGCTGGACTTCCTCTTTAACAGGAACAGTTTTGGGCAAATGCCCTCCAGACAGCTTTAAGTATTTAATCCCTCTCCCTGCCCCCAACTATTTACACAGCCATTCTTATCTTACTAGGTGGTGTTAACCAGGTCATTTGCCAAGGGTGGGCAAAAAGCATCTCCACATCCCACTAATAGTGCATTTACTTTTTCTGCAAACATGAAGGAACTGTATTTCGTTTCAGAATCCCATCCCACGCACATCCACAGAGCAAAAGATTATATACCATGAAGATCTCAAACACAATTATATTATATATACATATATATGTATATATATTCATACATTAAAGGATTTTAATTTTGTTTTTGAGGTTTGCACAGGGCATTTCTGACGTATAAAAGTTAGTTGTATACATAGAATGCTATATGAAATGCAGCATATCTATGAATACATAAATAAACATAAAAAGGGGAAAAAAAGAGGATATGGAAATATTGTCACCTCCCATGAGCCAAACAACACTTATTTCTGAATGATGTGTTTGTACTTGTCTTCCTTGTCTCTCATCAGTTATCTACATCTGCTATCACGCTTTAGAGATATATATTGTTCTTCAACATAGTATTTTTTTGTAAGAGACAGCTCAGTCCTACTAAGCAGTCACACCTACTCAAATGACTCAAATGAAAGCAATATTTTTTATGAATACAAATGTTTGCCAGGGAACATCTGAGCTCACTACCATTAAATTCTCATTTTAACTTCATATATTCTAACAGCTTTTTCTTCTCTTGTGTTCACATAATCTGCAATCTTCAGTTGTGAGTTTTTTGCCTCACATGATGAAAATACCTGCTGTGCTGCTATTTCTTTCAGTAGAAACCATGTGGGAACAGACCTTCCTCCCACAACATGGGATAAGCAAGTTAGTGCATCTCTCGTTATCTGACCAAGAATCTGCACAAGACTACATAATACACTAGTTTAGATCGTACTAAAAACAAAGCCAACTTTCTCACTAAGGTACTTTCAACCCTTCTGTACAATCCACAAGGCACCAGAACCAAGGCTTCACAATGAACACAGTCCGGTAGCCTGTAAATGTGGCCAAGTCGAATGGGTTGTATCTCACCTTACTAAGCACGTGGGCTTGCTGATTTCCACATTAAAGTGCATAAAATAGCATCCTACTAAGAAGAAGGAAAGGTGGCAGAATTTAATATTAAGTGCACTGATCAAATGGACACTGAATTAAACAATTATGGAATAAACAATAAAATGTGTAAAATTTAAATAGATACTATGCGAACGGGTTGACCCTGTGACAGGTAGGCAGGAGGGAGAGAGCTGGGAAATACCTCTCCATTGAACTACCGAATCACAGAGTAAAAGGCAAAATCAATTGGTTCAAATGCCACAGACAGTTCAGCTGTGGTCATCAACCTGTGGTAGCAGGAAGTCATGCAGTAGCCATCTGTAAAGACAAATGCTACTATCATTTTCTGTGCAAAAAGAAGGCATAAGGTACCCTCAGAACACTAACAAGTGTGCTTTTGCACACCAGTGAGAAACCCTGCAGCCCAGAGGTGAGCTCTTTAGGAAGCAGGTGCTCCCGGATCAGCAGTTCCAGAGCAGAGCTGTGCTTAATCAATGGAAATACAAACAGCAAAACCAAAGGTCTGGCATGTTACCAATTAATGCACCACAACTCAATTTACAGCTTATGTTTAATTTGATCCCCTCACTCTTTTCTCTTCCTTTACACTGGAAATGGACATGTGAGGAGTATAAATGAAAGTAAAGAAACTAGTTTTGTCACCATCCCTCTCTCTCCCCACTACCTCCTTGCCTCATATGAACACACAACTATACTTGAAATTAATTTTCTGTTGTTCCAGAAGAGCTATGCAATCTCCTTAAGACACAGTGGTCTACAGTTTTTACAGTGCTGTTGTAAACAGTTGCTCATGTTTGTGGCCTACTCTTTTGTTCAGCAAAAGACAGAGCAAGAAGGCTATACTTTCAAGTATGGCAGAAGCATGCAAGTCTGGTATCATAGGTTGAACTAGAGGATTTACATTTTTCTTAACACAAACAAAATGAAGCAATGATGATTTTGTTCACCATTGCTCTTTTGTTTGAACCTCTAAGGCAAACATGCAGGACACCTCTTCCTTGTTTTCAGTTTTTCTACCAACTTTCCAAATATCCATGTGGCTCAGGAGAACTTTCTTCTCAAAATACCTAGCACCACTTCCTTTGAAAAATGCCGGTTGATCTGGCAGCTGAGTCAGGAATTTATCCCCAGATACCCACATGAATACCCAAGAATAATATGGAGAATCCCGAATTCTGGTATCATTCCTCATCTTCATAAGCTCAGAAGCAGAAGTTTAAGGAGAGCCTGGAACACTAAGTACCTACCTAGACTATTAAGCATTTTTTGAATAAACAACAGGTGATGCTGAGACATTGGTAAATTGGAAAAGGATGATGAAGATCTGGAAAGTACTGCACTGCATTGAACAGGATTTTTAGAGCATTTTATCTCTGGGTTTGTACAAGACTTCTTAGCTTCAAAGTGCTCCATGCATCTACATTATTTGATGTGTCTCTTGTTAATAGCGAAACTTACCAAATTCAAGTTGCTCAATAATTTAATTTCATTTTTTTATAAAAGTTTGTGTCCCAAGTGAAAATGCATAACTTTCTACATGTCCCCATGTATTCAAGTCCCAGCGTCTCTGTAGAGGCAATATGCAGTGGCAAGCAACTGCCTTGTTCAAAGCTCCCGGCAGCATTAGGTAAGAGACACGAGGAGCCTGCTGGGCCTTTACAGACTCAGATACCACCATGGTATTTGACAGATATGGAGTGATGCTCACTTATGTGGCTTCATCTTTGCTGGACTGTGGAGCAAACGATCATGTGACAGCAGGACTCTCGTTCTCTGCCCAGGCATTTGAAACACATCAGAACTGCTGTAAACATTATTTCAGGACAGTTTGTGCAAAGTGCTTGCTATCTCACCTGCTAGTGCATCTCTGCTAGTCCGGTGTACCTAGACTAATACTGATTTTTAGAAGTTTCTTAAATTCTGTCTATAATCTGGAATGGATTTGTGATGGGGCCCTGCATGTACCACTTAAATCACACAACTGCAGCTGTGCATTCCCCTTTTTCCTTCTAACTCATAGGCCAGGTCAAGCTTTAGGCAGTGTCTGTTTATTCTTCTTAAAAGAAATGAATTAGACACCCTCCAAAACAGGGTCTTCAATGTGCTAGGCACTGTGGGGACATATAATCAGAGCGTATCTGCCAAAGATCTTGCCTATTAAAAATACAGCACTGAACAGTCAGCAACTGTATTAACAAGAGTTAGCTACACTAAAAGGAATGTGTATTAAATAAACCAGCTTTCTACTACGAGAATGGAAGCAGGTTTCCTTAATTATTTGTCATTGTTAAAACATAGGATATCAGCCATGACTAGAGGGAGAACAATATGGGGCCAATACTTGCATAATTTAAGGCAGCTCATGCTCACAGACGTATATTAAACAATGGAGAACAAATACTCAAACCTCTCTCAGTCTTCTTATTTCTAAAGACATGTTCTTTCAAAGGAAATACTCCTGCTGTTCAAAATTCACTGGACAGAAGACAGGAAAGCAAGTAACATCCTCTTTTCAGTGGTTCCCAGTGACAGGACGAGGGGCAACGGGCACAAGTTGGAACATAGGAAGTTCCATTCAAACATAAGAAAAAACTTTACGGCGAGGGTGACCGAGCACTGGAACAGGCTGCCCAGGGAGGTTGTGGAGTCCCCTTCTCTGGAGATGTTCAAGACCCGCCTGGATGCAGTCCTGAGTAATGTGCTCTAGGCATTCCTGCGTCAGCAGGGGAGTTGGACTAGATGATCTCTGGAGGTCCCTTCCAACTCTAAAAATTCCGTGATTCTGTGATACTGTGATTCTGTGATCCTGACTCTGAAAGCTGATAGTCAGGGCACCTTCCTGGGTCAGTATAGCCCTGAGATCCTGTTGCTGTGCCACGAACCATTCATGCATTTGATGCAGAAGTCACTGAAACGAAGAGCTCTATCAGGGCTCTTTCATCATGCCACTTTCACTGAGCTCACATGAATCCCAGAGGATGGTGAAGCACAATCATTTGATGCATCAAATACAGCCACTCATTTAGCTTCCAAGAGATGACATTTTGCAGTCATGCTGTCCTACTGTCTCTCTGAGATGTCTGCATTGTTCCCTGCAACATAATTTCTTGTCTTCTGTTTAATGCAGGTCAGCTTCACAAAAACAGTCTTCCTCAGTCACTGACTGTTGCCCTACTCTGTATGTGGCACCAAATCTAATGCTCAATGGAAGCAGCATTAGTCACCCTCTCCGTTCAGCTAAGAAAGTATTTGATACTTGTGTCACATCATTAGCTGTTTTTTAACTTCCCTCCGCTGATCATGACTATGTACCTCTCGAATGTGAAGACTAGATTCAGATGTCTGCTGAAACAGCTAATTTGAAATAAAATTGCACCCCCACTCTTTTCTAATGTCCCTTGACCATAAAGACTGAGTTTTATTTGACATTTTGGTCTTAATTATGATTTATTAGGTGTGGGATGGTTAGACGCTTTTTATCTCCATTAAATCTTAATGGCTACATTTTGCCTTTTTCTACTGAAAGAGTTCATGGAAATAAATGCAGTTAATGGACTCTGCTATTAAGTACATGTTGCTTGGAGATATAATAATGATACTTCAGAGTCTCTCCCACAATTTGCTATTAATATTAAGGAAATGCAAATTTCAAAATCACATTTAAAGTCATTTTTGCTAGTCAAACTATTAAGGTTTAGTTTCAAGGTGGGAATTGTACTTAAAATTATCATCTCATGAATATCATGGAAGATGATTATTTGTAACACTGCAGTCATTACTGATAAGGCACAAAGACTTTAAAATATAGCCTACTAAGTTTTACTGTAACATTCAGTCCACATAAAAATGGACTTGAACCCATAAAATTAAAAACTTTTTCTAAAAATGATGTACTGAACAACTCCTTTTTTGATAAAATGTCTTTTACTAGTTGAAGGCCAAATTTGAAGTGCACTGTACACAATAGTAGAACTTCAGTCTAAGGGAAAAACAGTCGCTGACCATATCTTCTTTTCACTTTTTAACTTAATAAATAACCATATGGTTGCATGAACTCTAACTCAAAGTAGGTTATTTCATTTCTTACTATACATTTATAGACTTTAAAATAAGAGAAAGTCTAATCTGGCCTACATTTTACAAGCTACTCCATCTCTGGGTTTTGTCCTGTAGTATGCCAAGTAACTTTTCCTTGGCTAAAGGTTATCATTCATAAAGGCATATAGTCTTCAGCAGAAGACAAGAAGTGGTGGAGAATCAGAAAAATTTGTTCCCACTGCTAACTGCCTTCACTGCTAAAAAGTGAGCTTATTTTCTCATTTTCCAGCCACCGCTTCTTTGAGTTTTTCCTCTAGCAGCTTTAAACACCAAGTTCAATTAGCTGAATTTTAAATTCTTGAGCATGGAATTGGTTTTGAGTTTATCTCCTCTCCTTAAAAAAAGCAGGAGAAAGAAAGGAAAATATCTACTTTACTGAAAATAAAACCAACAAAACCAATACTATGATCATTTAATAGAAAAAATGGAGAGAACGTTCTACCAGAAATTTCAGGTGTTCACATTTAAAAGCCCACATTACATCATTACATCATACTGACAAGTTTAGTACTTACTGTAACGAATGATTGACTAAGGGTCTCCTGAAATGTTGTGGGACAACAAAATAAAACAGTGTATGTATTATCAGTCTTTAAGTCCTTTATGAACCTCAAGAAGCAAAAGTACCAGCTACTCAAGAAAGCACTAGAGTTGCAATTTCAAAAGCACTGAAGTGCAAATCTCACTCACTTTAAATGTAACTAATAACTATGCACTAATGTTGTAATGAAAACAATTCCTAAATAAATATTACAGTTCCCATTTTGCAGATACAGAACTGAGCTGGAACACTCACAGGTTTACGAATAAATGAATCAAGCTCAGCCCACAGGGCAAAAAAAGGAAGTTTTTTGATCCTATATACTGCTCATCCCATTAGACAACACAACCTTTAGAATAAACGAGGACATTAAGATTCAGGCTTTATGCACACTAATGACAGATCGACTCTGTATGCGTTATACTTACAAAAGAATAACAGAATGACATGGATTTTCCCTATTAGGAGAGAAAATAAAAGCACAGGATGAAATTCCTGAAGTAGAAATAAGCCCCAACAAACTTGTAGTTCAGTACTTTTGAAGTTTCAATGTAACTTTGAATTTTTTTCCTTTTTCAGAAAACAAAGACAAGCACGTGAAATACAATAATGTATATATTACAATATTTTTGTGATGAGCAGAGGAGCATCACAAATCTGAATAAAGCTTAGCTTGTTTCACACAAAGTCTTCCATACATCCTGTGAGGAGATACTTCATTCTTTGAGCAATACTCTTTTTCCAAGCAATGCATAGATAAGCAAGGGATTTAAACAATTCACACCTGGGATTTACCTGTCTTCTATTGCTTATAAATTACATTTTTCTTTAATAAACTTAGCCAAGATCTAAACTCTTGCTGAGCATCCTGTTTGCAGAGGTCCCCATTATACAGAATGTTTTTTGTTGCTCTGCTCTACATTTCTGTCTCTGGCAATCATTATCATGTAGGTTCCTGGCATAGCTGCGGGCCATAAATTCAACATCTAAACAAATACTGAACAACAACAACAACAACAGATCTTAAAGGAACAAAAAAACAAGAAAAATTACCCCTTTTTCCCTTACCATGTTGAACACAGCCATAGTTAATATTATAGCAGTGGTTGTCAATGTAAGAGTGATCCGTGGCCAAGGACGGTTTGCAATTATTCCAGATGATTTCAGGATCCACAACAATGAAGCTGATGCTTTCTTGCTACATTGCTAAGTACAAAGAGTTTAAAAAGAGAAAACAGAAATAGCTTTGGTATATTTAATTACTGTAAATAAGGGTAGAATTAAGGAGGCTTAAGATTGAGGGTAGCATTAATCTTGAAACGTTGTACAGAAGTATTCAACTATTACATTCTCATAAGAGTTACAGATCATGATTATACATGAAACTAAATGCAAATTTAGTTAAAATATCTGCCATAATATCAATTCTGTTAAATAATTATAATTTGCAAATACCTTATTAAACATTCAATATATATTACTAATAAAAGCAAATACAGAGTTAACAGCAGTGTCATTATCTATAATATCTGTAAAAAGCAAGCAATCAATCTGACTTCCCCTGCCTCAATTGAAAAAGCAAGATTTAGTAGCCTCTGGAAACTTCAAAATGTAAATAATGACTGCACAGTCTTTGACAGAGAGACAGAGGTCTCCTCATGCAGGATAAAGGTTGTATACATACATATATCCCTGGCAGTCTACAAAATAGCGGTGTTTCTGTGTTTTTCTTTCGTTTGTTTGATAATTCATTTTAAGTGAAAGGTAACTCAGTAAAGCAAATCAAACTTCCCTAAAACTATCTAGAAAACAAATAAGCATTTCATACAACAATCAGACAACAATTTGACACAAAGACTATTTAGTGAAGAGAAAATTCTTCTTATATAGAGGCAAAAATTAACAATAAAAAACTCTGACTCATTTAACCTGCTTCCAAGAACACATTGCAGTAGCCTCCATTTGTACAGGCAGAGTGCCTAGAGGCACAAGATGCTTACACAGAATAAACAACAATTTGTGGCACATCCAATAAATATTCATATTCCCAGAACTTTAGCGATGAGGACGGAATGTTGCCTAGATGCATCTTGTGCCCTTTCAAAATGTCAAATTCAACTAAACTGAAACCTCTAAAAAAGGCATTCAAAAGTTAAGGAACATGACAGTCCCACAGAAGTGTTCACTTTTTATCAACTTGTTTTCTCTATTTACTTAATATTATCAGAGACCACTTTACATACTGTTTTCAGCCCATCCACAGCAATCAGAAGAGATGCAAGCACAGGAAGGCTCTGAAATGAGAACTCAACCACTAAAAGCTACCAAATATAGGACTTAATTTACAGCACAACTATTTAAATTCAGATTCAATAGCTATGGCACATCACACTAAGTTACACTATTACACAATACATGCCATGTAATTTACATGAAGGTCTTTGTCATACTGCATATTACTATTTCCCTCCTAATTACACACTATTTGGACAAGTCCACTGTATATCTAGAACTTTTTTACATATTGTTTCCTTTTATGACAGAGAGTTTTGTATACTGGATTGGACAGATTCTGAGTGAATGACATCAGTTTCAGGAAGGTCAAAACAATAATCGGAATTTCAAGGATGGACAAAGAAATGGGAAAAAATAGACACCTTTATATACACATTACTCCTCTCCCACATTAAAAAAAACCAACACATAAACTCAAGGGACCTGCATTTTTGAGCAAGAAACTCCTGCTCAAATGCCTTTTTGAACTTCCAGACCTTGTTCTCCACCCCTAACTATCAAGATATAGTTATTTCAAGATAATTTGAATCCATATGTACACGTTAGAAAAGTTTTGTCATCCTTCGCACTTTAATAAAGTAAGAAGCACAAAGCCTAGATTGCTGCTGTTGCTACTGAAGAGGTGCGTTCAACTGGATGCAGGGAATGGATCTGTGTGAAAATGAATCATTCAGTTACCTGTGTAGTCTGCCTAAAACCTAATGAGTCAAGGAGCATGGATTTATGGCCAGTTAAAACAGTCATGGAATCATGCCTTAAATTACTCTTTGCCTTTGTTAGAGCACACCTGGAGCTTTACTACAACTTCACCAACATTGTTCTGTGATTTTCTTGGAAGTTTGGAAGTAGCTGGAATAGTCTAAGTTGGATTAGAGACAAAACTAGGCAGAAACACTGAGAAAGTATAAGGAATATAAAGTCAGTAAGAAATTATATTGATAAAGCAGTGAATCGTGTTTTCCATTCTGAATTATGTTACAGGGAGCTATACTGTTCAAGGAAAGTCTTTAGGATAAGAAATTCCAAGAAAAGAAGCTAATGATGAAAATAAATTATCTGGCCTAAACCAGATACATTTTATTATGAATTTTACTGTTTTTAGGTTACCTGACTAAAGGCTAATCAAATTAGACACAAAGACCTGGTGATGATCAAAAGGACAATGATCGATGGTGGAACCAAAGTAACCTAATCAGTGAAGAACAGAAGCCACTGAATCTGCTGCTCCTAAGACCATTGAAGGTGAATGTTTCAGCCACAGTTTCTGATGGGAAACCTACCAAGAGCGTCAATGAAAAAAACTCCCTTTCCAGAATGCCCTGCAGACTAAAGGCAATTACTACCTAACAGGATGGTATGCTGGCACGGGGCAGATAATTTTGCAGTGGAGCAGAGAGGAACTTTGGATTGTGTAAAATATCATGGCATATTTTAAGGGCATCGTGGGTATATGGAAAACTTACAGGATGTTTAGGGGATGGGATGAATGCGGATCAGGGAGGAATCAGCGTAGGTAAATGGAGAAGAGAGAAGATGAAACGAAATGGCTGCACGGAAACACTTGTCTAAATGAGTCTATTGCATAGTCTTCTTAAATCCTATCTCTAACCATCTTCTGTCTAAGTGCAGTCGTTATTCTGAGCCTGCATGTGTGCAAATGCTAGCAAACTTCATGCTGGACTGAATGGCAAGTAGCACAGGATGGGTGCCAGCCACTGGAGAGAGAGAGATTGCACGTCTGAGGCAACCGAGGGCCTGGGTGCCTGCAACTGAAGTGTCTCAGATCAGTCCCTGGAGAGACCCATGGGGTGTGTGTGAGAGTGTGTGTGTAACCATTAGGATACTTCAAGGTGGACTGGCTGGTAAGTATGAGATCTGCATTTGGAGAGACCCAACGTTTGACCCAGTCACTGCATAAGGGGGGCAGAGGCTGGGCATGGATATTGTATTGACTTGAAGTCCAAACTGAGTGACCCACAAACGCGAGTGTGCCTGTGGATGAGGACAGTTGGGGTGTGTGTATATTCCACTAGCAAACGTCAGTCCTGATCAGCCAGAAAGGAGGAACTAGACCATCAGTGTTGTTCATATTTACATGACTGCTGCTTGCTTTTACGTGGGTGCTGGTAAAAGAGCTGCTCTCTCTGTGTGGTTGCCCTGTGTGTACAGTATACGCCTGCGTGCCTATTGGGAATATGTGCTCAGTCGCACTACTGGTTGTACCCGGGACACGGTACTGACAGCCTCCCATCGATGGGAGTGGGACAGGAGGATCCCCATGGTCTTTAATTCCATCAAATTGGCTTCAGTGGACCAGAAAGGAGCGCTCCCCTCGCTCTTCAACGCCACTGGATCCAACAAGCTCTAGCAGATCTCATTTTCAATTTCAGAACTTTAAAAAACCTGGCTCAGTAACAGGTGCAAAACAACATCATAGAAAAGATGCTTTCATGTTTTTCTAGTCCTAAGCAACGTAAATTGATGGTTTCCTTGGCACAAACAAACAACTTGTGTCAACTCTGAAGACAAAATTAAGTTTCACACAGAAAATCTCCCTTGAATCCTAATATCTAAATATTCAAATGTTGACGTCAAATGATGGAGACTTCTCAAAGTTTTATACTTTAACATCAACACTTCCAATTGTTACATTTGAACTTTCTTCATTTTTTGAAATTAATCATTGAAAAAAATTACAGTATAGAATTGCTGAGATTACTTAGCAATGTCCATGCTGAGAACTGCATCTATAGCTGAGGACTGCTTTATTGCTTTCCAAGTGCCTGTACACTTTTGAACAGACTTATGTAACTTCTGTACCAAAATTCCTTGCAGTAATTCTAAATTTCCTTTGTTTAAAAGGTTTTTGATCAGTATCACCTGACTTTGCTAATGTATTTTAGCAAGCAGGAACTAATTGTGCTAATTTATTACATTTCTTTAAAAAGATATTTTTCTGCTTCCATTTAAAAAAAATAATTATGTTATCTGGACAAGTTTATCACTAAGAAAAGTTCTGAAGAATAAAATAAATTTCAGGAAACAATATATCATTCAGCCAGTGTCACTAATCAATAAAGAGATTCCATTCTTCCAGCTGCTGTTGCTGAAATTACAGATATTGCTGGCTCTGACCTGAAGAAAAATGTGTTGTTAGACTGCAACTTCAAAAATGAAATTGTAGATAGTTATTTCCACTTGTAAAACAAAAGCACACCAGAGCTCAGTGATGCATTTCTTGACAGACTGCTTAATGCTGCACAGCTCTGAGTTCTGGAGGGGAAGGACCCCTGTTTATTTGGTACATCTGTCATGCCCACCTGGTTTGTTAAACAGATGACAGGTCTCTCTAATAGCAGCGAGAGCAGCTTACATAGGCTAAGCCAATGAGGCTCCTGAAAGGAAAATTTGTGAGAAAACCCTGATTCACACTAAAAATCTTTAAACAATTGAGTAGAAATTTCTTGGAAAACATGAAGGAATACACTGTTGATCAGTATTTCTCCATGTGAATAAACAGGTTTGCTGAACTTCAGTTCACTTTTGAGCAGTCTAAATCCAGTCCATATATAGTACAACTGCAGCAGTTCAGTACTGCTGAAAATTTAGGGAACTCCTGGAAGCAGAACTGGAGTGGTGGAGGGATCATCAAATTCAGACTCTTAATAGCACTGGCAGAACTATGCAGGTTTATTTTGCTGATTCATTAGCTTACATCAAACACTTTTTCTTGTAAATGTTATGTCTCATTTGCAATTTTCTTAAGAAAATGGAGAATGAGATGAAAGGAAGAAAGTAATCATTTCTAGAAAGCATGCAAGAAGGGTAAGACATCAGATCTTGGTAGCATTAGCTTCTGTGTTTATTCTAAGCGGAGCTGGCAGAATATGGTTCAGTGTTTATAATTTACCAACTAGAAATAATAGGTATTTGTAGTATGAAAGGTGACTAATGTATTACCTTTTCATCTGAACATGTTAAATCTGATATGACAGCTCAGCATGATAGTGAGTAATAACTTATTTTGAATATTCAGGTTATTAAAATGTATCCTGTGTTGTCTTTCCACACACAAAAACCTACTTCAGGATTTACCAAAATGAATGCTGTCTTTCTGAGTGAGATCAAGGAACTGGTGCGAGAATTAATTGTGACAGCTATGTTCTAGATGAAAGACAGTGTTGCAAGAGCTGTCACACTTCTTCACATGCTAGCAGAGATTGGAACATCTTGACTGAAGACCTCTTATTTACAGAAAGCCAGTGAATCACATTTTCTGTAGTTCTATTATTGTTCTTTTCATTTTGCATTCAAATACAACTTAATATTTTACTAATACTGATGTTACAAAGAATGAAATAAAGAGAAACAAAAAGCCCCAAAATTCAGGTTTTTTTCACACACTTATTTTCACTCAGACTTGAAGAAGACACCAAAGTTCAAATCCAAAGAACTGGCTGACTGGCTGACTCAGTGACTTATGGTGACCTAAGCTTGGAGAAGGGTGATTTTTGTATAGAGACAAAAGCTTATACTTTATGTACTTTCTAATGGTCCTACTGTCGATAAAAAGGCCCAAAGTACTTCTAAAATGAGTACTGTAACACCAAGCTTTTGAACTCCAGGGTGGCACCTCTAAATCTAAGCCAGGCATTTTGAATCATACAGAATGCATCCAGGTGAAGACTCTACTCAACTTATATTGGATACAACTGGTTTGACAAAAGCTAGAATCCTGAATAAAAAAGTAAGAGGAAAAACTAAAGTCAGTATCACATTTTTAATTTCACCATACTTTGCAGTGTTTATTATCCTTCACAAAGGGTCACATTAAAATGGCCATGTGGTTCGCTTCAGCTGTCTCATTCAAAGGAAAGAACACAGCACCGAGCCATATAAGTATGCCTTTAGGCACTCAGATTTCAGTCCTGGTACTTCCTGTGCTGCTTTCCTCATTCAAGAAAATGTACAGTTGCTGTGTTATATGCTATTTTAAGGTAAGACATTCTCAGTCCCTCCCGTCAAAGTTTTTCTGTTTCACATGAAATATTTAAAGAGCCACTGGTTTTGAGAAAGTGCAAACTTGAATGACTTTTTAAAGACAATGCTCAGAGCACTGAACTAGAAGAAGGAGCTCTGAATGCTACATTCTACGTTGACCAAGTCTTGATCTCCATGTAAGATGCTGCCACCCAAAAACTGCCTCACATGACAGGAGCCCTGATCTGTGACCATACTGCGGTACTTACACATCATGGATATCACCTCTCAGGTAACACATGTAAAAGAACCTCCAAAACAATCTGGATGCTCTCTGCTTTTGCCCTTCTTATTAATTAACTGTAGGGAAAATTGTTTGCATACTGGACTCTTGGTATTAGGAAGCACACTCGGATATCTCTTTATTTGGAGGTAACTTACAATCTCATCTTGGGCAAAGACACCAAAAGGCAGCATTGCCGGATTTCAAAAAAAATTCAAGATAGTCTCACTCATCAAAAAATGTTAAAGGAGAACTTACAGACGTAAGAAACTTGTGGTTTTCACCAGGTCAGGCAATTTCTTCAGTTTGTCACAATCACATAACATGTCCTTATAAACATATAACTCAAGAAGGAGTAGGAAGGATTTTTGTTAGTGAAATCAGTACATTTCCAACAGTTCCTGAAGTCTGAACACAGTACCTAACTTAGCGATGATGGATTTGCTGTTGCAGTGCGTGTGCTAGAGACTCATCAGAATGACTTTCAGGTTTGATGAGCCTCCTTCATGGACCCTGCTGTAGGTGCCAAAGTGCCTCCCTGCGTTCTGCCTGCCTACCCCCATTCCTGTTTTAATCTTAATTTACAAGCAAAGACTTACTACTGAAGAAACTAAAGGGCCTCGATCTTTCATTCATATCTGCGTTGAGAGGCACTCACATCAGAGGTAAGATTCCAATTTGAAAATAATTTCAAAGTAGTGCTAGTGCTGATATTCCTGTCTTTGCAGAGCTTTTAAGTATCTTAAGTGTACACAGTCTTTCTGACTGTTAAGTAACAATGCCAAATGCTTTAAAGTAAAATACAAATCCCTGCAAACAAAGGTAAAATTTGTATATCACCCTTTATACAGCGACATGGTGTAATGCAACTAATAACATGCTGTCTTCTAGCAGGGACAGGACTGCTCATGTACTGGCTGCACTTTGATAGATGCTCTGGTGACCTCAAATCAGAGCGTCTTTCTCAACTGCGGAGCCAGTTATGGTCTGATGGTTGTTTTGTTGGTATCGTGTTCTGCTAATTCCATGGCTCAGTTGGGTATTTAAGAGAGACTATAAACGTGTTCAGATGAGATGACAGGAAAGAAAAGTTTTTACTTCTAATCTTCCTTGTTAGCTGAGGTAGCTAAATAGGTTTGCAAGGTATAAACATATGCAACAAAAAGCCCTATTAATGGAAAATAACTGGCACAAAGAGTATGTGGTATCAATTAAGTGCATGCATGTTTCGGGTAATGCAAAGAAATTTTTGAGACAGTATTTGAACCAATGCACAACAAACATCTGCTTGAGACTAATACTTCTTTGGCTGGCTACCTCAGCTACCACAGAGATCTTTCGTTTACATGGTTACTTTATTTTTTTCTACTGATTCCATTACATTTTCCAGTGTATCATTTAGGTAACCAGATCTCTGCTTCTTCTCATTCACATCAGGAGGTAAAACAAATCTAACAGTTACCAGGTCTGAGGCTTTTCACACTCATTCTATGAACTCATCTATACTTCAAGAAGATAAAGAGAAGAGATACAGAAAATATATGAGCTGAAGGACAATCACTGTCCCCTATCTGCGTGTAATTTGGGAAGGAAACCTTTCAAGGAAAATGCACAGCAAATATTCAAAAGTAATAAAAAAAGAATAGCCTACATTTAAAATATGAAAATATAAGCCAAAAAGGATCTTTAAGACCAAAAATACCCATAGTCTTAAGCTTTAACTCTGAATACTTTGAGTATATAAAAAAAAAAAAAAATAAAAAAAATGCACAGCCACAAAGAAGCAATTAAAATATAAAAGATATAGATCCATTTCAAGTTTCAGGACATATGCCAATTTTAGCTAGGACTGATGGAGGCTGAATGCCTATGGGCAAATGATGGTTTCTTTCAGAATTGTCAGCTGTCCCTGCCTTTGGTCTGTTTGCCCAGGACAGGCCACGAAGGCAGGCTCTGGGAGTCTGCAGCCTCCTTATTTGCGCTACCGCTCTGCCACACCATTTGATGGAAACATTCCTATTCTTATTTAATGGCTGATATCACCACTCTACAACAGATTGAGCTGGACCGCACTGCTGTGCTGCCGAACAGTAAAATCAACTAATAATAAACTCAGAGCAAAAGAGTGAGCATAAATCTCTTCTTACAGTATTGTAATTAAATTCCGCCAGAGCTAGTAATTTTAGCATTACAATCTGGATGTTGTTTTTTTGTTTGTTGGGCTTTTTTCCATTTACCAATTTACCGAGGGGCAACGGGCACAAGTTGGAATATAGGAAGTTCCATTCAAACATAAGAAAAAACTTCTTTACGGCGAGGGTGACCGAGCACTGGAACAGGCTGCCCAGGGAGGTTGTGGAGTCCCTTTCTCTGGAGATTTTCAAGACCCGCCTGGCTGCAGCCCTGAGTAATGTGCCCTAGGCATTCCTGCGTCAGCAGGGGAGTTGGACTAGATGATCTCTAGAGGTCCCTTCCAACTCTCAAAATTCCGTGATTCTGTGAGATGAAAATCATACAGAGAAACTCGTTCAAAGTTGGTTTTTGTGCGACTCACTCTGCGGTGGTGACAGCCATTTACAGTTGGTGGAGACTGAGAGGACAAAGTGCCGAAGCACTGAGACAGGCAAGTATTGAGTCACGCAGCGACAGCCAGGTGTCCCAGCCTGGGCTTGGATTTTGCTGTCTTTGCCGCACTAGAGGTCCTACTCTATAAATCTCATAACAACCACGCAAATATTTGACTACTACTGCAAGTTTATGTAGGGGGTGCAGGTGCCCAGGTTGGTGGTGGGGCCTGCAGGACGGGCCCCTGTCTGGAGCGGCCGGGGCTGCCCCGTGCCGGCCACAGCCGGTTCCAGCCGGCTCCAAGGGCCCCACCGCAGGGCACAGCTGAGCCCCTCAGCCACGGGCGGGCGCCGCGGGGAAAGCCGGTGTCAGAAAGGGCAGAAAATGTTGGGCTGAGAGAGGAGGAAGGAACAAAAAGAGTGAGAAGCAGCAGAGGGAACATCAAGGTTGGAGAAGGAGAAAGAGGAGGAGGAGGAGGAGGTGCTCCATCCTGGAGCAGATGTCCACACTGCAGCCCATGGAGGACCCGTGCTGGAGCAGGTGGACGTTGCTGAAGGAACTGTGGCTTCTGGAGACCCCACGCTGGAGCAGGGCAAAAGTGTGAAGGGAAGGAGCAGCAGAGAGAAATGTTTATGTACTGACCACCCTCCGCCCCAACTTGTGCTGCCTGGAGGGAGGTAGAGGAGTCCGGAGTGAAGGAGTGAAGCTGAGTCTGGGAGAGGGGGGAGGAATGGCGTGGCTTTTGTTTTTGTTTGTTTTTGTTTCTTACCACCTAAATCTAGTTTAATTGGCAATAAATTAAATTAACTTTCCCCAGGTTGAGTCTGCTTTGTTTATGACAGTAATTGGTAAGTGATCTCCCTGCTTTTATCTCAACCCACAAGCCTTCTCATCCTATTTTCCTCCGCCATCCTCCTGAGGAGGGTAGAGTGAGCGAGCAGCTGGGTGGGTGTCTGGCCCATAGCCAAGGCTAACCCACCACAGTTCATCTGTCAGGGTCAGTCAGGCCCAAAAAATTCTCTTCTTTTTTGTGCATTTTTAGAAGAGAGAGATTTAATTATTTTAAAGTTTGCAATTATGTGCACAAGCACATCCACAGTTACTACATGCATTCTGCAAAAGAATCCAAAATGTACCCCTTTAGAAAAAGAGGTGGGAAAAACCCATGCTGGTAAAAAAAAACAACAAAACACACCCCCCCCCCC
>VYXH01002999.1:100600-149999 GCA_013397275.1 Burhinus bistriatus
CCAACCCCCCCCCCCCCCCAAAAACAAAACAAAAAAACCAACACAAAACCCACCAAACCACAAAACCAATCACGATTAGGATAGTAAAGCTTGATTTCTGTTAACGCTGATGCTATAGTGTTAAAATTCAGATATTGATACTTGTTCACTTGAGAATTTCAGACTTTTTCTTCTAGAAAGAAAGCATTTACAGTTACGGGTCAGATACTACAATGCATATGCTACTGAAACACAACATAGGGTGTCACTGTGGTTAAAGCTGCAAAACAATACTTGGATTTTGACATGACGGAAGAAAACTTAGGGAGAGGACGGGGAAAGAAAAACCTACTGTCTCTTGTTAGCTGCTGCTCATCCATCACCTTACAGAACTACATCCATGCTCATGAAGGAAAGACAGCGCTGCATCAACTATGGTCATAACTTACTTGCTGAAAGGCTTCTTTGCAGCATAGCTTCTGCATTAGAACAGCTGAACTCATAAAGACAGACATAAATAGCTCCTTTTCAAGAGATTTAGGTTAGAACATGACATCTCACAAGTCAACAGAAATGCAGTAATAGGTCTCCATTTCTGGGAAGTATTTACAGTACATACAAGACACAGGAAAAACAGCACTGAAAGTAGGTCTTAGATACTATTCAAATGGCATGAGTCCTCAACTCTGACTTGGGATACTTGCTTAGCCATCCCTTTAAATGCAGAAAAATATGTTTGTATTCTTCCTAAGCTACATAATAAATAAAAGCCCCAAGAAAGTGTATGTCCCAACACTTCTTGATACCATTTCATTGGCTCCTCTTTTTCCTACAGGAAAAAGGCTGGCTTTTCCTTGAAGGATTTTTTTTTTTTTAAATTTGCTTATTCAGCAGCAGTACTCTAACTCCATCATTTCACTTTTATGTCAAAAAAACCCCAGCAATCAAGCATGTCATTACATGAGAACTAATTTTTGCTGTTAAGTAATAGCAATACCTTTAGAACTGCATTCCAAGGATTTAAAATATTTAAAAATACTGTTGCGTTATAGCTCAGATTAATTCCTGAGCACTGGCAGCTTCCCTACCTTATTGGAGAGACAACTGAAATGCAGATTAATTACATTTTCTTAAAAACATGTCCTGGTTAATTACAAGCCTCACAAGGGAAGAGGGAGAAATTATAAAATCCCGCTTTCTCTCTTTCTTGCTTCAACTGCCAGGCCACCTCTCCTTACTGTTTTACTGCGTAGTGATGTAATTGTCTTTCCCATGTGCATGTTTTGCTTTTTTATAGAAGATCTTTCTCTCAGCTTTCTCAATGGGATCTTGTGGAAAATTGCAAAGATAGAGAAGGAGAAGTGGGGATTAAGTGACAAGTATACAGATAGTTTTAATCTAGATTACCTGCCAAATCCAAATTGCATTTACTTTCTTACAAATCCTGAAATACTTTGCTCTAGATGGAGTTATATCTGGGAACTATTTGAGAATGACTGAAAGGAGGACAATAATACTTGTTAATTACATTGTGAAATGCTGAAAGGTTTGCCCAAATCTTGAATTAAATGAAATTCTCAAATTCAGCATATTATTGGATACACTAATAGGCATTACACCAACACTTGGACTACTCAATGGCAAAATTAGAATTTTACCATAAAATGTATATATCAAATTAAATTGTTATCATGAAATATTCTCTAAACTCAGAAAATGGTCTTATACAATACTTAAACAAATACACAGTCCCCTAAATTAAAGCACTCATAAGATGAGTGACCTGTAAAGACAACAGGAAAAATTTTGAAAAGACAATCAGTCAAATGACAATGCAAACCTCTCAGAGGATCCAGCTTCACGTGGGGGAAAGAGAGTATCAGTGTAGGTATAGGCAGCCACTGCACTGGCATTTTCTGTTTTTCAGACAAATGAGGACATTTTATAATATGTTAACATGGACAAAACAAAGTCCTCAGAAGCCTGAGCGCGCAAGCCTTTCTTATTTAACTGGCAGTCTGCAAAGGCAGAGTGACTTGGCAAAATCAGAACATGTTATTTAAAAGAAACCATTAACTACTGGATTACATTTCCTTGAATACCTACCAAAAGCTGTCCAGCAAAGCAGATAAACAAAATGAAGGAAAGCAAGAGAAATGCAGCCCCAAATGAAATTCCAAGAATAGATGTTCTACAAGAAATAAGAAAACATGTATTAATTTCTCTGTTACACATTTTTAGCATGACCTTTCTTTGTGTATAATACTGATGATATGAAAAATTACCACGTGCAAGCTGCAACTTCCAAACATCAACACCATGGAAAAACAATTCCAATCCTTACCAGAATGACAGGCCTTTTTCCTGTCATTTTCTCACTTCAGGAATGCTGGAACTGGCTTTACCTCTCACTTTTCCAAACTACTACCATAAGAAGACAGTAATTTCCACACAGATAATTTAAATGACAGAGTGCATTAACAGCAGCAATGTTTTGGGTTTTTTTGGTTTTACTTTATAAAGCCTGTATTAAAAGAGTTCCTTATTGCTTTATTTTTATGTTGTCAATTATATAATTTAAGAGGCTAATAGATATAAAAAATAAACTTCTTGGTAGTGTACATTCCCCTGCCAAGGCACGAAAAACAATAGCATGGGACAGTGCTGTTCTGTTTTCAGGGTCTTGCAGCTAAAATCTGTGATATCTGTGATGCTGCGGTCTCTCAGCAAGCATGGGCCCTAATATAGGGACTTCTATTTCATTAATAGATAGGGATTCAACACCTCTGAAAATTCCATTTTACATCAAATTTGACTGGCTGGCCAGTAGATTCTGAAGTATCAGAGGAAAGGATGGGAAGGAAGACTAAACACCATGAAGAAAAGAAAAAAACAACAACAGACTTTAAATGAAAGGAAATTGAGTAATCTATACTCTTCCTGAAATCATCCTTACTCAGCGTTCTAGCTCATCCTTTTCTTGTACGTTATAAATAGGAAAGTCTAGCCAAAATAGCATCACTGGATACTCGGTAAACAGAAACAGGGATGCAGGAACAATCCGTGAATACATTCATTCCATAAATGTAGAAATCTCTCTATATGAATACTACAGTAGAGCGTAATTGCTCCATCGGGCACCATATGAGAGCTACTTAGCATGGGTGCCTAGGGAAAGATACAGTGGGACCTAATTATGTTTAATGAATGCCAAGAGGGGATCAGAAGCTCTGGACCAACTGACTTGTTTAAGCAAGGGAACTAGATGCTGTCATGAAGTCCCTCACCTGAGCGTCTGCTTTCAGTTTTAACCACAGATTTGGCATCTTTACAGAATTAAAAAAAAAACCAACCTCTCAGCTTCTTTGAGCACCAGCAAATATCTTATTTTATCAGACCTTATATACTGGAAATATTGGCATGACATTTTAGAAATAAGTTTTATATCCCTTGCTTTTTCCACAAAACCGTAATAAATGTTACATGTTAAGTTAGCTCCTCCATAAACGGATGATTCAGATTTATTAAAATACATTATTAATAAAAGCATACATCTCTCTTCTTTAGAGGTGCCATCTGAATTCAAATATATACATTTTAGAAACTAAAATACTAAAAATTTAGTAGAATTCTATGGATCAATTTCCTTAGATTACGTACGAATATTGGAAAACATTTTGATCTGTTTCAACAACAGTGTCATAAAAGCTATTTTCAGGAACGAATGAAAAAGCATTAACTTCACAAACCAATTTGATGCCATACTGCTGCCATTAAAAGCATTTTGGAGAATAATTTATGAGCTTCCCTGCCAATCATTCAGGGAACCTCTTATATGCTAAGTATTCATCAGAATTTGGGTTGATGTGAACAGCTAATGAAAAACAAACAACTGGCAATTCACAACATATATTAATCTTGAAATAAGGTTTCTTTTAGAAGTTATTTGAAAATCATTATTGCTTATGAATACATGTTCTTCAAGAATTTCTCATCAAGACTGAGACAGTAAGTTATATGTCAGTGTATGTAAAAATACTGCTCAGGAATTTAAAATCTAGTAAGCAACAGAAGAGATGAAAGAAAAGGAATATAATTAACAGGCTTATTTTTTTATATATACATAAACACTTCCAATCATGTATGTCCTTCAGTAAGACTCAAGTAACCATACCTGCATTTCAAACTACTGCTATTCTTTCTCTGATATGAAGGATACAAAAAAGCAGTCTGTACACCTTAAGAAATGACTCAGCACAAGAATAGCCTTATGAGTCAAGTTTGGAGTGCATCCTTGTAAAAGAAGAAATGCAGATGTTTGTGAGAGAAACTGGAGAGCAAGGGAAATAAAATTAACATGGCATAAGGAGAGTTTATGCGGAGAGTACTTGATCATGCAGGCAACAGGCAAGAACAAAAGGTCTTTGTAGCTGTTTTACATGATCAATGATGTTATTGGGGTGGCACAAGAAAAAGAATTACATAGCAAGGTGAACAAGATTCTGATTATTGGGACAAAGAGAAAAGGACTGAGGATAAGGAAAAGGAAACGTGCTATCTTAGAATCCAGATTTGAGTGGTGAATACAGAGAAAAAAAGTTGTAGGATTTTTGCTCCCCACATCCCCTTCTTTACTGGAAACAGCAGGGCTTCTCTTTCAGTCAGACTAAGCCGAAATAGTTTCATGCTGCTCCTAGAAGGAAAGAGGTGGGCTGGAAATGTTATAATGGGAAGCAAAACACTAAAAATTAAGTGCCACCATAAACAAGCCTCATTTGAGGCAACGACCATAGGAAGGCCATAACATGCATTTATTTTTTGTCACTGGGACATTACAGAAACAGTAGAGGTCTTCACAGTAAACTAACCTCGCCTTTATTGTGTAGAGTCATCAAACGCACTCCACAGGTCACCAGATGCATTGCATTGACAGATTCGGGCAAACCATTTTGTCAAAAGAGCACCTGGGGTCCCATAAACCAGCTAACTTTTTACCCGCCTCTTCCTACGCTTCAAGGAACGTCTTCGTTTCTGAAAGGTCTGCTCTCTGCTATGGTGCCCCACCAGGAACCCTGACAGGACAACCCTTGGCAATAACCAATAGAAGGATAGAGTTTAAAATTAACAAAACAATATGAGAACTTCCCAGGCTTCAGATAGTTCCAAGTGTAAATAATTTATGATCTTGGCTATCCTCATATTTTTCTGGTTTCATCAGTAAATATCTGTTTTGAATAACTGATTTTTATCAGGTAGTATGAGATTGGAAAAAAATTGTATTTATACATACTTATGTCTTGTTGGTAACATTTTAACTGACAAATAAAAATTTATTATGAAGATAAAGATACTGATAAATGGAGAAAAGAATGTATTATTTCTACACTTTTGTAGCTTTTAGGAAAATATATGACTTATGCCACATGTCCCTTAATGGGATGTAGAGAATTTCTTTAGCTTGCCATGTAACTAACATTCAAGTTTGATTGTTCTATTTGATTGCAAATTCTCTTGAGGTGATAAAATCATAATGAAGCAATTACAAATATCAATTATACAGGGCAATACCGAATTCAGACTTTTTTGGTATCTGATAGTAGCTATTTCTTTCTTAATTTGACTGATGCATTCCCTAAGCCATCGATGGATTCAATGGCCATGTAAACTAACTGTATTGCAGTTTCAGTGTTAAGAAAAAATCATTTGAGTATTTTAACTCCACTTGAAGATTTTTTTAAAATCAGATACAACAGAAAAAATAGCTAGTTTTCTTTTGTTTATACTGTCTTATAATTTACACGCCTGCTTTCAGACAAAGTTTTTAAGAACTACCCTTTCTATAAAGAAATTCAGCTGTGCCTGACTGGAATACTATGTTAAGGCCTCCTAATCACCTTCCATCAACCAAAAGATTGTTAGTTTGGCATGACTCAGGACAAAAGGACACAATTTCTTGAACATAGCAGCCTCAGAGAGCAAAGACTTGGGAAGAATCTTAAATGTAGCCCCCAAAAAATCCCTTACTCGAATAGCACAAGAAGTAACTCCTGTTCAAAAGGAACACACTTTCATCAGTTCACCAGTTTGCATTTCAAAAAACCACATGACCAATTCCATGTTAGTTGACCATTTCTCTGAATAAAGAATGTTGGGTTGTTGTGAATTACTAGAGATACTTCTGTCACTTGGTAAACCAAGAATGCTAGAGAGCCACTGAAGGCCTCTTCTGAGGAAGATTTGCTGTCATTTTAATGTCACAATAAAGACCTACTCCTCATGATACGTTTCACCCCCAGATATTGTTGACTTGATTAAATTTATATTTACCACTTCGTGTAATGTTTACCATGTAAACACCACATCAGTTTATTGACCCTGGGAAAATGAAAATGTTAATAAATTATTTCAGCCTCGAAATAAATGTCTCATGATCTTGGAGATATTACTTATTTCTTGCAACTTGCTTGGATGTTACTCACCATCAAATATCTCCAGATCTACTTTAAAGCAGCAGGTGTTGAGCCTGCACAGAAATCAATGATATTACACTGCTGCAAAACCAGATTAATGGAATAGTAAATCAATAAAACCCAATGACAGACACAGTTTATCTCCCTGTATTCATTAGATCACTATTTAAAAATTCTGTAGGATTTTTGGAAGAAAACAGAAAGGCTAGATAGAATTTTAGACTAAACTATGATTTATTTGATTTTTATTTATTTATGTTTTGCTGGAAGGAAATAACATTGGTAGCACCGAGTATATTCAATTTAAGCTACATTTGTGATGACTACATACACTGGTGATTTTTCAAGTTTTGTTTTTTTTTTTTTTTAATTTGCAATGCTCCCAGTTTTCCAGCAAAGATGCGTATGTCTGTCTAATACCTTGCCTTTCTGTCTTCCATTTTTGCATCTCTTAAATTAATTCACAGACCCCTTGAAGCTGAATACCATTCATGTTGGTAATATCCGATTTTACACTCTTGCTTTTACAATTTAATATGCAGACCTATAAAAGGACCAAAAGATAATTTACATTTTGGTAATGAAAATGATAACTCATATGTATCTTTTGCTCTGATGTTAGAGATCATGTAATATAAGCATATCCTTTTACAAACTGGAGGACACTTTCCTTAGTTGAATACAGCTCCCTAGAGGTCACTAATTTCAAGTATCTGATATATTTTAATAAGCTACACAACTGGTTTAAGAATGTAATAAGGATATAGCAAAATTAGCATCTTACTACAAGTATAATAGGTGATAAATCTAGATTCATTTTCATAACTGAAATCAAAACAAAAATACAGATTCATAAATCATACTGCTGGAAGGGACTAGTTAGATCCCAGTTTGGTTTTTGGTATATGACAAACCACGAATTACCCGTAATTAATTCATCTACTAATCAAAATACAGTATAAGGTTGTAAAATATGCTTATTATGCAAAATGACAAATAAAATTAGTCCTGAGTCTTAATTTCATATTTTGCAATAGTAATGACTAAAGTCAGACTGAACCATGTGCAGGATACTGCTGAATTCTTGGAAGAGTGTCCCTTTGCGGCTTGTGTCTCCATGTTAGAAACTAGCTGGGAAACTCTTTGTAAAGAAAATTTCAGCAGCCTTCCAGTATCTGAAAGGGAACTACAAGAAATCTGGAGAGGGACTTTTTAGAAGGTCATGTAGAGATAGGACAAGGGGTAATGGGTTCAAACTAGAAGAGGGTAGATTCAGATTAGATCTCAGGAAGAAATTCTTTACTGTGAGGGTAGTGAGGCACTGGAACAGGTTGCCCAGGGAAGCTGTGGAGGCCCCATCCCTGGAAATGTTCAAGGCCAGGCTGGATGAGGCTTTGAGCAGCCAGGTCTAGTGGGAGATGTCCTTGCCCATGGCAAGGTGGTTGGAACTAGGTGATCTTTAAGGTCCCTTCCAACCTAAACCATTCTATGATTCTATGAAAATGCTGTAATATCTGAACAGAAGTCCATAAAACTTTATACATGTTATAAAAGAAGTCTGCAGTATGGAAAGTCAATTTATAATGACCTAACAGTTCCTTCTGGCTTTGAATTAAAATGTTAAGTACTACAGCACAAGACCAATCAATCAACTGAGGTTGTAAATGCTACTCCTGAAAGCGCTGCACAGGAGAAAAGATTATGAGTGAAGAAATACTGTATCATAGGGAATATACACTGTTGTTTTTGGAAACAATTGCTATAAAACAAATATCAACTTTCAACTATGTAAACAATCAACAGCAAAATTCCATTTTATGAAGTCTAATAAAATTTTCTTTTCTGGAACTGTCTTCCAGTTTTCTCAGACTTTCTAGAACATGCACAGAAAGAAAGATAGCTGATTTATATGCACAAATATAAATCAGCTCATAATATATAAATTCTAATAAAAATATTTATTCCAGCAATTGATTATAATATTTTAAAATTAGTTTTAAAAAGAGACATTTTATGAATAGTAATGTTCTATTTGCATGCTGAATAGAGCAGTATTATCACAGTAATGTGTTAAATACATTTATTTAATCACAGTCCCAATTCTGCAATCCATTTTATCCCACTTCAACGTCCAATTGTCACACTTATTTTACATGTAATTTTAGTTGCACAAACTTACAGCTTGTATTAAATTTTTTTCACGTATGAATTTCATTCCTGTCATCATCACAGCTTTTTAAATGCAAAGAGAAAAACTCAAATGAATGAAGAATTGATACTAATGATTGGCACCATGCTACTGACAGCATTTAAAATTAGAAACAAACATAGCTTTGAAAATGGGCTGAAATCCTCAATGTTCTCTGTTCAATTTCACTTCCATGAACTGACCTCTGTAATCTGACAATTCCAAAATTTTTTATTTATACAAGTTTATTTTTTATATTAATAAGCAAATATACGCAGGAATGAGGAATGTTAGATACCACTTACTTTGGCAACACAAGAATCTGCACAACAAAAATGCAGAAGAATATGAGACAGGCACAAGTCACATAATACTTAAATGCAGGCAGAGTAGTTGCTCGATACTAGAAGAAAAAAAAGCAAATGTTAAAAACACAATTTCCAAAGGAGATAAAGCATCACCCAACTGAAATTCCAGCTTAAAGATGAAGAGATGTATAGGCTGTCTTTAGCAACAGTAAATTTCCTGTTGTTCAGTGACTTCTACATCCATGCACATAGGGCTAGGGATTATCAGGCATAGTACTGAATCTTTTTACTGCTTGAAGAACAGCTTAAAAAGCCACGTCAAATGGTTTTGTCCTGTTCCTCCACAGAACAAGACTATCCCAAATTCATCATAAAAAGTTTAATTTAAAAAGAAAAAGTAAAAGCATTTTAAAAAATATTTTTAGGAATGGCCAATCATTCTTAGCTGATTCCAAGTTTCTCAGTCATTAATTCCCCAAACTGATTTTCAATTATTAATAAATACTGAATGGGCTGAAACAGTTATAAAAAACCATAACAGTAATTTAGACAGGAAACTTCTGAGCACACAAAGCAGCGAAGTGTAAACTGTGCTACAGATGTGTATGAACGTTCTAATTCCAAACAGCATAGCTAGCAATCATACTGATATTTACTGGGGCTACATTATTACTTCAATTAAAATATTTTATGTCTGTGTTAAAAGGCCTCATATGTCAGTTGATACTATTAAACACCTGATATTCTTAGGAGAGAGTTAATTTTATCTGTTTTGTCATGAAAAAAAATCTATTTATGAATCTCTAATTAGCCTTTCTAGAGACATAAGAATTGAGCAATGAAACATTTATCAGAATTGTTCTGCTATTTGAGATAGATATGTCTAGATTGAAACCAATTAAGTACTCAAAGGGAAATGACCTAAGTATTGGGCCTATTAAACTTACTTATCCTATCAAAGTTTTTTCAAAGGGTAAGATTTAAGATTTGATTATTAAATGTACCAAAGATTATTTTCACAAAGTGCTCAAAATGCAAACCTCATAAAATGGAAAGTGCACGAGCTGCGCTTTCTAACTGCAAGCACACAGCTGTGTCTTTGTGCTTAGTGCCAAGTTCTGCCCTTGAAACTAGTACACCAAACATTACATGAACATGTAGAAATTGAGTTTAACAACACAACAGCTTTTTGTCACTTTTGAATTGTATGACAAATTAAAAGCAATCCTAATCACATACCTAACTGAATTTCAAGGCACAATTATGAGTCTGCTCGATGGGTACTTTTGCAGTAAGTTTTGTTCTTCCACCTGTTGAATGTCTTTGTTGTATCTTAATGGTCTTGTCCAACAATTTTGGACCTTGAGCTGTTGTTAAAATCTCAAAAAATTCCAACCCACTTGCAAATTCATTTCAGTGTTTCACATTTCTCCAGACATTTCCCAATGAAGTCAAGCAACTGAATCTTTAGGCTAAATAATTATTTTGCTTTATTACCTTGCTGTACTTTCAGGTCCTACAGGGCCTGAAAAGCTCCTGTTTAAATCAAAGGCAGGCTTCTTAATGAATTCTTTAAAGTCAAGACTGGACTGATGAGTCACTAAAAGTCAGTAAAGAAAGATACTAAAAAGCCGGATTCAAAAAGAACAATTAGTTCTTTGCCGTTCCATAGCATTCTGTAGTCTAAAAGAGATGAGACTCCTACAGTGAGCATCTACACAGCCAAATAACTTAGCTCCCTGATTTTCTCCCGAGTCCTGATTCCCTGATTGTCCAAAGTGCACATAAGATGGTTTTCTCTCAAGTTCTCTTTCAGAATTTATCATTTAGTACCATCCACATTAAAATCTGAATGGGCTCCTCCACACACCTTTGATCCACTCAGTGTATCCTTTAAACACTATGGATGAGACCACACCAGGTCTAGCTTCTTCTCTTTTATGCCATCTCTAAACAGCCTCAATAAGCCTTGAAACTTTTTTCACCCAAATGCAGTGCCAAGGGCATACAACACGTGCCTTTGGCACCTGGCCATAAGAACACTATTCTGCTGAGCTGTGAAAGAATCTGAAAATTATTTCAGATGCTTTGAACTGCAAGGCATATACAAAAATAATTAAATACGTATTTGACCACCACATGGGACCCAGAGTATACTTGCACCTATGCTATACAGTGTGAACACAGTATGGTAATGCTTCCTCTACCCCATTCTCATCAGGTTCACTCATTTATACAGCCAGTTGTGATCAAACCTACCTCTTACTTCCCTGAAGGACAGCATAACTGTTCAACTATTAGCTGCCCTTTGCTTATGAGAAAGCAGAAAGACGCAACTCTCCAGTCTTCCTGCTGAACCTGTGTCAGTATGTAGAAACACACTCAAGCTCTACAAGGCCATAAAACAAAGAAAAGGCCTGCCTTTCTAGGCTAATGGTCATGACAGTCACCTAAAAGGGAGGAATCTTTCATACCATTTACTCCATCTGGACATATATGTCTCAAACATGTTTTATCACACATATTAGTCAGAAGAACATTTAGTGTGTTGCGACCAAGACAGCTAGGCATTTTTCTTAAAAAACATTTATAGTATTGTTTCCCCAAAATGACTGTGAGCATCAAGTGCATATGGAGAAAACTAATGTGCAACTGATATCATTACAAGACTATCATTGCTACAGGTAGCGTCCTTGAAACATGGCAAAAGAAAAAAACCTGAAACCAGTGGATTTTGATAAAAGCCTTTTGAGGATATATGTGATGGAACTTAGAAATTCTTTGCTCCAGTTACACCAAATCTGGGCTATCAAACCTCCTCCCACTTCTGTGAAACCATGCAAATTTCAAGGAATTCAAGTGAACTGCAGAGCCTTACAAACAGGAAAGTATTTTCAGACATCACATTCATAAAATTTCTTCCGTAAATGACCTAAGCCATTATTGTAAGGTTTGAGCACTTCTCCCTGCAGGAGAGGTGCTGTGTCCATGGCTCTATGTAACAAAAGCAAGGGATACAAGCCTCACTTAGGAAGAGGCAAAGAAGGAATCAACTGTGAATTTGCAGTGAAAATAACTTACTTCTTTTTCCAGAGTCTTATTATAGAAAAGAAGTGATATTCTTTGAATGTCTTCAGATTTAAGCCACTGCCTAGAAGAGAAAAGGAACATTGTAACTGACACAAGAATAAAGTAGTCCTGTCTTTTTATATTACTGAAATGCATTAAATAAGAAAATCACCTTGAATAAAGCAAGTTACTGTGTACTGCAAAGTATATGTTGAATTGCACTTACAGTAAAAGCGGAAACTACAAATCCCATCTCCCTTTTGACTTCTATTGCTAACATACACATGAAACAAAACCTCAGATGAACCATTTTTTCTGTGGATCATTCCTAAAGACAATCAAGGGAGAGACTTATATTAAGCAATTCTGACACTGACATTCCACTAATGTCCAAAATACTGTAATATATCCAGTGCACAGAAGAGAACCTGAGATAAAACAGTCCTTCACAAGGTACCTTTAAGAAGCGCACTGTTATAGTATGCAAAAGTTGCAAGTAAATTACACTTGCCGAACTCCTATTCTGAACGAAAATGTAAAAAACATTATTAATAGGGGTGGAGTGATTTTGTCTTTGAGCTGTATTAGTCTCTTGACCCTGACCCTGTACTCTATAGCTAGATTTTGATCTTTTTACTGATTATAAAAACATCTTCCATGCTTAAAGATGAGAAATACAAAATAAAATAAGTACTTGCATTTAAATGACAAATCTATTTTCAAAGAAGTGAATCTTGACAAAAGCTTGACATAATTTTTACAAAATGGAATGTTCTAATATGAAAGTCTACATTTATTTTAATGGCCACTTGAAAAGAAACAGAATATTTAAATTTCAAGAGGGTTAGGTTGCTTGCACCTCAATGGGACTAGACAAATTTGAAAAAAATATTTAAGCAGACTACTTCCGTGAACATGCAATATTTGAGCTTGAACACTAATAGCAGGGCTTGAGATTTTTTTGCAGCCTTTCCAACCATAACTTTAAATTAGGCTCTAAGCTAGTATTGTAGCTAATGCCTGCTAAATAAAAAGGAATGTCTCAACTGACAGGTTGCAATGCAAATAAGTAGCAGCAATGAACCACAGTGGAATATATCCTAAATAAAGGTCCTGAGAGAACAGGAGTGGACAGAGTGGAGTGTAAGCTATTAGCTTTGATTTGTGAAATCCAAAATATCTGTTTCCTTGCCTGGGAGACTGTCCCTGTTCCTGTGCAATCAGCTTCATGAGAAACAGGCTGAAAACATACTCAGTTCTAGGTAAGCTTAATTAAAAAATATTTTTCCCAGTTTGTTCTGCAATGGCTCGCATCTACGTCTGATCACAGTTAGGATTCTAAGAAGAAACAGATATAATAGGCTGTTGTACATATAGCATGATTTTGTTTGGGTCTAGCTGTAATCTACTGGAGAAAACATTCCTTTTGTGGAATACTTTTGGTAAACTGTGAGAATTAAGTGCAAGTCTTTTTCCATTTAGTTATAATAATTGAACAAAAAGTAACCCTCTTCTCCAAATAGTTAAATAATTTCCTTTTTTTTTCTTATGGTATCTGACAGGTGGTTTGGTTTAATTACCATTCCCACACTGCTAAAAAGTTCTGTCTGCAGATCTACCCCCAAAGGCCTCATTTGGTCTGTACACACTTGATCACATGTGAAGTCAGTAGTGCCGTATAGAGCAAATGCTGCCTCATACTCCACATTACAATCTCATGTTTTCGGGAGCTTTTAGTTCTATTTTAAAGCTCAGAAAAAACTATACTGGTTTTCGGTAGCAGGTGCTGAGAAGCCTGAGATGAAGGAAACAGTGTAACACAGACAAATGGAAGTGTAGAATAAGTACAGAAGAGGGAGCACAGAGTCACATACCTTTGGCACAGCGATAAGGACTGAAAAATTCTGCCTACGCCCTGAATCCCCGATGAGCCTAAAAGTTACCGAAGTATCTGCAAGTACATAGGAATATGTCTCCTGGCAAGCGAGGTACCAAATTTCTGTTTAAATGATTTTGCAATTCAAGGAACAACACAGGCAGCTGAATTTTCTGCCTGTATCCGCAGAGGCGTGTGGTTTGACAGGGCCTGTACTGATTGACAATGTACAGCAAAGAATTATGCACAAGAACTCAGCAGGCACCATGACTTAAAGAAAAAAGAGAAGGAAGAGTGTCTCTTTAACATAGTAACCTACCTATCAAAGCACAAATAACTTTAGTTTAGCTCCCTCTGTTGGTATATATTTAGTTAGCAGATTGCTATCCATCCATCCATCTATCCATCCATCATGGGATGTCCTACAGAAGTCCCCTAACCACCAAGCTTCAGGGTGGCATAGCTAAGGCTACTCATGCCCCTCCTGTGCAGGACGGGCACTTTGCAGCCAGGAATACTTTATTCAAGGTACAGGGAAAAGAAACACGTGGAGAAAGTGTGATGTTACACCCCGATGGCTAAGGCACTCAGCTGAGATACAGAAGCTTTTTGTTCCTCACTCGCTCTTTTAAATGTGTATTTACGTATCTTTTAATGTAGTGCTCTAACAGGATAATAACGAATAAACAGGTCATAACTTCCCTCATGCAACTTTGAAAGGAGTATTGCCAACTAAATCTACTACTCTGAATCATGCTGTAAGGCCAGTGGACTGCTTTTAGATGCCACAGTTTCATTTGCATTCCAGAAGAAGGAATTGAACCCAGACGCTCCAAGTTACTGACAGTGTGTGCATGTGGCGCTTGGCAGTTTTGTGGAAAGATGTCGAAGCTAGCTTGTGAACCAGCAGGAGAACAGTGAGGGAGGGAGCCACAGAAAATGCTACATTGCTTTAAAAACCGGAGGTTCCATTTCAATATGTACTGCACTATTTTCCACTGTGTAAAAACAGTGATTCATTTGGATTACAAATCAGTTTTGGACTAAGAAGATCCAAGTTCTACATTCCCTTATCTTCGTGTTACTGGCTGTTAAACACCTGGGCATGTAATGTGCAAAGACCCACATTTTATGACCTTTTGCTTGCAACCAGTTACTTTTTGTACAGAATGACACATGGCAAAGAACCATGATGGGGATGAAAAAGTCAGACCTCGCTGACAGCTCAAGGTGGAAGAAACAATGGCTCTGTACAATCAATGTTTGCTTTTAAATTATTTTCATGCAATATTCTCATTTAGCAGGTTAAAAGAATGGCAATTTTAATACCGTATTTTATCTGCAATAACGTTTTTTGAAATTTTCTTCATTCAGTCACAGACCTATTTGCTACACAATCCAAACTTCACACTTAAAAACATTTAGAAATACCAGTTTTCTCGTAGATTTTCTTAAAAGTTTGCTTTTTCATTCACAAAAGCAAAAGACTTAGCTTCACAACCACTCCATTAGGTTACTTGATAGTGTTATTTTCATTTTACAGCCAAAAAATTGAGGCACAAAAAACCGCAAAATTATAAAGAAAACAAAAATGTAATCAGTACTGCCTAAATGTAGTAAATCTTTTATCTACTTTTTCTGAGTGCTTAGCATTCACATAGTTAAAATACTACTGAACTAACTTGCCCTTTGGGGAATCAGCACTTTTGACTACTTATTCTTAGTTACCCAACTGAATAATATCATTTAAGTGATTCATTCAGCAAATCAATACAGCGATAGGTAGAGAATCTAGTTTTGGAAGGTGGCATTCAGCCTCTCTGACATATAAGATCATTCCTTATCTTTCTGCAATTCCCCACGTAATTCACAAAATGCACTGAAACTTTTTCAGCAACCTTTTTTATCACACCAACCTCGTTTATCCCCAAGTTTCTCTGAATTTTATGCACTAATTAGATAAGACAGGGATTCTCTGAGAGTAACAACATGCAGTATGACCATACCAATACTTTATTTTAATGCATTTATACAGATGCTTTACTTTTGACATTAAACCATCATTTTTAGAATCCACTTATCAGAGCAAGTGTACCTGAAGACACATAAAAACTGGGAAAATTTGTATAGCTGTTTTAGGCGAGTCTAGTATAATCAAAAGGCTTTGCTTATCATGTGATCTTCTGCTTTCCACTGTATTCTTTCTATGACCTGTAACTATAAACACTCTTTTCTATAAATAATAACTGAAAAATATTTTCCTAAAGCCAAGTACCTTTTAAGAGGGCTATCATACGTAAAAAACCAAATGTCACATATAAGCATTTCATTATTAGGTGTAATACTCAGGTGATTAAGATTCTGAGTAACAGAAGTAGGGGGGAAAACATGTAACTCGTCACAATTACTGTCCACATTTTTGAAAGGCAATTCCCATATTTCATCAGATAAATATAAGAAATCTAAACACTTTTTAGCAGGGCTTGTTGCGATAGGACAAGGGGTAATGGTTTTAAACTAAAAGAGGTAAGATTTAGGCTAGATATAAGGAAGACATTTTTTACAATGAGGGTGGAGAAACATTGGAACAGGTTTCCCAGAGAGGTGGTAGATGCCCCATCCCTGGAAACATTCAACGGGAGGTTGGACGGAGCTCTGAGCAACCTGATCTAGTTGAAGACATCCCTGCTCTTTGCAGGGGATTTGGACGAGATGACCTTTAAAGGTCCCTTCCAACTCAAATTATTCTATGATTCTATAATTTTTCTCTCAGTCCTGTCTATTCACCAGCAAATGGAGAACACCAGTACTGCCTCCAGCTCTTCCTAGGACACAGAAACAATACAGGCCACATTGCCTTTCCCAACAATTTCAATATGCCATCAAGCTTAGCCTTCTCTAAGAAATCAACCAACCAAGTGAAACAGAGAGACATTAAACTATGGTTTTAGGCAAAGTTTCTAATTCTGAGGAGATGTTTCTGTGACAATTGTGAAGCATCATTTTTCACGTCATTCTCATTCCCAAGCCAGTTATTCCTTGTGTCCTACTTCTGTGCTTTCAGCTGAGATAATTCTGTAGAGTTATGGCTATAAGTGTCCAGATACGAACAGTTACAGAGCAAAAATCCCTTTGCCATGAAGATCAAGACAAGTCAAAACCTCTGTCTCACCATGATTCACATGCACTGTCTTATCCCATATAGTAGGAAATGTTACTCTACGGCCTGTCTTCACAATCTGAAGAGCTTCCCTTTACTGTTTTCAGACTTCTGTGTTCATGTGGGAATGAGAAATAGAAAACACTACCCTCTGTTGCAGATTTATGTCAAAGTTGAAGGAAGGAGACAACGAAGGATAAAAACATACTTTTGAGCGTTGATTCCATCGATGGCCTGGATCATCCTCTCATTCAGTTCCTCCTCAAACCTTCTTTTCTGTGATTTTGTCCTGAAATGAAAAATGTGGAAAGATACTTTGGAAAATCATTACATTGTTAATAAACATTAAGCAACGAGGTGACAGCTGGCATAAACTTGAGGGAATAACAACAATTTTTTAATATTTATGCTGCATTAGCAGCTATCGGCTTCAGGCTCACTGAGGCTCATAACAAGCTCTTAACAAAAACAGCATAAGCTATAGAGTATGACACACACACAAAATCTAGAGTTTAGCTATTAGGGAGCACTTAAAAAACAAACACAAGAAAATATTTTGTAAAAAAAAGCAAACCAAGGGAGTTCAAGAAATAAATTCATGAAAAAGAATGGGAATATGCTCAAATTCATAAAACATTCCTGTTTCTTGTAGTTACTTTTTAAAATCCTTTTCAGAATTGTATGATGAGAACTAATGTGCTAGTGCACAGAGGCATTGTAAGTATTATCTACTGAAAGCCTGCTAACTCTTCTTTTCTTGGAAATATTTTATTATTTTTAATAAGAAAACAGAGCACCAAGTCTGAAATTAGTTTCAAACATATGTCATGTTTCTCTTTTTATAACACAACTTTTATTTTCCCTGGTCTCAGCATGAACCCAGCAGAGGATCATCAGAATGGGTTTGTCTTCACTAACATATGTTACTGCAAACATGATCAGTCCTTTCAGCAGTTGCACTCTCCTTAAAAATGGGGTATTTCAAATATTGCCAGATTATGTCTCTGCCTCTTGAAAACTTCAATCCAACGTTAACTTAATAAGTGTTTTGTAAGAAGTCAACAATCAGGTCTGAAATTTGACTCTTGCTTACCAAAATTTTCTTAACCTACAAATTTAACCCGGTCAAAGGTAACAAGGATTGTCTTCAACATCAAGCATTTGGGTTATTTCCTCAAAACTAATAACCTGTTGCAGGATTCAAATTCATACAGAAATTGTATTAGTGTACTTACAGTAACTTTAAACAACCCAACTGATTTCATGCCCATTCAAATACTATAGAATTTAGGTAAGAAAGTGTTTACAACTTATTTTTCACATATGAAAAAATGTGCCTAGGAAAAATAACTAAACAGATGAGGAGACATTATCTAATCACACTTAATCCTCTTGGCAGATCCCTAACAACACAAGACTATCACGTAACTAGGTAAGAGCTAAGACTGCCACAAACAGAAGCCCACAGTCAGGCTTCAAAACCCACACTTTCATATTCCAATAAAATACTGATTTTCAAAGTACTTATTATTATTTCAGCTCTCTCCTGTGGCAATGACTAACTAGCTTATCTAGAATCCTAGTTATATGCCTCACTATGGACATTAGACTCCAGTAATGGTTTCTATAATCTCCTTCCATAATATGGTATCAAGACACATGGTAACGTTTATACCTTTTGGATCAATTTAGGAGTGGAATTTAGAAACAGGAAAGCTAGAAACATCTCAGAATCTTAAAGCATTTCATTATTTGCAAATACCACAGTCCAATGATTTTTCTTTTTACCATAAGGCTGATAGAAGTCCTTTTGACATACTGTACAAATATAAATGCTTGGTTTTAAAAACAGAGACTGTTTTTATTAATATCAACTTGTTCATCTTTTGGAATTTAGCACTATTTTAGCTAATTGCACAGATCTCCAGTGACCTGTGAGTTGTTGAGGAGCCATTTACCAAGCAGAGAGATGGGGAAGGAACAGACAGAATGACTTGTTTGCATAACCAAAGACAATAAAAAGACAAATTTTTAAAGTATTATTTCAAACTTTTATGGTATTTGTGAAATTACTTATAATCTTGCAAGAAAGACATCTGAAGTGCTATCAGGTTATTAAAATAAAAATTAACAAGTACAGGTTTCTGACAGTGCTAAGCTTGTTTTTTAAACAGATGTCATTCTTTTCTTGATTTAGAAATTCTGAGTGTTGTTAAAGAAGTGATCAGTTCAATCCTGCTTCCATTTCTCACCATCCTGCCCTAGTCATTGAAGTACCAAGCAGGAGAATGAAAACTTTAACCTATTGTGATTTTGCAAACATTTTGTGCAGCAGGAGCACTACAGGAAGACCACATGAATGTTTACTATTGCAAACATACTACAGATTTTGAAATAATAAAACACAATGCAAATACAAAGCAATTAACAAAATAATGAACAAAAATAATAAATAACAAAAAATAATTAACAAAAATGCCTCTTCTAGTACATGTTATTGGCTGTTGTAACACAAATTATTAACAGCCCCTTTCGTCTTCCCTTCTCTTAGCCCTCTGTGCCTCCTCTCAGTTTTTCTGCATATAATTTTCTCCCCACTGATAGAGTAATTGGGTTGTTAGGAGAAACGAATAGTAGCCCATCAGCATACTTATACTAATTCAGAATAATGCTGTTTGTTAGCAGGAAGTGTGTTCACAATTCATAAGTAACATGTCTGCCAAATCTGTTTCCATTGCCCTTCTCTAAGAGGTATGAGCTGAAAAAATAGTTTGAGTGAGAAACGGCCCTCAATATTTGACAGCATGCCTTATATATATATATGTGTGCGTATGAATGTATTTGTATTTATATGGACTTTATACGAATAAGTGTGTCCTGGTTTGAGCAACACAGGATTAATTTCTCTTTCAGTAATTTTACTTTGCAGTAAAGTCTCTTCTAATGCTTGAGAAAACTGTACTTTTAGAAGACCCTAGTGTCAGAATCTGTGAAAATATTTACTTCATAGCCAGCTATGGTGTGTGGCTTTCAAGGTCTCAGGGCTTTCGAGCTCGCCAGGTGCAGGCATAAGGAGGAGTGAGACCCGGGCACTTGACCCAAGCTGGCCAACAGGATTATTTTATACCATAAACATCACATTCAGTATAAATTAGAAAGTTTGCTGAGTTCTCTCTCTTCCTTGATGGCTGCCATCCAGAGAACTTCTTGGCCCTGTGCCAGACCCCTGAGGCCTTCCCTTCCTCCTGAAGCCGTAGCACTCGCAGTGTCTGACATTCAGTGTCCACTGCTGGGAGTGCACAGCTTCCCACTGATATAGTTGGCTGAGTATAATCCTTATGTATTTTGTATTGATATCGGGATCAATATTGGTTCTTTAGTATTATAAATGTTAATTATTTAGTATTATTCCATTAAATCCATTTATATTTCAACCCTTGGGTTTCCTTGTTTTTTCCCGATTCCCCTTCCCGGGTGGGGAGGGGTCATCGGGTGATTGAATAATCGTCTAAATGACAACAAATTGTTGTGGGTTCTTCAGACCATAAGAAAGTTATTTTTAAAAATTGATTTACCTCTCTCTGCAACGCTGAAAATGATATTGCCCCATGGGAACATCCTAAAAAACAAAAGAAAATACCAATGAACTATAATAGACTTTGAAAACATTAAGTTGCTTTAAAAAGAGTGTTGAAAAGGGTCAAGTAAGGAGAATAGTTTCCAATACAAACATTGTTAGCATTAGATTAAAACAGCCTAAAAGAAAAATCTAGCCGAGTGAAGATGGAGTAACGCAGAGACTGATCTTTCATTATAAACACTGAATAACTAATACAACAGTCTGAATCCAAAAATGTTTTGCTTTACTAGAAAGTCACTGCTTCAAAGTCACCACCGTTTTAATGTAGCCCAAACCCCTGCCAGCTTCAGCAAAAACCAATGTCAAGTGTTTTTGAAAAAAAGAGACCTGAGTGGCCAAATACAGGCAATAGTGATTATTTTTTTAACACATTTTTGTTGATAAGGAACAGCAGCCATCACAACCACATTTCTTTTGTGATTAATAGTGATGGCTGGGTACTTTCTGTAATGAACACATCACAGTCCACATTCTGATGCACTGTATTTATTGAACAAGATGGGTTAGGTGGCTCACACCTGTGTTCTCATCTGTCACAGGAACAATACTGAATGACAATGTTGAAAAGTATTAGAATTTACCTTTATGTTTCCACTTTCTAGAAGTAGAAGATAATGCAATGTACAAACTGTGGACTGACAGTGTCTCACCGACAGCAGTAAAATAGTGTTAGCAACATTAAAAAGAAATCTTTTCTGTTCAGTGTAAGAGATGTAATATTGCACTATAGCACTGTGAAACTCAGGCCATCAGCCACAGCTGATGAGTGGTTAGTGCACCTTCAAAAGGTAGATGTTACACTGAGTATGGATTTGGTTCCCAGAGAGCTCTTCAAACGAAGTCCACTCCAGGTATCACAGGGATATTCTAACTTCATGGCCTTTGCTCCAAGTTTGGCCATGTTCCAAATGGAGAATGTGGCTAAACAGCCAATAAATCTCAGGGAATGTCTCTGTATCAAAAGTGTTCCTTCCCAAAGGTGTTGCACTCTGGCTTTATGTTCAAAATGTCTTTCCACAAGGTGAACAGCAGCCACTCTACATGCTGTGACTGGGGCACAAGCTCAGAGGGTCAAATTGTGTATTTTACTAAGTGTGTTGGACTCCTTATAATTCAGAGGGGCACTTACAGCAACACATGGCTCCTTAGAGTCTAATTCAAAGCTCACACGCCAATGGAAAAGCTCGCAGCAACTTCACTGGGTTCACTGCCCTGTACAAACGCATGTATCTTCTATCAGAAATAACGAGGTATTTACCAGTGAGCACCTTTTTCCTTTCAAATATTGCTAAATTGTATGAAATGACATAAGTAGGCCCCTACTGTTGTGCTAATCTTGCCGTTTTCAGTGGTCATGCTGTCCCTGTGGTGCAAGTGTGCAAATGGCTTGGCTGCTCCCCAAGATTCCAGGTACCGGGTCATGCGGACAGAAGCTCTCATTTTGGCTCCATCAAGAGTATGTCGAGGTCTAATGTGGTGCTGAGGGCTTCGCTTCTCTCCCTGGTTGACAGAGAATAAAAGGTGATATCAGCCTTGGTGTTCATTACCTTTTTGAAGAAGTAATGCATCAGCTGGTGCCACACGCTTAGGAACTTAAAAATGGAGAGATGCTAAGAACCTGCAATTCTTAATGATGTTGCTGGGAAATATCAGAGACTTATTTCTGAAGAGCGGGAAAGATTTGCAATGCAAACATTATGTATTTGTAGGAATCAGTAATAGCTCTGATCGAGATCTTACAGTAGTGAATTATTCAATAAAGAGATTAGTGGTCCTGCTCAAAAATAACTATGACTGGCCACAAAATAAAAGCACTACTAACCTTAGGATTGATTACAAAGTATGTCTTAACATTATGCTCTTTCAGATATGGGTCCCTCACATCTCCATCCCCATCTTCCACTTTGTAAGCTCCATTCAAATGTGCCAAGGTGACTGAGGTGATGTGAACACGGCTGAAATTATATTTTAAAAGAATGACAGAATCACAAATATCGATCAAAAGCATAACTTGAACGTGACCAACCTTTTTTACTAGCTTTTGGATATATTTTTCATACGCTGCTCTCTTCATTTATAGTCCTGCTAATCTCACTTTCAGAAGTTCTAATGGGCATAAATCTAAAAGTTTCCACCCACAAAAAAGTACTCCTTAAATCACAGGAAATACTGAGTGCCCCCCCCTCCCCGCTTTTTTTTTTCTTTTTTAAAAGACAGCACTAAGAATTAGTTCAGGCTTCTTCATGAAGGCCGATGGCTGAAAACATGGTACCTATGCATTTCTCCATGGTACAAAAATCCACGTGTTCAAAGGTTAACAGAGAAGCCTCTTACCCTGGGACTCCTCCAGCTTCCATGTGATTTGCCAGAGTAACATCGTGTGACCACACATCGTATTGCCACTTCTGTAGCCCAATAACGCCACAAAGCACATTCCCAGAGTGCACTCCTACGCGCATATTAATATCAACTCCAGTTGCATCTCTCACTTTCCTGTAGTTGAGAAGAAAATCTGTGTTAACATACATAATAGGGCCTTTGTTTTCTTCTAATTTACCAGTCAAATTAGCAGTAACAACAGTGACAACATTTATTTCTTTTTAGCATTGCCTCCATTCTTTTTATGCTAGGATTATTTTTCTATATTACCTTTACTATTATCTATATTTGCAACTATTTGTAGTAAATATTAATTCTGAAGTCCATGTCTGAAGTCCTTTTTATAGTCATCTGAAATTATTTGGGAGGGCTGAACTAAGTAGTGGAAAAGTTCAGTCTCAGGGTAGAAAGTAGGCACGATTTTTGTTCTACAGACAGACTTTGGTGTGGCTTTTAATGCAGTGACAGTCCAACAACAAACATATTTTGGAGATCTGGAACTACTGTTACGCATCCTTCTATCTGAAGACCCTGATATCTACATTGGATACCTTCTTATATCTGTCTGCTGTCAGGTCCCATCACTCTTGCATGCCTCCTTGCTCAGAGATGAAGGATGAAAAACACAACACCTCATGATATTCTACAGGCTGGTGGCTCATACACTTTTTGAGGATATGGGTTCAGTGTCATTCAGGCTGTGGAGAACACAGGCTCAACAGCCTTCCACATACCCCCTAGATCATTATACAAAGAATGAGAGGCTACCCTGACTGTCCAGACCACATCTAAACCTTTGACCTTTCCAGTGACTTTAGACAGTGTTGAGGTACCTGTTCACCCCAACCCAAATCTCAGAAGAGCCCTACACGTAAGATTAGGCATTAATCTTTCCAGAAGACGCTCTTCTGAATGACAGGTAGGTGACTAAAGTCAAACAACCAGAACATTTTCAGATATATGTCATATGGGTACTTAACTACATATGTAAAGAGTTATAAAATTAATTCAGATGTCTCCAGGCTTAGACAGTTCTAAGAAATGGGAAGATTGTAACTTGACTGGATTTATGTATTTAAGCCACAACTCATGTGGATTAAAACCCAATCAGTAATAAGTAACATGTACATACGTTTATCTTGGTGGAATTCAGGGTGTTGATGGAAGGAACAACTACAGAATAAGAAAGCTAAATGGCTCCTGTATATGAGTCAGGTTCATGGTTCTAGCGACATCTTCAGTCTCAATGATAAGAATCATCAGCTCTACACCTTCTGAATTACGGAATTAAACTGGCCAGCTTCTCTTCTTTTTTTGAAAGGGAACATAGAACTTAACTGGCTTAATTTGATATGCTAAATCCTACGTGTAAGCAGTAGTTCTCAAGTGATTTTTTCTGGGAAATGAAAATAACAGGAGCATGACTGAAAGTATCTAGTTAAACTGTGTTTTGAGGTTATTAAAAAGAAGAGAGGAGAAGGTTTTTATTTCCCTCAGTCTCTATCAAGTGTTTATTGATGTCTCTTTTCACTTGGCCATTTTACACTGCTCTTGTGTAGCTGACATACTTGAAAATGAACAGCTTGTAAATGATCTTTGTAAGCAGTCAGCAAATGACAAACGCTTTGCTCTTCACAAGGAATATGACACAAGCTTAACACTTTGGGAAAAAATGCTTTCCAAAACTGGGCAAAGTGGAAGAGGAACTTTTATCCTCTAGGAGTGCTTGTAGAAAGGCTGCCCTGCCACATTCTGCAGAGCAAGCCATAAAGTCTGCTTTACAATAAGCTCTCAGAAGTTAAGGAGGGGAATAAGTAGAATATGTTCCAGAACTGAATCTTCTCTTGTCTCACAAATTAAAGAAACCACAGAAGATTTTAAACTATAAGTTTTACTCTGGACCGAATTAGGGTTTACTACTTCTTCTCTCCTGTGTTCCCTAACAATTGCTATGATGATGTAGGCACTGAATGTGTCTAAGAATGTAGCCTATCATATCCCCATAGGACACCTGCCTTACCTGCACAAGTATATCTAAAACTTCCCACTATTATTTCATTTTCTGCTCCCACGATCTCTTTGATTTCCCTCAGCACACCGCAGTCAGTGTGCCCATCCTGGCTGGGCAGTCAAGCTGTATTTTTCCTATTTCAGCCTTAAATTTGAGTTTGTAAGGATTCTATGTTTTTCACAGGCATGGTTAGCTTGCTTGTAGTAACTTTACTCCACGCAAGCAAGAGTTCAGGTCATTAGGAAAGCATCTACTCTGTTTACCTGAGCTTTATTCTTTGTAATTCTAAGGCTCACCTAGTCCTGTCTTATGCACTTTAATACATTCAGTGAGCCTTGCATACTTAGTTCCCTGCAAATCGCCAGCTTTAAAAGCATGGTCCCCTTTTGGATCAAACCTGAAGGAATTAAATCATACCTAAAAAGAAAATATTTTATTTTGTATCTAGCTTTCAACCATCTCGTCCAACAGTTTCTTTCACTTTCCTCTGAAATGTAACTCATTTCACGCTACCTAATCAAAGAGAGCCTTTGAGAACCTGTGGCTGAGAAACATGTAAATTAGGAAGTCACCAGACAGACAAGGGCGTGGAGTTTGGGCTGAAAGAAAACAGCACATCTATTCATACACAAATATATTTTGCCTTAGCAGATAAGCTCTAGCCTTAAAGCATCCAGTAAGGTGGCCAGCTCTCGACATTACAGGCAGCACTGGCATTTATGGCTTGATAAGGTGAGCATCCCACTCCTGGGCAAGCAGGCTGCAGAGTATAAGAAGCATTGGATTTGTTCCAACATAGAGCAGAGAAGCAAATGAATTAATCAAGGCGACTACAAACATGTTTAAATGGAACAATCCACAGGGTAGTGAGGCTGAATTGCTCAAAATGGAGCTACACATCATTAGGAAACAAGACTGAATAAGGCTTTGTACTACAGACCACCTGGCAATTTGGTAGAATTCCTCCTTTTTGCTTCAAAGAGAACTGGAACTAAAGCCATATTCAGGTGGTAAAATCTATACAGAACTGTTAATCTGAACAGCAAACTGCTTTATTTCAGTAACTTATACACTGAGGCGTCAGCTTGCATCTCACTGCCTGAATATAACAAAAACTCATATATGACAAAAAAGATATTTTAGACAGACTGTGTCAAACATATATTGAGTGACATACTTCCAACAGCAAGAGTATTACAACTTCTAGTTTTGCAGGCCACAGAAGTATTTCAGGAGATGCTTCCACACAAAGAAGAGCATACCGAGTTTTAAAAGATGTAGCAATCACACAACAAAATATGGAATTGATTAATAATCAGTAATTTTTATTCACCTGCAGGCTGCAACACTTGACATAATACTTTGAAAGCATTTGAAAACACGGGGTACAGATTCCTCACTTCTTAAAGAGACATAAATAGGCTGTGATAATCAGGCATCTGTATACAGGAGCATTGTGGATTTTGACTACAGTAATAAAGCCAGATCAGAATGTGCTATATATCTAAAAGATAATTTTCTAGTCTATAAGGTTGCTCTTACGAAGGAGGACCTTATCATCCAACATTAACAATGAACATACTTGATAGCAGCTTGAGCAGAAAGTTATTTCAAAGAAAATTGGGCAGTTGTGAAGTGTGAGGAACTGACAGATTGCTCTCTGAGCTCAAGTAAAGTGTTGCATTGTGATGTGTAAAATTATACTTTCAGTTCTTCGCGAAGGGCAATTTATGGCTTGAGCTTAGCACTGTTTTTCCACCAGCCTGTAACCCTCTATACTTTTTTCTCTTAAGTAAAAAAGCAACAGGTTGACCCAAAACTCTATGCAAATGCTTTTAACCCACATTTATCACACAGCACACAGATCTTTTGAAATGCAAACCAGAAAGCTCTCATTTGCACTGAAAGGGTGGGGAAAAAACCCCCAACATTTTTAAGCCAACTAAGGCAGGGAGTCAAAACTTAGGGACAGACACTCTTTTACCTGCTGCTCTACTGAAGGGATATTAGCTTTAGTTCCTAATATGCTAGAGAAGCAATGTGTTAATTATAATACTGTTCTAGTATATCTAAATGAAAAAGAGAAAGCATCCAGTGAAAGCAACTGAGGAAACAACCAAATCTGTAGATTTTAATGCTTGGCAAAAGGAATTACTCTGAGTACCATTCAAATAATAGATTTCTTTGTATGTAAGGTACAACCATATCTGGATGAAGAAAAAACACTTTAGAAAATGCAGCAACCTGATTTCTGTACTGAGGTTTGTTTTGCAAAAGATCCCTAAAGCAAGGGGGTCAAAACACTAGTTTCCACAAATACTGCACCTTTTCCATGAATACCTTAGAAGGAAAAGAACCAAATTTGCATTAATCAACCTACCCATACAGGAATTGCCCTGAATCAAATCACAAGACCAGGCAACTGAAAGCCAAGACCCTCATGTGACTACAGTTACACACATATGAGAGTAGTATTTAAGGATTTAAGGAATCACTTTTGTATGCCCCTTTAGTTAATCATTGAGACAACACTGTTCAACATAACTATCCATTTCATGATGAGGTGAACACCACATATATACCTCACATGGATGAGATAATTTCTCACTTTGCTACCTGGACAGTGGTAAATGTGATTTGGGCAAACCCATCAAAATTAAAACTGAAACTTAGAGAAGAGCATACCGAGTTTTAAAACCAAAGTCCAATTGTTTAAAAAAACACAAGTGACTACCAAATATCCAGACCTCCACATGATATATATTTTTGCAAAGTGTAGCTCACCTAGATATACTGTAATTTAGTCAATGGAAACTTAGCTTTCCTACAGAAAAGAGATTTGTGCCATTAACGATAACGGCTATAAGTAACCATTTACAGTATTTTCACCCCTAAAAGCCAAAAAGAACTTCAGGTATGTATTACAGACAATGAATTATCTGACTTTGGTTAAAAAAAAAAAAGAGGTGGAAGGTTTTTTCATCGTCTTTTCTTCACAAAATGTTTTCTAAATAAGCTAACAGAATCAGACCCTTGCTTAACAAGTAAACAACAATACTGAGCTGAAGTTTCTGGATAGGCAGGTTTAGGACCCTTCAGCATTATGTGCAGACATCCCAACTGGGTTTAAATACATTTATACTGAAATGTGTCCCGCTTTGGTTGCAGAACTCATCCAGGCCAGGTAGCTTACAAACGAGTTATTTCTACTCTGCACTGAGAGTTCAGATAGCAGTCAGGTGAAGAGATGACAGGCAGTAAAGCTGATCTTTCACAAGACTTCTTTGAAGTCCCATCGTCTTCAGAACTGCTATAGTTGCCTATAATCCATTCCCAATCTACTCTTCAGTAATAAGATAGAGGGTTCCTCAAGTGTGCCTTTAGCTGTGTCCTCAGATGCCTTACAACTGTTAAGCCATCAGATACAACCATAGTTCTTTTTCCTTTTTCACAACCATATCAAGCCTCCTGTTATACTTGAGTTACTTGAAATAAGTTACAACTGTTATTTCAAAAGCAATCACATTAGAATTCTCAAATACATTGCTCTGTACAATGAACAAGTGCAAAGATTATGGGAAAGAAATAAGGGACAAATACAGTAACACACAAATCCAAAGTACTGCTGATAAGAACAGAATTCTTAATGGTGCCCTAAAATGTTAACTGACAAAACTTTTTAGAAAGCTATCACCTAAAAAATTAATTGTAGAAAGGTTGAAAGTAAACGTAAACCTCGGGTCCAGTAAGACATGCACATTTTATTGCTTATTTAACAATATGGAAAGTAGGCCTCTCAGCCCAGGAATCTGTAAGCTGTTAGAAATGTCTTTGGTAGACATGCTTAGTGTCACTCCACAGGCTCAGGGGTTGAGGCATCTTAATTATGGAGGGGTAATTGCTCCTGACCACCACTGAACTCCAAACTCAGCAGAAGCCGGGAGCTGCGGCCTCTCACAGAGCCGTTTGACTAACAGGTGGTTGGCAGCATCATGATTCTGCAAAATCGAAAGCTTCTCAAGTCCTGAGTGATGTCTATTGGGATATTTACCGTCTCATAATCACAGAATCACAGAGTAGTTGAGGTCAGAAGGGACCTCTGGACAGTGTCTAGTCCAACTCTAGTCTAGTCTAGTCCTCTCACAGAGCCGTTTGACTAACAGGTGGTTGGCAGCATCATGATTCTGCAAAATCGAAAGCTTCTCAAGTCCTGAGTGATGTCTATTGGGATATTTACCGTCTCATAATCACAGAATCACAGAGTAGTTGAGGTCAGAAGGGACCTCTGGACAGTGTCTAGTCCAACTCCTGCTCAAAACAGGGCCAGCTAGAGCAGGTTGCTTTGGGCTTTACCAATTGGATTTTGAGTATCTCCAAGGTTGGAAACTCCACAATCTGCCTGGGCAACCTCTGCCAGTGCTTAATCATCCTCACAGTGAAAACAGTGTTTCCTGATGTTCAGAGGGAACCTCCTGTGTTTCAGTTTGTGCCCATCATCTCTTGTCCTGTCACTGGGCAACACTGAAAAGAGCCTGGCTCCCTCTTCTTTGCACACTCCCTTCAGGTACTTAAATGCATTGATGAGATTTTCCCCCTCAGCCTTCTCTTCTCCAGGTTGAACAGTCCCAGCTCTGTCAGCATTTCCTCCTATGAGTGATGCTCCAGGCCCTTAATCATCTTTATGGTGTAGTGACGCGATAGCCTGGCACAACCCAACATCTTAAAACATTTCTTTGCTGAAGCTGAGATTAAGATTACCATGCTGGACCTGGCAGTGAAACACACCAGCTACTGCACCTCTGCATGTTTCAACCAGCAGCACAGTTACAGATAGAAAAGAGACAGAATTTTTACTGTTGAATATTGAACAAAGAGTTCAGCACTTACTTAATGGCTTCACACATGTCCAGTCCCATTTTCACACAATTCTTGGCATGATTTTGAAGAGATATAGGTAGTCCAGAAACACAGTAGTAGCAGTCACCTAGGATTTTAATTCTCATACATTCATTTTCCTGGAGGAAAAAGCAAGGTCAGACGGTCACTTTCAACTTGAATGACATAAATGAAGGGTTACTGTTACAAAGACTGACTTAAATGATATTATCAAAATCATTCTATTTAAGCTTGTTTCAGTAGAGAAGGATTTGGCTTGCTAAAAAAGAAGTGCTGTCAGGGAGTTTTGTATGGATGATTCCTCCATCTCTTATGGTACTTAATGGGCAAAACCAGGAAGTCAGTTCACTGCAAAACATATATTTGCAGTGTTGTTCACATCTTAGATTAAAGAATTGAGCTAAAGTATCATGTATTCAATATAAATAGTCTTTTTGTTTGAAATATGAAATCAAAAGACCTAGCCTTTCACATTTACAGCTTTGAAGATGTACTATGCAATACTTCCTGAAACTAGCAATCATAATCTTATTTCTATCTTTCGTACTCTAACGCAATATAAAGATTTTAATTTTTTTAACCAACAATAGACAGTAAGTTTTGAACAAATAAAAAACCACAAAACTTTTATCTGTTTTAGTGTTTATGATTTCACCTTAACACAAAGCATGAGGTTGGGTGTAATTTTTATAAAAATGACACCTAAATAAACAAGAAAATCTTCTCATTATATTTGAATCTTTTCTTGAGTAATCGAGAGGCTGTGGTCAGTAATTAAAATTGCTTCGATTAATGTTGTCTTCCTTGTCTTCCAGTCTGTAAAATGTTTTTCCAGAGATCAGAAAACTGACTGCATCAGTTTTCTATCTTGAGTTTCTTAATCCTTGTTTTTATAAAAGATCTATTTAAAGAGCTGTTCACCCTCCATTAAGCTTTATAGGGCTCCATGAGCTGTCTCTATTGGTCCTATTAGAGAGAGCTATCTTGGGTTTCACAGATTGTCACACTGGCAGAAATACACGGTTGCACTCAGACCAGAGCCAGATCTTTTCTTCACACTTTTCAAGTCTAACCTTCCTGCCAAAGCCTCAGAAATGCTGCCTGAATGTAGAAGAGTCCCCAAGAAGAAAAAATATTTTAAAGATGACTTACTTATTTTAACTACAGTAGCAGCCCAGTAGAAACTCACCTTTGCAATCTGATCAAACTTGCCAAACAGCTCATTTAGCATGTGCACCAATTCCCCTGGCGAGCAGTCACTGGCCAGGCGAGTGAATCCCACGATATCAGCATACAAGATGCTACAACAGAAATGAACAGACACTTGGTCACAGCCTGCTTCCACAGAAGTCACACTTATCAATCAACAGCAAAACCTGAAACCAGGCTTTCTGGACTTCACAGAGGTATGTCCGTACCCAAAACAACCACTGCTAAATGTAGAACAATAAATAGAACTATATTTATAGGTAAACCTACATTTACCTTTATAGGCATTACATTTATAGGTAATATATACCTATATTTACCTTTATAGGTATTACCTTCACAGGTTTTACCTTTACAGGTATACCTATGTTTATAGGTATTTATAGGCATTCTATACCTATATTTGTCACAGTGTATTTGAAAAATAGAAAGCATTTTCCTGCTTACAAATTGGCACAAGAATAGCGGCAATTATTTCAATACGCATGTTTCTTGTCAGAAATTGTTTAATAACTTTTTGTCATTGTAGAAATTTTCTGTCTAGATTTACCTGCTAATGATATGCAGCATGGAAGTCTTTGTTCACTTGTTACTAAGACTATTAAATTCAAGCTTGATCGCTAAGATACTCAAGCCATACACTATGTTTCTATTCACCACTTGACCAATTCCTAGAATCAGGACAAGGAAAAAGTATTTGTGCTCGCAAGTGAAAATTAATTTCTTCAAAAGTCCTGCAATACTTACTTTAAAAATGCAGTTTCTAAGAATGTCCTTCAAATTAACTTGTTCAAGCAAAAAAAACCAGGCAAAACAACTTGTAAAGAAGAAAGAATATTTGAAATAAATGGTGAATTATTGTTTCAGCTTATAGAAGATTATAATTATTGGATAATTAGATTTGTCAGCAAAATATTTTATCTCAGGTACTGTGTAAAATACATGTGATACAGCTGCCTCCATTTACATTATATAAAATCTGAGAAATTGCTCCAGTTAAGAAAATTACAAATTCAGAATAATATAACTGACACGAATAACAATATTGACTAGTATACATGAAAGTGGGATTTGGTACTTTAACCTGAAAAATTAATACATTATGAAGAAAGCCTATTAATGCATGGCTTTTTCTGAACAATTTTATTGTATTATGAGCTTTGTTGCTCTTCTGGAACACAGAATTGTTAGCATTTGATCAAATTAATGGATACTAAATATTGAGCGGTTGAAAATCATATTAAAACAATTCTTTTCATAATTGCTCTCTTAACACTTTCTTTTCAAAATTTTTCTGAATGTTGTTGATATACACTTTATTACCTTACATTGGTGTGCCTTTTGACATACAAATTGTGGAAGTTGTTGGTGTTTTCCAGCTGGCCTGCCTTGGGACCTTGTAACCTCTGAATGATCTCTGCTTTCATTTCCATGGCAATGTGAGCCGGCAGCAAAGAAAGTAGAAGACGCTCCTAAAATTTAAAATGAAATGTCCACAGTTTCTTTAAGGAGAACAAAATTAACATGGAAGCGATACTGTGGAAGGCATACGCTATTGTCAATACCCTAGAACATTTCGATGAAGCTTGCACTCTGGCATTTGCCTGGTATGGCCCCCAAAATTAATCTGTTCCTTGAAGAATTTGACAGAGATATACACATATTTCCAAGTAATATCTAACTTCTTCAAGGTTTTGTGTATATTAGAGAAAGCTTAAGCTAAACTTAACATCTGAAGAAGTTATGTACAATAATCTATTCAACAGCTGAGCAGGATGCAGGAAATACTGATTAGCAAATAAAGCAAGAGCTGCAAGGATTGTTCAGAGGACTTCAGGGAAACGCAGTCCAATTCCAGCAAAAGTAGGCTAAATATACATTTTTTTTTAATGTATTTTAAATGTTTAGTCATAGTTTTAGCAGCTGTTAGACTGAAAATGAAAAGATAAAATCGGAACACATAACATATTGAAAATGTTGGACTTTTGCAGACTATTTTTGATATACATTCTCCCATTATGGCATTTGACAAACTAATGTTTTTTGAAAATATTAATCTAAAAGGAAATTGAATATTTTTTTAAAAAAACCTACATATTTTTCCTTATCTTTTGTTGGTATTATACTCATGGTCTTCTCCTTGTGAAGCTCTCTTACATCTTTACATTTTAATTTTGCCCATTTTACCTGTGACAGCTTTTTACTGAGTTCTTATTTCTCTGGAAAACTGAATCAACAAGGAAATAGCTAGAACTCTGCAAAAAAACCCTTCCTATTTTGATCATCCACCACCTCAAAACTGAACAGGAATTTCTCGTTTTCTTGAAGGCAGAAGGGAGAGGCTAATTCTGGCTAAGCACAAAAACCAGAACCATGAACCAGTGAGGAGGGGGAAGGCAGCTGTAAAAGCCCGTGATGGAGTCAGAGAGAGAAACAGCTATGCCAGAAAAGATGATGACCTGAAAATGTGCCCGTTCTGCAGGTGTTACTTGCAGTGGTGCGTTCTCTTTGGTTCACAATGTGTATTTTTGCAGAGTTTGCAGTTCTATTAATGAAGGTACCAGAAGAAGTGGAACCATTAATCCAATGCTCTGCTTGGGATAATTATTCCTGTTCCGGACTAATGACCTTGAGTAGACCATGGCAATAACAAGGATACAGTCTCTCTGCAGCTACCTCGGCTCTCTATCTATCTCTGTAACATATGATGAAGACTCCCCATTCCACACAGCATTTGTGTACCCGTAAGCACAGCATTAACTTAACATGAGGCCCTATGAAACTGACCCTGCACACACTTTGTAAAAAAACTCTATTTCAACGAATCAAGGCAGAATCTTACTTTGTTGCTAAGTAATATTGAACTATTAATTTTCTTTCTTTTATCTTTTTTTTTTTTTTCATTTTGGTGAGATCTAAAAATAATTTGGATTCACATATGTATGGACTGCTCTTTATTTTGCAAAGTAAGGCATATCACATAAACAATAAGATAAGTCATGAAGTAAATGTTCAAGGTAAAGCATATCTGTCTCTAGCCTGACTAAAGGAGGCAAGAATAAAATAAAAGAGGTACTGTTTTCCTGCTGCTAGGATCTCAAATTTTACACATTGTAACTGAGAAGAATATATACAATTGACTTTTCATCAAAATGTTAATGTGGTTTTATTTCTTAAATGCAAGATTAACTTAGTATGTTTAGGCATTTTAGCAAGCGCACATCCCAGGCCAATGTATTTTCATTTCTAATCTAGTCCGCTGGTCCTTGGTGGAGGTATTTTGCAAACTTATATAGAAAGCTTGCAAAAACAATGGATTTTTTTTTCCATAATGAAAGCTTCCTCTTGCAAGTTGCTGTTTATCTAACAGAAAGTTGCTGTTTGTGATGTGCAGGACAGGTCAGCACTTGTGAGTAATTATTAAATAGCTAAAAAGAGGTGAGTGCTCTTAGCTCCAATTTTACATCACTGCGCTCCTGTTGCACCATGGCTAGTAAATGCCAGCTAGCTCACTACCTTCCTATGACTCTTTTATGCTTCCAGACATGCAATGAGGCAGATACTCAACGTCCAGGTTACTGCTTATGTCTTTGAAATCCAGAGAAGCTGGCAAAAGGTCAAAGAGAAAAGCAACAAAAGTTTTCAAGTAAGTAATAGAAAAAGTTTTTGTAGAAAGCAGCATGAAGTCAACTACGAGCTAAAGAATCATAAGAGGAAAGGGAAAACAGAATGCCCTGATTTTGTAGGAGACAGCAGGAGAGACGGAATATTTCGCCTCCTTTTTCTCTCCAGGCCAGACCACTATCCCATTCTGCTTAAACTTGTCAGTGAAGCTGTTCACCACACCAGAACCTCCCTCCAAAAGAATGTTTTTCTTCCTCCATTTCCACAGTACAAAAGAGAAGGTGACAACCAGGGGTGGCTTTAGAGAACTGCAATCGCTGAAGCACACTGCAAAATACCCTGCCATGCCCAGCTACACCTAATTGCTTCAGCCACCCTCTCCATCACACAGGCTCACATGTCATGCTCTCATGTCAATTCTGAAGTTACCACTTGTGTGATAATATGTTATCAAGTCACATATTACATTTCACGCAGATTGTTGAGTTTGATTTCTTTCACTAAAAGACAGCTGTGAAAGAAGATGAATCTCAGCTATTCATGAAGACTGTGGCTGGGCTGGTCAGCTAGGCAAATACAAAATGGTTACAAATACCTTGTTCCCTCTCTTTCTGCTAAAAGATCCTAAGAACTGCAAAGCATTTAAGAACACCTCTTCCTTCATGTTTTGTTATCTCTGGTGGCTAAAAAGAGCATAGTGGAAGGATCAAAAACAATTACTAATCAGATTGTAGTGCCTGATGTTGTGCACTGAAATTGCTGCAGACTGGAACAGTCTGAGGAACATAGCAAATCAAGACTGATGCTTATGATGGCTTTTTATTTGATAATACATTCTGTACTATTCTCTCAAAAAGACAGAAAATCTACACATAAAAACCTAGGTGAACTGACAAACAAGACACTGACTTTGAGACAAAACGCTTGCCTATTTGTAGTAGACAGAGAAGCCCCTCTCAGTCTGTAAGAAAAAAGCCAAAGTAATTCTGAATGCAGGTCAAGATGCAGCATTTAAAAGTTTGCAGACTAAAAATAACAGTACCTGCTTCTGGTGAAAGAGAAACTGCTGTGCTATGGCAATAATGAAAACCCCCTCACAAACATCTTATCCTGAAATATTACCAACATGACCTTACAGCCAGCGCATGTGATAGATGCACACAAGACTGCTTCCTGACCGTCTGTGTTCTCTGGGCTATGCTTTCCTCTCATCACTCAAATCACTTGCAGCTGAGATTTTTTAAGTCCTAGAGCTAAAAGAGCACACAACCCAGACTGAATATAACATTATAGCATCTTTCAGTACTGTAGGGTTAAGTACTCCTTTCTCCTCAGAACATGTTCATCTAGATCCCAGTAGATGGCTAGCAAGTAGTCATTCTCCCTCAATTCCCTGACTGAGGATTTGCAGCAGTATCTGTCAAACTGTTGCTTGAGTTGTTGCTCTCTCAAACTCTCACATCCAAGTTGATTCCCTTGTCAGAATTCTCCCTGAATTATATAGATGATTTTAGCAGTCATTCCCAGTTACTCCCCTATAGCTTGATAAACTCTAGATGGTTGTTTAGCTAGAGTAAGTTAGCGTATCTCAGTTAAAGGTCATAGCACTACATCGGTTTTTGCAAGGTGGCAATTGCATTTGCAGTATCTTGCACAATGGAGGTCATGCTGTTGTTGTTCAGTAAGCAAGCAAAATATCCTCAAATGCTTGGTACAGTACATTTTCTTAAGTGCATATTTCACAAATCAAACTCTGCTTGGCCTGAGGCAATAATGCTTTATTCATTTGCTCATTCCTGTTTTGTTATGTAAACTACCGATTCTGATTCATTCATTTGTACAAGACTACTTGACTATCAACTCTTTTCTTTACTGAAGCATAAATAATTCTAAAATTTTGTAGATTTAAAGGCCAAATATTCCTCCATCTAGTCTGATCACTTGAATAATATAGACAACAGAATGTCATCATGGAGAAACAAAGGTATTCTGTTAGGGCTTACTACATTAAAATTAGCTTAGTGCCTTACTCTCAATGGAGAAAAACTGTCCTTCGAGGCAATTCACAGAATCTAATACTGAATTCCTGTAGCAGCTGAGTCTCTCTCTCCCTCACTTCATCTCTCTCTCTCATCTATGGAGGGAACTGTAGGTCCAAATTTTGGTCTTCCTGGAAGAAATGTCTGTCTTCATTGTTGAGTTTCTGATGTTGAAGAAGCCTGAAGAAAAACTACATATGTGTAGATCAATGAAGTGATACAGGGACATTTTTGTCCCTATAATCCCATATAGGGATATTTTTGTCCCTTATAATATCATTTAGGACACTGGATATTGAATTCTACTTTTCTGTGGCCTGGGTTTTGTTTTCAGATTGCTGTGGTATATATCTAATCAACTATTTAGCAAGTTTGATAAACCAGGCCAGTAAGTCAGCAGTAAGAGCTCTAGAAGCAATTAGCCTGTACACACATCCAGTTTCACAGCGAAGTTTACAAATAAACATGGATAAAATAAAATTCTCAGTTGCCCTTGAAATGTATCAAGAAATAACCTATGAGAAAGAAATCTTGTGATTCCTGATCACACAATGTTGAACCAGCCATGTGGCTGACAGAGATGGTGATCAACAGGGTACCTGTTTGGCAAATTATTATACTGTTTACCCAGATCTCATACACATTCTCTTAAATACACCTAATAGGATAAACACCTGTAGACTGGTTTTTCTTAAAGCTAACTTGGACTCCTAACTGGGAGGGGAGATTATTTTTAACAATTAGGCTCTAATATCCCCTTAAATTTAGCCTATGTTAGTAACCTCCATCAACCTGATTACTTGTAATGAGACCAATAAATTGCATTTTACTCATCCACACCAATCTTGATTACAGAGACATCACGAGATGGAGAATTCATCAACTCCTCAGCTGGTTAATCAGCTGAACTGTTAAAAACTGTTAAAAACATCTTCTGTATTTCTTACTTTGAAGTCTTGATCCTGTTATATCTTTCTCAGCTCAAGATCAAAGTCCACACTCTTTTCCCTGTAAAGTTAAACACTGATCGGCTACCATAATTTTCTTTTTTATCAGGTAAATAGACTTAGCTCCATAAATCTCCTGCTGCTAAGTGTTTTCTACGCTCTCTTCTGTAAACCCTCAACAACTTTAAAACAATTTTTGAAAGTTCATTTGACACGAATCTTGACACCATGCTCCAGTACACAAAGACACACATACCCTCCAGCCCCATTCCCCTCAATATGTCCATGACTTACACGGCACAACTTTCTGCTGTAACATCTCTGGAGTTCCCTGTCTCTATGCCTCCAAAATATTTTTCCAAGTTGCAGCTTTTCAATTTTCCAGCTATAACTCTTATTCTTTGCTTTTAGAATTATGACTTTCCAGACAGTTACTATAAAGGTGCACTTTGTCTTGATGAATATAGTTTATAAAGCATTCCGTATTACTTTATTTTCTATCAGACTAATATTTGGCTTTTCTGCAAAAATTATGGTCTGTGATTGTCTTCGGGTATCTCTTAGATCATTACTAAAAAATACATAATAGCATAAAGGATGAGAACCGGTTCCTGCAGAACATGACATACATGCCAATTCATTGAACATATCCACTGACAATTTCCAGTTACCCCACTCAAAATCCATTAGACTGTGCTCTTTTGATGGGGAACAGTGTCAGTATTTTAATCAGGATTTCCAGTATCATTGCATCAAACATCTTACTGAAATCTACTGCTTTTGGAAAGTTACCTAACCCAAACCTGTTCCCTATTAAAAATGGGAAAACATTTTTAGATGACTTGATTTCCCACAAAGCTGTTGAGTATGCCACTCTATTTCTTTCCAAATACAAAACCACGATAGCAGCATCTTTTATTTCATACAGATTGTTTATATTCTTCCTATCTAGTGGCAGCCCCTTCCTTTGTTAGGATGGCTTTTTTCCTGGAATACTTCCAAAATGCTGTCATTGGCCTTGACAAAAACAGGCGAGGATTTTTCCTGACATCCAGAAGTCTCCTACATATCACAACTTTTGTCATATTGAATAATTTTTTTACATTTCTAACTGCTGCTTTTGCTTTCACTTGTGGCTTTAAGCCACAGCTGCCATCTCTTCTGATGACAGAATTATGAACTCTCGTCTGTTCATAAACAGCCTCCTAAAGGACTCTGCATTGATAGCAACATTCATCTATGGGTTTTGGGTTTTTTTACCTGTGGAAAACAAGCTTTTTCAAATCCCCAAGTATGGCACTGTAAGACTTTCTCCTCATGATACTATAGGTGAAATTTCAAGGCTGGCAATGCCAGGAGCTGATATCAACACCAGAAAATCAAAACACACAAGCGGAATGAGAGTGCCATCGTCTCAGTCCTTGCTGCTTCATTAGCCAAGGGACACGGACTCCCTCATGAAGATGTTTTGCAGAAGACAAGCTGTAGGTGTCTGGGAGCCGCATGAGCCAGCTGCTCCATTGGGAATGGGAGCCCCGAGTGGGGGCAGCCAGAGGGGCAGGGCCCAGCCCCACGGCCAGACGAGTGGGGCAGGCCCGGGGTGGCCACCAGGGGCCCAAGTCACCAGCCCAGCCCCTGGTGATGAGACATGTCCACAGGGGGCCCAGGACTGGGCTTGCCCAGGAAGGCCCAGAAAGTCAGTCGCAGGTCAAGGGCCAGGGCCGGGGCACGGCCAGTTGTGGTGGCGGTTTCATGGGAGCTGTAGCTGAGGCCAGGCTGAGCGGCAGAGCTGCAGCTGGAAAACAGCTCCCACTGGAGGGGCCAGACAGAGCTCAGCCCCCACTAAAGTCTCCCCGCGGTGCCACCCAGGAGCCTCTGTCCAGTGGAGAGGGGCTGACCTCCCTGCGCTGGCTCTGAGCCCCAGCCAAGCCTCCCAGAGGGGCTGAGGTGTCTTCAAATCATTTTGTAATGGCAAAACATCTGTGGTGTGACTCGCTCACTTAGCGAGAATGGTACAAGTGACCCAGGCTCTCGATAGAAATAGATGTATTGGTTTTCAGGCTAAATATGCACCATTCTGCACCCTCAGTGTGCTCAGCTCATTTGCTGCCGAATAACTCAGCTAACATCCAGCTAGTTAACTTCATCTCCAAATAACACTAAAGCTACCTAAAAGCACAGCTTTGCTGCAACAGTTTCAGTGTACGGGTCTGAAACCTTATTTCAATGCACAGGCTCACCATGTATTTGGCAAAGACAAATTCCTCCAAGGAACTTAGGGAGTGCTTAATGTTTATGCATAGATTACAGTGTGCATATGCAGGCTGTCTATGACTAATTTTGCAAATGATTTTCACTACACCTTCAGAACATGTGCCTATCTTGCGGCTGTTCAAGAGACGAGTCACCAAACAGCAAAACAATAGAGTAAAAACAGACCATAAATGACATACACAGCCAGAGCTGTTTAATTAATTGACACAATTTCAAGGTTTGTTTCAGTCTGATCCTGTTAACTTTTGCTTTAAGGTTTATATATCTTAAGACCACTGCTGAACAGACAGAGCAGCATTTTCCAAATAATTTGTTTGATGAGATTAACATGGTTTTTACTGTATCAGCCTTTAATAATAGTGAAGTGTTACAATGCTAGCATTTGCTCAATGTGATTCTTTTAAACAATAAACCCTTTAACTGCAGTACATCTCATTTCACATTTTGATGAGAAGAGTTTTACATTATTTTTCACTAGAAATGAACAAAGCTGTACGCAGCTCTCTCTTCATGCCTTTTCCTTCTTCCAAACCATCCATGGGATGTGTCACAGAAGATATTTGAGAGTACAGCTTGAAAGGTATCTATGCAGCCCTTTCCCCAAAGACAGAACTTTCCTGTTCAGCTGCCCAGTTTAAAGTCAATCCTTGTGGTTGAAGGCATCAAATCCAAAGCAAAACCACAAGCATTTCTAAGGCACAGCATTGCACTTAAGTTAGAGGATCATGTCTGAAGCACACTGACAGCATAGCTCCTCCATGCTCTTCTAGTTAGCGTGAAACTGGTTGTTTTTACCTCAGACTTTGCTTGCTGATGTTTTAGCCATCTGCTTACTGAATACCAGCTAAGCATGCAAGAATGGCTTTCTTTCTGTATTTCCCTGGTAATTTTCCCATATTTTATCAGATACCATACAGATACCACACATTTGTGCGATCAAATGTTAGTCACCACACAGAAGGATCAAAACCAAGGATCAGTCACCCAACTACGCCTGTCAGCTCATAAACACTTCAAAGTGGGTCAGACAGTGGTCAGAAGCAGGACCAGACAGCAGTGAAAACGAATCAAAATTCTCAATCTCTGCATTAGATTAGTCAAGAGTAGCGGTAGATAACCATCCATTTGGCCCATACAACAGCCTGTTTAAATGGAGGGAGAAGTTTATTCAAGCAGAAGCTAATTCAAGAAATGTATTTCATCTATACGCAAATGAAAAGTGAACCTACAGTAAGGATCTGTCCCACTTCTTGTGAAACAGCGATGATAAATTTTAATGATGCAAGCTCTATATTTTAACACCTTTTTTTCTGAGCAGCAGTAAGTGTCACCATTCATTCAACAGCTCACTTCCTAGCCTTGAAGACAGAGGAAGCTGACTCACTCTAGGTAGAAATCAAAGAACAGGCAGATGTCTGGAGGGTATACACTGTTACTGCATTCATAAAGCAGACCTTTTGTTTCCTTACAATGGTCTAAATAAAAGGGAACAAGAATGATTCGTATTATAGATCTAACTTGGGAATGAAAGATTCTCTTTTGCTTATTCGCAGAATATGTATCTTGCAGAAATCTCCCAATTGCTCTTTAATGATTATATTCACTAGCTACCAAATATAGAAAGTTTTAAATGAAAAACTTTGCTCCCACTGGAAAATAAACAAGAAAAACAGAGTTTTGAAAACCAATTCTCTTTATTTTGAGGAACCTGATCAGGAAAAACCCAATAACTTACTGTACAGCAGACACATGCTAAACTATTCATGAACACTTATTACTAGGCCTAACCACAAAATAAAATTTAGCATAAATCACAGCAAGGGTTAAAGCTTTCAGAATTATCTTGGTTTTATTTTCTAAAACTCCTAAATAACATTTTCCATTTTATTGTGTGTACAATTTCCCAAGTGTTTTCTATGGTAGGTTCTAGGTGTATTTAGGCACATAAGGATGCAGACAGAAACTCAGGCTTAATTCACAGAAAGACTGGCATGGTAAATGCCAGACTTTCAAGTGCCTTGTCAGCCAGGGAAAGCCGATCCCAGAAGGACAGGCACTAAGGCTGTGTGTGCAATGCACAGAGAAAACCAGAACCCTAAAAATAGGACTGAGAAAAATTAGAGCTGAAAGGGGAGGCCACCTAAGTAGGAAATGCCCAACACCATAGGGTGTTGCTTACGATTCTGTACTGAGCCACCAGGTGCTTAGCTCCGGGCTGCAAGGAGGCACCTTCATTTGCTTGGGACTCTTTGTGGGCAAAACAGTCTAGAGTCAGGGAATTTTAATTGAATTAATTTCTTGCAAACAAAACCAAACCTCCCATTGCTGATTGGAGTTTTGGAAAAAAAAAAAAAAGAAAATAAACATTGAGACAAACACACAACCATCTTTCCTCTGTACTTCTCAGTCCCAATTTTCCTTATTTTAGCTGTGGATTATACTCAGTCCATCAAAATTCCTGTGACGAGGTGACAGGCAATGTAGGAAGTTGAGGTGGTATCTGTGATGGTTTCTTTCTGCCACTGTGTGCTTAACCACTTCTGCTGCTCTACGCTTAATGGTTTCCTGCTGCCCTTTTCCTCAGAGTCCCTGTTCCAGCCTGGGACATTGATGGGCTGCAGTGCCCTCAAGTCTGTCCCTGCTCCAACGTGGGTTGTTCATGGGCCACAGCCCCTCAGGGGTGTACGTACCCTCTTTTGATGCAGAGAGTCCTCTACGCACAATAGCTTGCCTCCAGCCTGCAGCTGCTGCCCGTTTCTTTCTGAACTGTGTTTGGGCAGGGGCACTGTGGGCCTCTGATTAGATAATGTTTTCATAGAATCATAGAATGGTTTAGGTTGGAAGGGACCTTAAAGATCAACTAGTTCCAACCCCCTTTCCATGGAAAGGGACACCTCCCACTAGACCAGGTGACTCAAAGCCCCATCCAACCTGGCCTTGAATACTTCCAGGGATGGGGCCTCCACAACCTCTCTGGGCAACCCGTTCCAGGGCCTCACCAGCCTCACAGTGAAGAATTTCTTCCTAATATCTAATCTAAATCCACCCTCTTTCCGTTTAAAACCGTTACTCCTCATCCTATTGCTACACTCGCTGGTAAAGAGTCCTTCCCCATCTTTCCTGTAGGCCCCCTTTAGGTACTGGAAAGCTGCTAGAAGGTCTGCCCGGACCCTTCTCTTCTCCAAGCTGAATAATCCCAACTCTCTCAGTGTGTCTTCATAGGAGAGGTGCTCCAGCCCTCTGATCATTTTTGTGGCCCTCCTCTGGACTCACTCCAACTCATCCATGTCTTTTCTGTGCTGAGGGCTGCAGAGCTGGACACAGTACTCCAGGTGGGGTCTCACGAGAGCAGAGTAGAGGGGCAGAATCACCTCCCTTGGCTTGCTGGCCACATTTCTTTTGATGCAGTTTTGGTGCTCAACGGGTAAGTATTTTGTACACAAAGTGGTTTTTTCCATGGTTGTTTTCATGTGCCCCACGCTAGGCTGGAGGAAGCTTTGACTGGCACGTGGCGACTCACAGCCCCCCCCCACAGCTCACCACTGCAGACCTCTGTAACCTCCAGCCACCAACACAGGCTCAGAACAGAGCCATAGCTACCTACCTGTACTGCAGAAACAGGGTGTCAGCACCAGAAGTTTTTGTGTTTTAAGAGGAGATCCAGGGGTTAGACAATGCGCTCTGTGAGCAACCTGTGTTCAAAACACTCCTCTGGCAAAAGAGACCTCCTCTCTCTTCCTATCCCCAAGGAAAAATGCTTATCAGTCAGTATGAGGTTATTTTGGAGGTAGAGCCCTCGCAGCCTTTTCCGCTCCAAATTGAAATGATTTAAAAGTCATTGACGCACGTACTAGATTTCCTGTCTCCGCAGCGCTCCGAGTGAATTCGCTCATCCCTGGGCTCCTGCACAGCGGCTGCTGTGCTCCCTCTTTCTCTCTCATGGGATGTACAATCCAGCAGAAACATTTGGTGACTGTCCTTCAACACAGGGAAAGTTGGGTCCTGGTTTGTCCTCTTGTGGGACTAGGTCCAGACTCACGGCTATCTAAAAGCCTCACATATTGAGGGGTTTTAAATGGGTCTAATTCTTACCAGTTCCACATTTCATTTCTATCATTTTGCAATTCCCATTTACGTACTGATGCCAGCACATTTGTACATGTGAATATGAGTTAAATATATTGAAAAAACAAATACCAAAGCTTCAGCTGATTGGCAGCATTATTTCTAATGGCAAATATGCTATCAATGAATTAAATCTATTCTCTGATTACTGAACTTACGTAATTTCCAAGCTTTTGAGAAATTTGGAAATGGTTTGTGACTTCCTTACCCAAAAATCCTTTTTGATAATTTTCAGCATACATCATCAGTATACTCCATGCCTTTATTTAAATTGATCAATTTTGAAACTCCACATTTTAAACATGGATTAACACATCTATCCATCAGAAAAACATGTTGACAATGAGGATTATATTGCTGTTCAAAGAGATAAAAGAAACCAGAAGGTAATTTTGAAGACATACTCTTCTCTAAGTATATACAATAACTGATAAAATTTTACCATGTAATTTGCAAGATCGTAATTTATTATTTATCGCTGAAACCTCAGCAATACAGGCACATAATGCCGACTATTTAGATACAGGAACCATAATTCCTGGAAAGGGAGGGAGAACTTAAAATTTACACCTTTAGTGTAACAAGGTGCTTGTTTTCAAACTTGGCTCCTGTTCCAGTCCTCTTGGTGAATTTTTTTTACTGCCTAAAAATTTTTTCTGCATGATATTAGCAGAGGTTACAGAATATGTACTTCTGTTTCACACTAGCATTGCTGTTCCCGCCATTTACACTATACAATTTTGAAGAAAATGGCAAAAAAAAAAAGAGGAGACTTCTGTATGTTTTCAGCCACTTTTATTAAGAAATGCTATAAAATATACTTTTTGATTTTTATTAGCACACTATTGTTATTAATAAGCCAAAGGGAGCCAATTTCCTTTTCAATCCTGATTTGGTAAAGCCTCCAAGGCACACCTTAAAATGGTCGTCCTCCCCATGACAGCCTCATAGCTGTATTCAGCAGCACTTGCAGTGCCACATCCAGCACAGCTTTGCAACATGTAATTTCAAAGTTCTGCCAAGAATCCACAGAACGTGTGCTAAATACACTGTTGTGCTCTGATGAATCAGGGTCTTCCTACAGAAAAGTGCCCTATATATCTGGTTTGGGTCATTGCGGAACTTGTGTCTTGTTTGCAGTTTACAATCTCAGTATTAAGAGAGATTGAATTGAATATAAATCGTTTTTTTCCAAGGGGTGTGACTGGAAGGGAAGAAAGGAAACCCAAATGTTATTCTCTGTGTCAAGTGGATCCATCTAAATGAGAGCCAGTGAGAAGGGCAGCAGAAGGAACCTTTCAGAAGACAGGATGGAGCAAGCAGGGAGAGAGCATGAGGGTAGGAAGGCTGTGCAGAGAGATCTGGACAGACTAGATCGATGGGCTGAGGCCAACTGCATGAGGCTTAACAAGGCCAAATTAAGGTCCTGCACTTGGGTCACAACAACCCCAGGCAACGCTACAGGCTTGGGGAGGAGTGGCTGGAAAGCTGCCTGGCAGAAAAAGATCTGGGGGTCCTGGTGGACAGCCGGCTGAACATGAGCCAGCAGTGTGCCCAGGTAGCCAAGAAGGCCAACGGCATCTTGGTCTGTATCAAGAATAGCATGGCCAGCAGGAGTAGGGAAGTGATTGTGCCCCTGTACTCAGCACTGGTGAGGCCACAGCTTGAGTACCGTGTTCAGTTTTGGGCGCCACAGTCTAGGAGGGACATTGAGGTGCTGGAGCGTGTCCAGAGAAGGGCAACAAAGCTGGTGAGGGGTCTGGAGAACACGTCTTATGAGGAGTGGCTGAAGGAATTGGGATTGTTTAGTCTGGAGAAGAGAAGGTTGAGGGGAGACTTTATTGCTCTCTACAACTACCTGAAAGGAGGTTGTAGTGAGATGGGAGCTGGTCTCTTCTCCCAAGTAACTAGCAATAGAACAAGAGGAAATGGGTTGAAGTTGCACCAGGGGAGGTTTAGGCTGGACATTAGGAAAAAAATTTTCACTGAAAGAGTTATCAAGCATTGGAACAGGCTGCCCAGGGAGGTGGTTGAGTCACCATCCCTAGAGGTGTTTAAAAGTCCTGCAGATGTAGTGCTTGGAGACATGGTTTAGTGGCAGACCTGGTAGAGTAGGGTCAATGGTTGGACTGGATGATCTTAAAGGTCTTTTCCAACCTAAATGATTCTATGATTCTATGAGGAAGCGGGATATTACTCTGCTGCAGTGCAACTGACTTCTGTAAAGTAGACTGTCAACCAAGCGTGAAGGTGACAGGAAGATTTCCAAGAGACCCGGAAGGGACTTGCTGAGGTTGTTTCAATGCTGGAGGCCACTGGAAGCTATTGAACTAGAAGGGCTTTCTAGAAGAAGGCTGGAGGAAACTCTGCCCTGCAAGGACTCAATGAGATTTCTTTTCAAGTCGTGGTATTTCCTCTGTTTCATCAGCAATTCTGAGTTTTCCTTAGTTGAAGAGTTAACTTATTCTAAGTAAGTTAACTATACTGTAAATAAAGCCTAATTTTTTTGAGACTGGCAGCTATTCCACCCAAGGACCTATGAGTCATGCTCTGTCATACAAAGTGTGGTTTAAAGTTTGAATAAACTCTCTCATTGATCCAGCAAGGTTAAGCCTTTGCAGCTACGCCTACTCCTGTACAGATTGCAGTGCATGCAAAGAGCAAATTCTGTAAATTATTTGGGGGTAAAAGGTTGTTTCATATTTGGGCGAGTCAGGAGAAATTTCCGTTGCAACAGCTCATCCCTTAGCTCATAGCAACTGCTGTTCAAAGAATGGCACCGCATATACACAAGGCAATTCTTACTTAAAGGTTGACAGATAAAGGGCTGCATCTTTTCTGTCTGGTGTGATATCAGTTCCTCTGCTATTCTCCCATATCCTTTTCCTTGTGTAGCGTCCAAAGAAGCCTGGAGCTTTGGTCTGAGACTCTATGCTGAAATACTGACAGCTGTTTCAGTGCAACCGGTCCACCTTTCTTTGGCAAACCTACAGCTCGTCCAGCAGGGCAAAATTCATTGATTCAGCACAGTAATAGCCACCCAGACCAGTCACGTCACATCTTCCAGCACAACTTTTTCAAAGTTTGTTTTTCTCTCAACACTACGGGGAAGGTGACATTTTGATACCAACTTGCTCTGCTGGTTTCAGCTGACTTTCCTCAACTATAGGTTCACATTTATGTTCTTCAGATGCTTGTTTCTAGTATCTAACAGCAGCACATTGAAAGGATGACTCCCCAGATGTACTTTTTCCATCCAAATGGTACAGAAATCCAACAGCATACGCAATAAGGTATTTTCATGTTTCTGCTTCCAGTGCAGAAGACGGGAGTAAACAGAAAGGAACAAAGTATGGTTTGGAAGGAACTGGAAGACCAGCAATAAATCATGTTTATTCAGTGTGACATAGGAGACAGAAAGGAAAAATGGCTGTGCCAGCTGGCCAGATTTAAAATACCTTCAGTTACCTAAATCTGATGTTTTTGCTTTTTTTTAAAAAATGGTCAACAAGAAAGCAGGGGGCTGCACCAAAAGCTGAGGCCCAAGCTACACTGCAAGATGTAGCAGTAAACATAGTTGTTATTTTCAAACACTAGGCAGAAACATTTTTATGAAGAAGAAAGGAAAATGCCTGCCGTTAATTTTAGAGTAACAATTTGCCCTACCTTGAATATCCATGTTATTTCATAAACAAATATATCTGGCTACAGTAAAGCGAAGAAAAAAACAGCAAACCTGCACCTTATGAATTCAAGTAAAACTACTCTTTCGGTATTTTTTTAATCTTCCAGAAATGTACATAAATTACCATCTGTATACCTGCATGCTCTGGCTTTATTTTATACATGAATAGAGATCTAAAAATATCTTACATAACAAATCAAATTTATTTACAGATTTACTTTTGGTACTATAAAGCTCACTGTAAAAGCTGACAGATCTCCACTTTGTAGTGTACTATGCAACACTAAAGCACTTCTGTGAATAACACCCTGCAGACTGGTGGAACATGCTCCAACAACAAATTACTGTTTCTGGGATTTGTACATATTTTACGGTGATAAGCCTCTTTCACTCAAATCTTTATTTTTTGGAGCAATGTAGAAAGCTAAGTTAAAAAGAATCTGAGCATAAAAGAAAATTAAAGGGACATAAGACGGATGTAAAAAAAAAATCTAAAAAAAAAAATTTCAATGGGGAGAACTAATCAAATAAAAATATTTGATCATGCAAAGACATTTGTCCTGTCCCTTTTGTGAGGGATCTTGCCTTCCAGAAATCCAGGCAACCCACATCAAGTGGACCATTCTCACCCACAGGACTGCTGAAACCTTCCAACAGAAGAAAACTTTCTAATTCTAAGAGAATTCTTAGATTTTTGTCTACAAAAGTTGTCATGACTTTTCTTCCATACCTTACACTCACCCAAATGTGTGCTGATCTTGCATTCTACTTCCACTAAGATGCCCCAGATACTGGGTTTTGAAGTCTGTAGTCCTCTGGTCTCCCCTGGAGCTCTGCCAAAATTGGCAGTTGCCTCCCTCCTGTCCTGCAGTATCAGCACAACTCTTGGTGAGAGACTCCACATAAGAGGCAGCAGCAGCATTTTAGCTGTTTCCTTTCCGAGTTTCTTTAGGTCTCTCTGCTGAATACACAGATAGGAGGATTTATTACCAGTTACTTTATTTAGTTTATCTATTCCTTGATCTCTCCTCCTCACACTTCACCTTGAGATAAATGCTGTAATGTGTCTTCCATAAATGTGGGAAACTCCTTTCTTCCATAATGAATGCAGAAGCATAAAAAAATTATTTACTAGATTTACTACGGGGAAATCAGATGGCATAGTTCCTGAATATAAACTTACTCGAAAAAAGACAAGTCAGTTCATTTCTGGACAGTTAAAAAAATAGTTCATGCTTCTTTCTAAACATTGTTAAGCTTACAGCAACATTTCTCTTTTCAATGCTAATTTAATTTGCCAAAAAGATAAAAAATATTTTTTTTAATTTTCAAATTTTTCAGTATCCCCTTTCATCTAAGCAAAATTTCAGATGCTCTGTTATTTAAAATTACTCTGTTACCAATTTGCATTCATGATAACAAGGTATTAAACATTAAGAATGGAATAAATTGAATGCCTTTCTATTCCTTTCTTTTTTCCTTTTTTTTTTTTTTTTTTTTTTTGTTTGAGAAAAAATACT
>VYXH01002999.1:150037-166645 GCA_013397275.1 Burhinus bistriatus
TCCTTTTTTTTTTTTTTTTCCTTGTGATTGAGAACAACTAGCTGGTCTAGAATCAACTAAATTAATACTTTGTGTTGAATGGTGGAAGGAAAGTAGCTTTCTTATGATTGATTTTTAACATCTTAATATACTTCCAAGAAGACAAAGCAGGCAAGTTACACAACACAGCCTCATCCTTTAAAACTTTTACTATTTTTTTTTATATGCTCTTACATTCTGTATCAACAAGCACTTGAATTCACCCAACATGACTTACAAGAGTGGGTAAATTAAGTGTTCTTAAGGTATGACTAGAGGTACCTTTCTGAACAAGTGCCTAACTTTGTTCTAGTTGGGATTTATAAAATTAAGTACTGTATACCAACTTCCAAGTTCAAAGGGCACAGATATGACAGAATGCCTTAAATTTGTATTTTTCAAACTTCTTAAAGCTGAGACTAGCAACATGAAATTAAAATAAAATCAAAGCACAAAATTAATGAAACCTTACCATGCCATCTTCTTATTCTGCTGCAATTCATTACAATACTCATACATATATATATACAGAAATCCTTTCAGTTCAATAATACAGTGTATTCAACAATGGATGCTATGTAACATTCAAATATAAGTTATCCTATGTCATGTCTAGTCTCTTTGAACAAAGCAATTAATCCAGCACCACAGCTCTACAGTTGAAAGGCTGAAATCTTCCTTTTCTGAATGAAGAAAACTTACGAGCATATTCTCCTGCATAGGTATTGCCCTGCATAGAGGTATCAGACACGAGACAGATGGGAACTTGTGGCACTGAGGACAGAAGGGCAACACTGCACCAGTTATAACTACCACAAAGCAACGGGTACGGTGAGGTTACAGCACTGCCATTTGCTAATTTGCTCAACAGTGCATCTTTCACTGAAGGGTAAACAACTCTGCCTCCCTGTTAACACAGGCAGTGACTCAGAAGTAGCTGTCACTGCACTCACCCTGCAGCTGATGCCAGAATGTTCCCAATGCCAAATCTACCTCACGAAACAAAAACCTCTCTAGAGAGCTATTTAATATTTTTTTTAATATGTGGGTTTTTCGGAGTAAGAAACTGATTCATTCATTAGGGCTAGGCTAAGCACCTGACCAACTCAAGCACACAGTTCCATGGAATGAAAACCTTGCATTGTATCATAACAGTAATTTTATTTTCTTTCGTATTTCTTAAAAATGTGTGTTATTACCTACCCGTATTAACAGGTTGAAATTCCAGCATCATTTAAGATAAGCCACTGTACTGGAGAACTGCAAATGACTTTGTGCATTTCAGAAATACTAAAGTTGACTTGTCAACTAATGCTAGATTTTTCAGTTACATTACCCACTGTTTCTTCCTCTCGGTGAAAATATGTCTCATTGCAGGTAAATGACTAGTTGTTGTGATATTTTTAGGGGAAAGAGTTTAATTTATGAAAGAAAGTTTCAGATAGTATGTCTGGAAAGGGAGGAAGGCAGTGAGTCACTTAGACGACAACGGTACGTAGAGTCTATGCTTATGCTCAAGGTGAGACACAAGAGTTCTGGCAATGGATCTCTCTGAATCCAGTAGCAATGCAGCTGTTCTCTAACCATAAGAAATGTAATATACTAGACAAAGATAGTGACTGAATGATATGCTGATCTTGTATCAGATTTTTCATGAGTATTTAGAGAAACCCAAGTTGCTTGAAAATTACTATTCCATGGTAAATCTCTTAATGAATTCAGCTCCCAGAAGAGGAGGTGGAAGAATGCCCTTTGAAGAGGGGATATGAGGACAAAGAGGCTACATAAGCTGACAGGAGGAGGATGCAGAAATGAGCCCCAGCAGGTAGCTGGGAGAACTCTGGTCAAGTACTTTCACAGAGTAAATGGTTGGCCCTTCCTACACATAGCAAAGGTACCCAGGCTATACCAGCAACAGCCTTTCCTGATCTGAAACCATAGCCTGAGTAAGGCGGTTTTGATGTCTGCTGTGTGTGCACATTATGCCTTTTTCCACTTTGCCCCTGCACCACAGCTGTTTATTATGATTTAAAAAAGAGTTTTCTGAATGTCTTATAATCATTTTCAGTGAGGATTGACTATGTTAACACGTTTTTAAACCCGAGAAGCACCACTGAACTAGATCAATTCATGATCAACTCAGAGCTTTCTGAAACAAGGCTTGAGGGATCTCCTATAATGCTCTGTCAGGATCAGAGTCATTGTCAGGGCATCTGGTGATACCTGTAGAGAATAAAAACCCTTTGGTGTATGCTGTTCGGGCTTTCTTGATTTTAACAGTGATGTCAGTGAAGAGAACCGCATTTTAATGTGATTTTGGGGGTTAAATGGATATTGAATCTCTTTTGAAAACCTTCAATCTACTTTCAGTAGTGGCACACATTGCGGCCACTCCTTCAGTTCCGTCTCTTACATGTTCACCGCGTCCCTCATGGCTCTTCATAGTCCACAGTTTAATTGTCTAGTTGTCCTGCCTCATGGCTTATGTAAGATCCCAAAAGGGTGGAAGCCCTTATCTATTTACATAGTGCTGGATTTTTTTATCTTGTCACTGAGACTCTGATCACTTAGTTTACTCTAACTAGTATGGAAAACAACAGCATGCTTTTTCTGGAAATCACTGTAAATCATCAGTATGACTAACAGAAGCTTATCACACAGCTTCTACATTTTTATCATAATCTAGAAAAGTCACTCTCTTCCTCAAAATGGATGGCTATTTTCCTGCACATACTCATAACATATACTTTGTATTTTTACCGAAGTTTCAACAAGCATCAAGCTGACCTGATTCTTTTTTTTTTAAGTATGTCCCTGACAGTATATCGTAAATTTTGCAGATCTTACAACCGCCTGCATTTTAAGGCATCCCAAACATGTGCAGTTCCACTTAGCTGTCATCAGAGTTTCCTGAGATCCACCTACTGCATCCATGTTTGCATTCCAGACGTAGTACACTATGGCGCTGCCACTTCCTTTTCTCTTAGGTGCATCTTCATTCATACAGTTCACACCTGTCAACCAATTCACCTTCAGCCAGTCCTATCTTTAAAATGCTAATGGATGCTGTGCTATGCAACAAGGTACTTATGTCTTTGACAAGCTGGATAATAATTTTAACTGAATGAAAAAATTTAGGAAGAAACTGTGGTGCAATGATTTATGGGAGTAAGTTATAGTACATCTATTTATAGCACTACACAGCCTTTTAATGATAGTCTGTTGGCATCATTGAGAATCCTTGCACAGAGCTTGGACAAAAATACTAACAACAACAATAACATTTAATTCCATTTTATATGCAAGAATTAATGGGACTTCAGCTAACAGTAATATGTTATTCATATGCTACTGATTCTAAATTGGGTTATGACATATCATTTGTTCCTCAAACTCATTGAAGATGCATGCATTAATTTACAAGAACTCTAGAAAATGCATTTGGGGAAGAAAAATTAGCTCTACAATTTACACAAAATGAGGAAAATGGAGAAAAAAGTTTATTACAGGACACCCACAAGATAAGCAATCAACTCTCATTAGAAAGGCATATATTAATAGAGCAACAAAAGATTACATATAAAAGATTTGACATAAAAAATGGTACAAAAAGAAAAACAAAATGTTGTGATTTTTTAAAATTTATCTTGTTAGAGCAATAAAAAAACCCAGACATCCTTGGACATATTTGCAGAGTATTTTCGTGTCACAATAGCAGTCCCAGGCACATTAACATTTCAATCTTCTATTTTTATAACTATTATAACAAGCTGAACATATTTTTTTTGCCTATGGTACCAGAAAACAAACGTTCATTCCTAACATATGATGACCATGCAAGGATGTATTTTAAAATAACATGGAAGAATATCTTAAAATGAAGGAAGACTACCAATGCAATTTATTTTTTTTTTTTTGCAAATATGGAGAGAAAATGGAGTTGTTATTAATTTAAAATTCCACTCTTCACAGACAGATTTTGTCCAGCAATCTCTACATTGCAAAATCAGAGATGAGGAGTTACTCATCTGGAGTAAACCTCTTTACTGTAATTGTGCTTTTAAAGAGTGTTGTCACTGTGGATCTTATTACAGCTGCACATAATCCCAATAAGCACTAGGCGTTTTTTTAATTAATTAAAAAAAGAAATGTAGCCGCAGTTGTTGCAGCATATCAGCCCTGGGCTGCCTGAGGGCTCCCTTCAATGCTGTAAAGGGCATTATTAAAGGTATCTGTGACAGACTGACTCATGAGCAAAAGCAGAGGTGACCTATAAAGTAAAAGGAAATTAACAAAGCCAAGTTATATCTTTATTTTCCCTCAGTCTTCTCAGATTTGAAAGATCACAGTAGCCAATACAGCTTGGAGTTGGGATGGAAGGCAGGTGTCAGGATCTACTCTGGCTAGAGAATTTCTAAAGGGTCACATATGCTACTGGAGAAAAGCAGTCTTCCAAAACTGGCATTCTTTCCAAACACAGGAAATAGAGAAGAGCATAAAATCATTACAAGGCATGCAAAGAAGTTCTGGAGAAGGAACCTTCTTAGAGCAACAGAAACAAAAGATTTTTGTTGTCAGGGAGTTTAACCAGTTAGTGGGGCCAAAGTAAGATTAAGACGCACTGCAGGAAGACTCCCAAAAAGCTAGGTTTCTTTCATTCCTACCAACAAGAAGAGACTGGGAAGATGCAAAACTATTAATTCTGGGGTATGAATCAAAGAAGTTGATTTAAATTAATGTCACAGTAGAACAGGTTTTAGAGTGAAGTGATAAAATAAACAGGAACCATTAGCAGGGCCAATTTTTTCTGATGATGCAAAGTTATTCGTAATAACTAGGAGCAAGATGGACTGTGAAAAGCTGTAGAAAGGTCTCAGAACACTGAGGCCATACTTTCACAGGACACACAACACAGTGTACCCACCAGCTGTCACAAAGGGCTCCCTTCCAGCCTCCCCCACCACTGTCAGCCACTACAGTCCCCACCTCTCTTCTGTGACACCTGTTTGCATTAGGTGTGGGTGGCAGGGCTTTGACATCAGAGGAGCTGCAGAGGTAGCTTCTGTGGGAAGAGATCAGTGGCTCTGCAACGGACCCACTGCAGAACACAGCTGAGCCCATCAGCAAAGCTGGTGGTGTCTCTGTGAAAATACATGTAAGAAAGAGCAGGACATGCCAGACAGAGAGAGAAGGAGGGAACAAAAACAGTGAGAAACAGCAGAGGGAACACCAAGGTCAGAGGAGAAGGAGCTCCATGGTGGAGCAGATACCCATTCCCATGGAGAACAATGCCAGAGCAGATGTGTATGCCTGAAGGGAGTGCAGCCTGTGGAGACCCAGTGCTGGAGCAGAGGAAAACCATGGGGACGAAGGAGCAGCAGCAGAGAGGAACCGCTAGGTACTGACCACCCCGCTGTCCTGCCCCCCTGCCCCTGCTGCTTGAGGAGAAGTAGAGGAGTTGGGAGTGAAGTTGAGCCTAGGAAAGGTGTGAGGAAAGGTGTGGCTTTAATATCTGTCTTTTTTGCTTCTCACTAGCTGAAGCTATGTTATTTGGCATGAGATTAAGTTAATTTTCCCAAAATTTAGTCTGTTTTGTCCACAACAGTAATTGGTAAATGATTTCCCTGTCTTTATCTTGACCTATGAGCTTTCTCGTCCCCTTTTTTTTCCTATTTTCTCTCCTTTTCCTGCTGGGGTTGGGGTGAGTGAGTGAGTGAGTAGCTGGGTGGGAGTTTGGCTGTGGGCCATGGCTAACCCATGACAATATTACACTGTTTTCTAAATACTACAGGAATCTTCCTATTCAATGCTGCAAAAATGTTTGGGCTTTTCAGCCATCTTTAAAGCCTGAAAATTCATTATCCTGTGTAAAGTCATCAACAGAGTAATTTTCCACTATCTGCTAAAAGCAGAAAATTAAAAAATGCTACACAGATTTGGTACTGTCTTACTGCTTCAGCAGTCACATTTGATGACCTATAATGAGAAAGCTGATAACTGCTGAATTTGAAAAATTCAATGACAGCAGCAAGGAGGAAGAAACTTTTAAATAGGCACACAACAATCTGGGATTTAGACTATTTGAGACTGACTTAAGTGGGCATCAAAGAAAATGGTGCAGGCAATGACAAACAAACAAAAGGAAACTATTTTTCACACCATATGCAGCTGAGCTGAAAAAGTGTGCCACAGGACTTGTGGATGTCAAAAATTTACACTGTCTCAAAGAAGAGTAGACAAATTCACAGGTGGAAAATTTGTCAAGCACTTTTACAAGCAAGAATATCAATTCTGGTTCATTAAGTAACTGAGCCACAGATTTCCTTGTGCTCAGACATATTATTGGGGAAGTATCACTATATGCTCAGATTATCTTTTCCACTTTTTCATAGGCATAAGCTACTGGCTAGCAACAAGATCCTGGGCTAGATGGTCATTTCCTTTGTCTCAGAGTGCTTGTTCTTATGTTCTTTATTCCTAGAAATCTCTTTTACTCTGCTTTTCAACAACTTTTCTCTTTTGGTCTATTTAGAATATTTTAAATAAGTATATGCTTTATAGATAGATAGACAGACAGACAGACAGATAGATAGATACTGAGCCTCTCATGTAGTGGTTTAAATAGTCTCCATGTCTCTTTCCTCTCTTTTCAGATTTCAAGTTATCTCCTAAATGCTGTTTTCAATCAGTTTCCTGATTTTTGTGTAGTTCCCTTTTTTTAAAGGTAACATTACTTTTGTGTTGGTTTTTCCCCTTTTAACCATGCAAGTATGCTCACATACAATGTTTGGTACTAAATCAAACCTTACTTTCCTTATGAGACTTCTCTGATTAGCTTAGTTAAAGAACTTAGCTTAGTAAGCTTATGTCTGCATGCCTATTTGTGCTGTATCATAACCCATGGCCCATGACATTTACCCAGCCCATACAGACGTGACTGAAGCCTCCTGCTGTTGTTGCATTTGCCATAGGGAAAGATACTTTCACCTCCCCAAGCCGTTCCTTGGCCTCAGTGAAAGGCTGAGACTATAGAGTAGCTGGGGCTTGACTTTAGCTTTCGCATTTTAGCGTTTTCAAAAGAGTTTATCCTTCTTTGCACAGACTATCTAGGGGGGGGTAGCAAGCAGGTTGTTTTACGGTTTTTGAGGGTTTTATTGAATGGCCATTAATGGCCATCTAAAAAAATGAGAAGTGGGGATAAGGAAGGTGAATAAAGTTTTAATAGGACCAGTATATCAGACACTCACAAATATTTACAAGCACTAATCTGACTAATCACACAAAAGAAATAAAGTAGTAGGAGTGAAACTGATACGTTCTCAAAGAGTAAACCAGTCCTGGTTTTTATACAACTGAAAGATTGTACAGAAAAAAAAAAAAAGTGTTTCAAAAGAAGAAAGCTATACATGAGGAATGTAGGAGATGTCCCAAGAGATGAAAAGAGGCATGGAAGAAGACACCGATTTATTGGCAGAGACATGAAAGAAGAAAACAGAATGATATTTAAGAGTATAAAATGCATTTTAAGATCCTTTTAACAAGAATATCTGACAAAGAGTAATGATGCCACAAATGCAAATGACAGAGGAAAAGGAATGCTTCTTGATGAAGTTATTTACAGGATGGTTTTAGGTATTCAAAGTGATGAATCTGGGAAAAGTCAGCTGCAATTCTTTGTTCCATCAGATTTCATTACTTCATTAGTAAAAAGGAAATCCAAAGCACTAGATGTAAATAACAGTGCCAGAGAAAGGCAACAGTTAGTTTATTAAAATACAGAGCAGCCACAAATGCGTGTGCACTGGAAGTAGAAGATTCTTACACAGTCAAAAGAATAAGACCATGAAAGAACCTTCAAATACAAGCAGTTGCAACAAAAGCCCTGCCTGGTGTTAAGAGGGAGGCATCTGAAGTTACAAAAATGCTGAGACAACATATGTCCTTCCAGTGCTAGGGTACAAGATTTCAGGGATCTTGCAGACTTCCCAGTAATCGACTAAAGGACATCAGCACTGCAGCCATTTTTTTTTCTTAGATCAGGGTAGTATCCTACACAGCTGAACTGTATTAAAAATATTTAAAACATGAAAGCATTTTAAATTACAGTACTCTAAAGTGACAGAGATTTTCTTTTGCTCACTTTAGGAGGAAAAAGATAAATACTACATATATCTATTAGATTTTAGTTACAACAAATAAGCAAAAATAACTTGTCCTTGAATGAAGATCTTCTGTATTTCAATTAAATGCATGATGGTTTATGTAGCTACACTCTGAAAGCAGGAAAACTACTGTATAAAATGGAGTGGTGAGAGATCAATTAAACAGTGAAGACAGTTCCAGTCCAGCACTAGTAGACAACAGAACAGATTTAATTGCTGATTCTATCTGACCTCCAGTAATTTGATTTTGTCTTGGGTTTAAACAAACTTCAGGAAATGCAAAGGTAAAAGGGCAATAGCACATTATATTCCAACATCCTCTGAAATGTCGAATTGAACTTAACAAGAAACATAACTCTGCCAAAGTGTTGTAACATTACAGAAAATCACCTGGACCAGCTGGAGAAAGCATGACAACACAAAATATCAGAGGTCTAGAAAACATGGCCTACAAGCCACAATGGAAGAAACTGGGCTTGTTTGCCCTATTAAAGGGATAACTGAGGGGAGAGAGGGCAATAGACTTCAGGTGCAGAAAGCTGTAATAAAGAGGAAAGGGATAAACCTTATTCACATCCACTGTAAATTGCATGCACGGATCTAGATTGCATTGTGGGATATTTAAGTTGGGCAACAGGGAAAATATTCCCCAAAGATAAAAACTGAGGGGAAAGATCATCTGGGAAAAGTGTAGAAGCTCTAGAATTTGAAGAGCCGGTTAGACAGACCTCTGTTGAGGATGTGTCATGGTTTAACCCCAGCCAGCAGCTAGGACCATGCAGCCACTTGTGCAATTCTCCCCCTTCCCCCAGAAGAGCAGGGAGAAGAAGGAGAAGAGGAGGGGAAAGGGAAAGAGAAAAAAAACCCTTGTGGGTTGAGATAAAGATGGTTTAATAGAACAATAACAGAAAAGGAAAATAACAATAATAATAATAATAATAACATAAGTCACTCTTACCACCGAGTGAATTGGTACCTTCTTGAGCAGTGATCATGAATTGCCACCCCCTGGCCAACCCCCATTTGTATACCGAACATGATGTCTATGGTACAGAATATTCCACTGGACATTCTGTTGTTGTGTCTATGCTCCTTCTCAGCTTCCATGGGAAGCTGAAAAGAGTCCTTGAAAAGTATAAACATTGCCTAAATTAAAACAATATTCATTATTGACATTCCTTTCACAGCAATCACTAGAAAGAAAATTAACTCCTTCCTGGCTGAAACCAGGACGGGATGCTTCAAGTATACGTGGTCCCACCACCGAGCAAGAAAGATTAAATGACCTCTTCATGTTTGAGACTTCTTTTCCTACATTTTATTAAAACATTCTGAAGTAGTAATAAAACCTTCTATAAATTATATTTTGAAAACAGACCTAGTAGTGTCTACAATTCTGCTTCTGCTCATGTAAATTGGTTGAACATTTCAGTTATACACAAATCCCTCTTTTTAAAAGGAACAAATTGAGTCCACAAAATGGATTTCAGTAGATATGTAAGAGGTGAATGTAAAAGTGGTAAGTAGTTTATTCTGTGGATTTTTGCTTTCTCTCTCACTTCTCTTTTTGCTCTTTATTCCTTCTTGAGAAAACACATTAAAACTGGAGGAGGCTGAAAAGAATTCATTAGTGGCTATGGTAAGGGTTTAGAAGGAAAGTATCAGGTTTCAGTGAAATAAGGAAAAAGAGAGAGAGGAAGTTCAGGGGGGGTATTTACTTTCACACTACAGCATTTTGAAAAGGTTAAGCAGACTTTTATCACAATGTCAAATTTACTTTCGGCTATGACCATACACAAAGCTTCGTTTTAACCAGAGCTACCTCAAGAACTAAAGCAGCTGTAGTTTTTTAGTTTGATTCCTTTATTACTGCATTCAGACTTTTTTTTTTTTTAAAAAATGAGACAACATTTGTTGATGATAAGGACAACTGTTCACGTGATAATTTAGATATATATAAACATATGATTTAGTGTTATTCAACATTCTGGTTTAAAAATTAGCACAGTAGCACAGATTGAATGGCTTACAATCCAACTTCCTGGCAGGTTTTAAAATGCAGTTTACTGATAAACATATTTTTATGTCAAGTATTTTGAGTAGCACGTCTGAGGCATCCCAGGTTTCCTTAAAGCTATTTGATAATCGGGAAGAATAAATAAATTTAATGCTTTTAACAAAAAACTACTTGCCTTAATTTCCATATTTTTTGAGAGCTGTTGTACGTAACCATACTGTAGGTACAGATATGCCCAAGCATCTGAGGTTGGGCATGCACCTTTTAGCTCTAACAGTAACAGTATCAGCATGCCCATATCACCTCCCCTTCCCCCACACATAAATTGAGTACATTCCTCTCAATCTGAAAGACTCTTTATTTAAAAGAAAAACAGAATATAACAAAACATAAAACATGGCTCTGAGAATCAGCAAGGCGCACAGGCTGTGTGTATCTTTCTAGGCAACACAGTTCACAGGACCTCTACTTACTAGTCGTTTTTCTTTCTTGTTTCGGTAAGCATCTGCACACATAATTCTAACCAATACCTCAAATATAAAGGGGTTGCCTGAAGAGAAGCCTGGTGGCCTACAGGAAGAGACTGTCATGTTCCTAAGGTTGTCTTTAAGTACAAACTGCTGAATCCAATGACCATTCCAAAGGGAAGGAAAGGGTTTTTCTTTATAAAGGAAAACCCAAGAGAGCTTTCTGAGAAATCACGCTGTATTAAAGAAGGCAAAGACATTTCAATACCCACTACGAAGAGCTGTCTCTGCTGAAGATGAATGCCATCTGTGAAATAAAACCTATTAAGAATGGAACACTAGTTGCATTCAGTGTCTGACCCTGCCCTGAGAAAACCTAGCATAACTGGGATTGGTTATACCAACCTCCACCTCATCTACACTTGTAGCTGAGTCATCACTAAAAGCATAGCTTATTTCATGAAAAGGTTGTGTGTCTAACATGACAACATTATCCTGTAGATCCATGGTAGCCACTGTTTGATAGGTATTAAGGTATTCTCAGGTCTCCTTCTGTCTTTGGCTTTCCTTGAATGACCTGTGACCTCCCAAAGTTGGGGTAGACTCATCAAAGTTAGGAGGGAGCCTTTTGTGGCTGGAATTTGGCAAGGCCAAAAGGAGTGAATAGTGATGGAGGAACACCTTCCCTATAAATTTCACAGCAGACTGAACCCTTGCCTAAGATCGACAAAATGGTTTTGAAGATGTTTGTTTCTTCTGTCTAGAAGATGCATTTAGATAAAATATCCAAGAAATATTCAAAGTACAATTCATTTGAAGATGAGCTGATGAAGCGTCATACAAGAAACATTTCCCTCACTGTCACTGAGCAGCAACAGTAGGGTCTTCTGCAAGGGAAAGCAAGTTGGGGGCCAAGAGTCGCAGGACTCCCCAAGAGCTGGGAGCCAAGAGGCAGGACTCAAGATCTCCCCAACAAAGAACTACGAAGTCATGTTAGCAAGTCAGGGTGAGCATCATGGTTTAGTGGTGGACTTGGCAGTGTTAGGTTTACAGTTGGACTCAATGAACTTAAAGGACTTTTCCAACCTAAATGATTCTATGATCATCTCTGGAGACTGTAACCAGGGTAAGCCACAGTCCAGTTATCTCTAGTTAAGTATATTGTGACAGGTAGGTTTGAGGTCAAGCCATAATGTCAAGTCTGTGGATCAGGGTCAGGGTCCAGAGCAACAAGTTAGATGGCACAGGCATGACTGCAGTGCAGCTGCAATGTAGTTTAGGTGGGGACCAAGAGAGAGAACCTCAGCAAATAAGAAGCTCCTAAGGAAAGAAGCGAGGGGACCCTACTATAACTTCTTACAGTTTTCTTCATAACAGTTCTTATTAGCAAGCTGACCTTGCACACAACCAGATGAGATCCTAGAAGGCAACAGTGTGAGCTTCTAAACTTGTTATGCATTTTTTGTTGAAAGCATCTGCGAATTGTATGTTTTCTAGTTAGCTCTTTTTTCCTAGAAGAGTTTCCTACAGTCTGAAGCCCTTCAGATTCAGGGAAATGCTAAATGGAGATCGGCGTTTGGAGGGAAGAAGAAAGAAAAAGAATATTACAAAAAGAGAAAGGTAATTGATTGTTGATGTGTAAAGAGTTACAAGTCATATCTAACTAGGCCGCTGACAAGGATATGAACTTCCAGAAAAATGTCCCAATTTAGCCCAGTTTAGCCAAGAAGACTTAAGACAGTGAGCACATCTCTTCCCTTATAACCTGTGCACAGTAGACCAAGAAGGAAGAATACAGTGGCACATAGGGTTAAAATGTCCCCAACTTAAGCTGTTCAGCACATGTGCACTGCCAATATGAATATGCATAGGGACAATCACTTGGAGAACAACAAATATTTAGAAGTGACATAAAGAATAGCAGGATTATTAACAGTGCTATAAAAATACAGAACTATTTGTGGGCAACAACACAGAATGTATTTAAAATACCCTAAGGAAATTAATTCAGAATCAAAACACCTCTTTACAATATGGAAGCCTGTATGTCGGAAAGCAGTAAATCTGGAAAGAATATAGAGTTCATGGTACTTAACCCTAAGGATCTCCCAGCATGATGCTGGAGCTAACAAGGCCAATGGGACCTATAGAATTGTAAAAAGACTTCTTTATGGATCTTTACCTCTTTATAGTATGTTCAATCAGAGCATTTTTGACAACAGTGTGTTCACATATGCTTGCTATAAAAATGTTGTAAGAAATCATGAACGAATTCAGTAAAATGGCAGAAGAATGATCAGACGCCTCGAAAATCTTCATTACAGAGAACCCTTTAAGATGTTCAAGCTATTTTCAATATTGTAAGGATGTTTATGACATGACTGAGAAATTCTGTATGTAAAAAAAAAATAAAATTGGAAGAGGCCTCTGGGTTATCAAAATCTGTGTGTATTTTATGCAGGCACAATATCCTGTAATCCCTACTTCTAGAGAATGTTTTTTAATGTAGAGAACTGAAAAAGACTTAGCAAGGACAGTAAGGACAAAGGGATCTAGCTGGATTTAAATAATTTTTAACTGGAAATAAAATGACAATTTAAAAACAAGGCAATTAATTATGGGAATAATTAAAAATTGAAAACTTCGTACTCACTGTCAAAAGACATCTTTCTGAAAAGAACTACATTTTAGCTATTAATTGTGATGTGGCTGACAAAATCACAGGTGGCATGACAAAAATTAACATTTGCCTGTGAGCTATATATTTCATCAGAATTATCAGGATATCTATGAAAACGTGGCAATTAGTATCTCCTTAAACTACACATTTTACTCTTAAAACAAAGCAGCATGACTCATAGGTTTATCTGAGGATGTTAAATGTAATAAATTACTGCAGATCAACACACAGAGAAGCAGCTGAAATCTCATCTACTTCACTGCAAAATTGTAAATGACCTTTTCTCTCTATGAAGTCCCAAGGTAGGAAAAAACATGACATGCAAGAACTGCAGTGACTCTGTTGACCTGTGCAGTAGATACTTGCACAAGGCATTTGCTAAGCCATTCATTTCAAAATAGTGGACAATATGAATGTCTTCATGTAGATAACTAGACTTCCAATAACAGTACCTGTCCCCCTAACAATGAAATATACATTCACCAGGGTGAAAAGCACAGTTTATAACATTTCAAAACATGACAAGCCTTATTTCTGTATAAGGGATCTCTCATAGCTCCTAAAAGCATCTTAGCAGAGCAAAAATCAGAAAATAGCTTAAAAAAAGTGATCTTCTGTCACTAGTGTTTGTCTACAAATTTCAAGGTCATTTCTCAGATCCCCAAAAAAGCATTGAAAGGTCAGTATCGTACACTTGATGGACCTCTGGAGTTTTCCAAAGGGGTAACCTGAAAAGCTGCAGACAAACAGGACTAACCAAACACCCCTCTTCATGACTCCATCTTTACAGGGCAGAAGCTCCTAAGCAATTTTTGAAACAGTCAAGTATTTTGAAAGAATAACTCCAGGACTTTAAACAAGATGCAGGATGCTAATGTAGTACATGATCCATTTGCAGACAAGGAACTGAATATCTTTTTTACTTTACAAAATCACTGGTCTGCAAGACTCTGTACCTCCTACCACTACCCTTGGTATTGTTTTCTAATCTACAGGTCTTGGTCATGACAAAAGCCTGGAGTATCCGCTCTGTCAATGTGTGCTGGGCAAAGAATGTTCCACAGTCACTTTCTGAGGCTCACAAGTCATAGGGAGTAGGAAATCATTTTGCCAGTACCTATTAGATTTATTGGCTAGTCTATTGTCTCAGACCTTTTTTTCAAAAAACACAGCAGTGTGTTTAGCACTATGAAAGCATCAACTGAACCAACAAGCAGCATGAAAAGGAATCAAGAGAGGCAATTGCAGCCACACAAACTGAAAACTGACTAATGAATTAATTGAAATGTTTGCAGCACTCAAAAAGAGGGTCCAAGAATTATAATCCAATGTGGATGTGGAAAAAGAAAAAAAAGCAAACATCTGGAAAATATTATATTTTTATGGTATATCCAAAGGGATCAAAAATAAATCCAACCACTTTAATGCTTTCTAGATGCCTCTCACTTACAATATCATCTTCGTCTTTGCCACAAATGAAAGGTACTTCTTTGGTAACACCACAATGAAATACTTGTTAAAACCAAATATTGAATGTATTACATTTTTGTAGCACCTTCCCCTAAAAGAAAATACTAAAATCAACTTTTTCTTGTTTTCCTTGTGAATAATAAATGCGAGCATGAAATAGACTACGTTGAGATACCTCCAAATACGATTGAAGTGAATGAACAGTGTAGTCACTATTAAAGCAGAGTAAAAGTCAGAGGTACATTTACAGCACATGTAATGATGCTATTAAGAGAATTAGTCTATTTAAAGAAGTGGAACAATCTTTGGGGTAATCCAGTAGGTAGTGCAGAGTGACTACAAATGATGGTTAAAGTTTCAGTTGTTCTACTAATATTGCCAGGAGAGCTCTAATTATTCTCTGTGACTTCTTTACATGCACTTAAATACACCAATGTGGGGTGTTTTTTTTCCCTCAGAGATATTCAGAAATTAAATGTATGTTCCAGAAAGTGGAAAGAATACTGTTCCATTGTAGCCACCACTTTTATGACAAACTAATCCTTAAGAANAATGTATATAATATATACAAATATATATTAAAATATATGTAAAAATAAATATAAATATATAATATAAATATATTAGTGAGAGTAAACAAAGACTATGAGCAGAGATGCTGAAATCCCTCTATTTTACAAACCTCTGCAATGTAAATTTCTGATGCAGAAAATAACCATCTTTGAACTACCGTGTATTGGGTTTGCGTGGCAAGGTTTTGAGAGTGGGAGGGCTACAGGGGTGGCTTCTGTGAGAAGCTGCCAGAAGCTTCCCCCATGTCCNAAAGCATCAACTGAACCAACAAGCAGCATGAAAAGGAATCAAGAGAGGCAATTGCAGCCACACAAACTGAAAACTGACTAATGAATTAATTGAAATGTTTGCAGCACTCAAAAAGAGGGTCCAAGAATTATAATCCAATGTGGATGTGGAAAAAGAAAAAAAAGCAAACATCTGGAAAATATTATATTTTTATGGTATATCCAAAGGGATCAAAAATAAATCCAACCACTTTAATGCTTTCTAGATGCCTCTCACTTACAATATCATCTTCGTCTTTGCCACAAATGAAAGGTACTTCTTTGGTAACACCACAATGAAATACTTGTTAAAACCAAATATTGAATGTATTACATTTTTGTAGCACCTTCCCCTAAAAGAAAATACTAAAATCAACTTTTTCTTGTTTTCCTTGTGAATAATAAATGCGAGCATGAAATAGACTACGTTGAGATACCTCCAAATACGATTGAAGTGAATGAACAGTGTAGTCACTATTAAAGCAGAGTAAAAGTCAGAGGTACATTTACAGCACATGTAATGATGCTATTAAGAGAATTAGTCTATTTAAAGAAGTGGAACAATCTTTGGGGTAATCCAGTAGGTAGTGCAGAGTGACTACAAATGATGGTTAAAGTTTCAGTTGTTCTACTAATATTGCCAGGAGAGCTCTAATTATTCTCTGTGACTTCTTTACATGCACTTAAATACACCAATGTGGGGTGTTTTTTTTCCCTCAGAGATATTCAGAAATTAAATGTATGTTCCAGAAAGTGGAAAGAATACTGTTCCATTGTAGCCACCACTTTTATGACAAACTAATCCTTAAGAATATATTTAGAGAACACAAAACTTTGCTGTAAAGAGCTGAAAACCACATAGCTTAGCCCTGGTGCACTAGGCTTTGTAACTATACCTCTAGTAGGGAAATGGTGGTGAACTGGGACAAGCCCACAATTTCATTCTGAATATATC
>VYXH01002999.1:168976-200912 GCA_013397275.1 Burhinus bistriatus
ATTCAGGTCATTGATAAAGATATTAAATAGAACCGGCCCCAATACTGAGCCCTGGGGAACACCACTTGTGACCGACCGCCAACTGGATTTAAATCCATTCACCACCACTCTTTGGGCCCGGCCTTCCAGCCAGTGGACTGCACCCTGTGGAAGGGACCCACGCTGGGGAAGTTTGTGAAGAACTGCAGCCCGTGGGAAGGACTCATGTTGGAGGAGTTTGTGGAGGACTGTCTCCTGTGGGAGGGACGTCATGCAGGGGAAGAGCGTGAGGAGTCCTCCCTGTGAGGAGGAAGGAGCGGCAGAGACAACGTGTGATGAACTGACTGCTACCCCCATTCCCTGTCCCCCTGGGCCACTCAGGGGAAGGAGGTAGAGAAATCGGGAGTCAAGTGAGTGAACAAGAGATGGGTGGGGGGAAGGTGTTTTAAGATTTAGTTGTTATTTCTCATTATCCTACTCTGATTTTCTCAGTAATAAATGAAACTAATTTCCCCAAGTTGAGTCTGTTTTGCCCGTGACGGTAATTGCTGAGTGATCGCTCCCTGTCCTTATCTTGACCAATGAGCCTTTTGTTACATTTTCTCTCCCCCTGTCTAGCTCAGTAGGGGAGTGACAGAGCAGCATGGTGGGCACCCGGCGTCCAGCCAGGGTCAACCCACCACACTCTGACATTAGCAGAACCATATAAAAAGAATAATTGTAATTTTAAAACAATTGAACTGCGATGCTGTTATGTACTTATCCATTTTTTTTGACAAACTTAATAAAGTAAAGGTGTATGTGACACAGTGATTTTTGAATGAAATCTTTCTAAAACACACATTAGATTAGAGACAAAGAATAGAGAAACATAAAATTGAAAGCATTCTACTTTAAGCTATTTTCCGTAGTTACTCATCTGCTAAATCAGGTTTCCTACTTTGTTGTAGAATGCTAATGCTAAATTTCACACATATTTTACCTTTTTCACATGCAGCATTACACCATAATCACCACTAATATTCATTAAAAGCATTATAGGGGGTCATAAGTACATGTAACAGTTCTGAACAGCTACTGTATGATGAGAAGGGTAACTGAGACTGAAAAAGCAGAAAGGTATCATAAATATTGTATGGTCTATTTTCACAAGCACATGACTGATGTATGATGTAAAATTACTATGTTATTAGCCATATGAAATTTATCAGTGAAATGTACTTTCTAAAACACCACATAACTCAAAACCTAAACTAAGACAGCTGGACTATCAAACTTTTGTTCTTAGATTCCCATTTTGGACCCTTAACAAGCGACCTACTTTTTGTCAACAGTCTACACCAAATCTTTCTGTCTCCAGAAGATTTTTGTACAATACTGTCAAATTTAAATCTAACAGTATGTACCAATTTGCTATTTAAAAATGCCATTTATGTGAAATGACTCAGCATGAAAATAAGAAAGCGGCAATTCTAAAATGTAGAATCAACAGAAGTGCTTCTAAGCCTCCAGGTAGGAATCAGGAACCTTTTTAGCTGTTTCTTGAAATCAAAGATTTAGGTTTTTATTGAAATATTGAACCTTGGGGGCAAATCAATTGCAGGCTCTTAAACAGATATCAGAAAGCATTCTTATTGTAATGTCATCATGCTTACGTAATCCATTTCAACTTCTTCAGTGACTGGGCAACCTTAACGTAATGAAGTGACAATGGGTACCTGTGTAATTTTCAAATCACTCAGCTTTTGATAACAAACATACACTCCTCTTGCAAAATTACTATTATTCTCATCAATAAGTTGGAGCAAAAATGGCTACATTACTTCTGGTGTTACACTTCTGTAAGCAAAGAGCCAGTATTAGAAACTTGGAAGAATTTTGGTAGTACCTAATAGGATATTTTGTTGATACAAAAAACATTCATTTGCCATTATAGGATATGATTCAAGGGGACATTTACCTTTTCATTTCTCTCTATCTGAAATTACAGTATTCCTGTATTTCACAGCACTCTGCTATAGGAGAGACATTAAAGAAAACTACAGACTCACTGAAAGATTCAGGTTGGAAGGGACCTCTGGAGATCTATAGTCCAATATCTTGTTCCAAATAGGGCTAACTTCAAAACTAAATGAAGGGCCTTTTAGGACCTCTGTAGCCCAGAAAATATGATTTTTACTGTAACATCACAAGCTCTGTATTCAATACAGGATCTCCAGACTTCTCTGAGCTTGGTTTTCAGTCATGGCAGCAATTGCCTAGTCGCCACATGCCTGTGGCCTCCTGTGCGCCCCGGGCAGGGGGCTGGCACCCCTACGTAGTCACTACCGGACAAACAGCCCCTCCAGGGTGACAGGGCTGGGGGAAGGCAGCGTGCAGCTCCCAGACTTTGCCCGGGAAGCAGGGAGGAGGAGGAGGCAGGCTGTGACAGGAGAACTTATTAATATATCCCAAAGTGGAATAAAATTGATGAGGAAGGGGATCCAAACCACCAGTATTTACCTCCTCCTGATGAAGAACTTGGGACACTGGCAACTGCTGTGACACCCTTGCGTTCTGCTCAAGTAATACCCATATCATTCACCTTAGGACCCAGAGGGACATATAAAGCGTAACACTCAAAATCTTGTTTATGGACAAAAAGAAAATAAACCTGATAACGCGCACACACACATATATATATATAAAGCCAAGAATTTATTGGTATTTTATACTTAGCGTGACTGAAATCTTAATAGTCTAATCCAAGAATCATTATTATCCCTGCTCTAATTATTAGAGAAAAAGAAAGAACAGAAAACCAAATAAAGAAATAAATACTTCTATATTAAAAAAGTGAGTCCCAATAGTAATAATACAGTTTAAATTTTTACAGATACACTTGCTAGTTTCTAAACCTTTTTCTGATAAAAGGCTCATGCTTTAACTGTTCCTGTAGGTCCCAAGGTCAGTGGCTTCTGTCTGACAGTTGTGGTGAGAGATTTTTAGCAAGTCATTAGCATCTGGAGTCCTCTGTGAGGATTTTCTTGGGGTAATTTTTATGTAGATGATAACATACATTTATACCTTGCTCTTTCTTTGTCTGCAAGTCCATGCTACATCCAAATTTAATATAGATGATGTTTTAGATGTGTTAGAACTTGTTCTTTATTCCCCCTAAAAAAAATATAGATGATGTTTTAGATGTGTTAGAACTTGTTCTTTATTCCCCCTAAAAGACACTTCTGTCCAGGTCCAGGTCTGCATTTCTTTAACTGAGCAGTGGTGAACTACCTATAGATCTGGAGTCTTCAGTGCCAAGCCTGTGCCCCATCTCTAATCATTGCATGCCTGTATTCCTCTGCACTGCATTCTGTGTCTCCACTTCTTGGGACACTGCATTCTGCCTTCCACTATGATGCCAGATGTGTATTTTTCCACATTATGTTACAGTTGTAAATACCTCATTCTTCACAGAATAGTTCTTTACTATTATCTATATGATAACTATGGTTGTACCATGCCACAAGAAAAGTAAAATTAATTAGCTATAGCCACCTTGTCATTAGAAAAATTGGTGTTACAGCTAAATCAAGTAAAAGCAAAGCTCTGGGAAGGTCAAAAAAATTCAGACAGCCTTAACCCTGAGGCCTTGCAAACTCAGGACAAAGCACATAGCAACGGCCGTACTGTATTGCAGGGCTACATGGTAACAGAACACTGAGGTTAATATCAGAGAAAAAAGGTATACACTAGATTTTCTGCATAACAGTTTTAGCTGTATTTATGCTTTTCTGTGTTAATTAGATAATGTGGACTGTGACTGTTATGATTATTACAACTGAAATACTACTAATAATTGTTTGTTTCATTTTCATTAGATTGTTAAGACTTTAATTAGACTAACAATAGATTCTGAGCTCTGTATTTATAGTGTGTTCCCTTTTGCCCACAACAAGAGTTGAAGCGTAACAACCTGTCCAGTTGAGTCTTGAAAATCTCCCTGCACACAGATTCCACCACCTTTCCAGGCAGCCTTTCCCAGTGCTTTACTCCCCTTTTGGGGAAGAATTGTTTACCTCCTTCCAGCCAGGATTTTCCCTGTCGCAACTCATGCCTATTGCCTCTCAGCTTTTCATTGTATACCTTTGAGAAAAATCTGACCACATCTTCTCCATAAGCTCCTTCAGGCAGTAGGTGGGTGTTAGGTGTCTGTCCCCAAGCCTTTTCTTCTGCAGTCTTATCGTCTGTCATGAGCTCCAGTCCCCTAATTACCCCTGTAACCCTTTGGTGAACCCTCTCCAGTTTCTATTTGCATACTCTACCCATCTTCCACATGGACTATCACGCAGAACTTGGTACTTAAGTTCTTCCTCAGAATAGGCTTTAATTCTGGTAATGACATGTAGATTAATAGAAAGGATTGACACCTCATCCATGTGTATGTGTACAAACATGCCTGGAGTAGAAAATAGATTCTAAAATTTAAAGGACCAAAACTAGTTTTTGTTTTTCCTGCTTACTAGCCTTGAAGCTACGTGGAAAAAAAAGGGAAATGAGGAAGCCCTCAGAAAAATTATTCTACGTTCACAAAAATATTAGTAGGTTACATTTTAAAATGCATTAATTGAATTTACAGGAATCCACATTTTATATATTAGTTCCAAATAATATATTTCAAATGTTTCTGTTCTTTACTAACAGCCTCGTCTCAAAAATGTATGAGGCATCTCTGTTTTAGATTAATTTAAAAACAATTTTGAAATATTTCAGTTCCTGTAATGAATGGTATTGCTTCACCATGTTTCGGTGAAAAAATTAAAATCCCACTCAATGATCTGAAACCTCATTCATTTTCATCTGCTGCCTGAGTGCTGTTTCTAAAACCGTCATTATACTGCCTCCTTTTCAAAGACAGCATTTTAGAGAACCCACTGAACACCAGCACCTTACAAACATCTCCCTGCGATGTTGTAAGAATTTCTCAGTGTATATTCCTATGTCTCATGATGCAAAGCACCAGAAGAGAGAGAGAAGAGCAATTATGCTAACTGTCAGCGTTAAGATCTTGCACTCAGTGTTAGTGAGTCATTACCCCTACAAACTGTCAGCCAGGCTGTATCAGTGAGACAAATAATGTTATGAGAGGCTATTTTAAATATATAACTTGAAAGAAGGCTGCAAATTAATAGAGGTCAGAACAGTTTCACTTTTCTTTTTCATATCCACTGGAAAGCTAGAAATGTTGTGTGAGAAACACCAAACTGGGCATTGAAAACACTGCCTTTTACCACAGGAGTTTAAAAGCGACTCTCACAACAAAGTACACTAATGGAAACAAAATTCAGAGTGTCCAGTGCTATCAAACACAGCCCTACGAAACCACACTTCATAAAAGTGTGGTTCGTAATACACATAAACATCTACATCTGCAAGCAAACCACACATTATATAGTGCAAACCCAAGCCAAGCCTAAGTATGATTCCTATACAATAAATCATATGAAACTGTAAAGGCCCTGGGGGCACCAACTGGCCTTCCTGGCCCTGACCAACCTGACCTGGGCCTCCACCCTCAGCCTCTGCCCATGGCCCAGGAGCCCCGTTTCAGCTTGGCCCCTGCCGGAGCTGTGCTGTAGGAGCTGGACATGGACCCTGTTGATCCTGGCCCCTGGACTGACTTCCTGGCTTCACCTCGGACCTGCCTAGCAATTGCTGGGCCTGACCCCGAGCTGTGGATTGACCTCCTAGCGTGGCCTCAGACCCGCCGCCTCATCACCACAAACTTGTCTGGTGTTCTGGGCTCGTGCTTGACCCCGGCTGGCAGCAATGGGTTTGCCCAGCTCACCCTGTGCTGCGGGACAGGGCCCTGACTGATGAGGCCCCTGCCCTGCTGGGAGGTGCCATCACCCGTGGCTGCTTTTGGGAGCAGACAGCCTTTACTCTGCCCTAACAGAAACAGACAGCGGTGTGGGTACGATATGTCTGACTTGTACCTTGGTACATATACACCCCCCCCTATTTCATGGAATACTAATGTACGCTGGTCTCACTTGAAAACAATTAATTTGGTGTTTCTCTTGAGTTCTCTGGCATAATTGGTGAGTAGTAATTCAATATAGTTATCTATTGATACAATCAAAACGGTGTTCTCAAAAAGGCTATTCAACGACACACAAAAAAACCCCAACTGAAAACAACAGTTGGCTACACTTGTATGGGACTACTTTCAAATAAAATAAGAGGAAATCCATGGAACATAAATTGTACATCTTTCAAAAACAATTATAAAAGACACGATGTCCATGAGCTGGACAAATTTGCAAATTTGATCTGGAGCCCTAAGCATTTAGAAGCACATCCTACGCTCTGCACTTGTATAAAACTAGCTTATGTTACTTCTCACTGAAGTAAATTAAATTTTTCTTGTTAAAGAGATCTAGAATGAAGGGTCATGCTACAATGTTTCACAGGCTAATAAAGGCTTTGATCAAACTCGACATTTTTTAAAATGCACCTGCTCCTACTCTTTCAATGTATCCCAGTCCTCTAAAAATAGCGAGCAATATGACTTGCTCCCTGAATACTAACAATGTGGATGATCTTCTGTATCTTCTTGGCAAAACAACAAGTATTTAAAAACAGGCTCAAGTACATCCACTTTTGAACTAAAGTTTTCAAACAAAGAAGTTTGTTAACCCTGGGGAAAACAAAAAAAAAATATCAAATCAATCCTGATTTACCTTTTCACATTTAAATATCTACCAGTCGTAAGTGCGATAATAAGGATGTGCACTTCCTTGTCTTTTTGGTTGGAAAAACTGTGACAGGAGATAAAGGACATACTATGGGGTTGAGAGGATAAACGCTAAAGAAATATATGTAGGAAGCTAACGGTTCATCAGAGGTCAAAAATAGCATTAATATTCATAGAATAGTTCACTTCCATTTAATGAGACATTGGTCCATCTGTTATTAATCTAGACCTCCAACACACTGCTTGGAGCTGTGTGGATGTCTTAACTAATTTGATATATTTATTCCTATCAAAACATAAATATGACAGCACATATATATATATAACAAATTGCGTACAATGTCCTTCATTATTCTATAACAACAACACAATTTATCAATGAAAGATGGCTGTTGCTGCTTTTTGTCTTGCTGGGCTCCAGTATATTAGAAACACAACTCCTACAAACCACAAAAAGGAAGCATCTGGCACAGAATTCCAGATATTTTTGCTTCTCTCTGTTGTCAGGTTCTCAATCGTTTTTGCAAGACCTTCAGAAGAGCCAGGAAACCAAAACTACTTCCTGATATCTTGCCATAGAAATTAGTAGTGTTTAGCAAATGATACACATTTACAGAAACCACCAGTTAAGTTATGTCTGTTCTAACTATGGACTTCTACAAGCAACATCCTTACCCTTTTGAGTTCACCTACTGACAGCATCTAGTAACACACCCTCCTGATTCTAGCAGATACACCAATGCATTTTCTATGCTCATAGAAAAAGCAATCAACAGTAGAAACCTGGGCCCTTACAACTGTGCTCAGGAAGCTAAGAGCTCAGGTCTCTCCTGAATAAGGGAGACCTTGATGCCTCCTATGAATTATGCTGTTTGATTATGGTCTGCATACATCCTTCTGGCAGCTGAGGCCTATGCAGAGGGAACAGTGTTAACCATCTTCTACAATGTACCATGAGCTTAGGAGCCATCACATCAGCCCCACGTCATTTGAGACTGTCCTGTCTGGAGTGGTACTGCTCCCAGATACCTGGCATTTGTTGCTCTGCACTCAGAAGCTGTCTCACAAGCTGGAACTAATTTGGAGATACTTTTGCCCATATTCGCAACAGATAGTAAAATGTGCATTGTGTACTATCAGTTATAAAGCCTACTGATTCACTGCACACACCTCATGGAGGCAGAGGTGGAAACTTATAAATGACTGCTCTTACACAACCTCCCCTGCAATAGTACCTTGTGCAGATTTTGCATCTAACCATCAAAGCCTGCTTTTACTGTAAATCATTCTTCTTAAGACCTTCTTAAATGTGTTGCAGCATCTTCAGCCAGTATGCAAGCCAAGTGCCCAGCAGAATAAGGCTAGCCCTCTGAACACACATCATCTGTTAAAGTCCTGGTATGGACTCTCTATTTGCTTTTTCTGCAAAAAAGGTGTTGGTGATGGATCTTGAAAACCTTCATTTAAAATGGCTGCGGGTATTTGTGAGACAGACATGACGGTTCAGGTCAGCTGTGACATATACGGTGTACATTTACATGCACTTTTTGTGACACCAGAAATGTATCAGTGAAGCCTCTGTTCTCTGGCCCTTAACAGTTCATAGAAGTTTGAGTCTGGTGACCTTCAAAGCAAAATACATCTATCTTCTTTACTACTTGATGAACTAATTTGTATTTCAAATTCTCTTAAATGAAGCACCTATCTGTCAGAATGATAGGCACTGTACAGAACTTGCAAAGAGAAAAAGAACTATATAAAGCAATCAGAGAAGCCTTTTATTCAGCTGCTGCAACAAATGACAGATAGTCTCATTATGCAATTCCCCTAGCTCCTCTTAACGTACCTGACCCCTAGAACTATATCACATGATTCATCAGTATTGTAGTTTTAAATATTTTTGAAAAACCGTGCAGTAATATCTTCTCGCAGTGATTTTGAAGTCTTGGTCTTTGGCATGAAGAGCTGACGATTCCCAAAACACACATGTACATCTCACAGCTCATTCAATGAAGACAACAAAAGAGTGTGCAAACACAATCTATGTCGCATTACCAACTTTCTTTATCATAAAATATTTTCACAGAAAAAATGAAAGAAAACATGTATTTGACAACACAAATAATTATAATACCTTCTTATATTCAGGTGGAAATTGTGCACAACCCTGTTCAAAACGCTTTGCATATTCCATTAAGTAACTTTCAGTAATCCAGTTTTTGCATTAGCAAACTGGATTACATCGTCATGAGTAAGACGATAGTGTGAAAACAGCAAAACAGACCCAGACATGGGTGTGATTTTACCTGTTGCCTCTTCTCAAATTCTAACTTGATACGGGATTTGATGCAGTTGCACGTGTCCTGATACGTCTGCTGCAGTGCAAGTTCCATGAGGTGCTTGTGGTATGCTCCTGCCAAGTTTCCACAGATAAAAATGATTACATTTGCCAATATCTAGGGGGTTAAAAAAAAAAAAAAAAGTGTCAGGGAATTTATATAAATACGTTACCAGAACATAATCCTAACCTGAAATGAAAGATTCCTGCACTTACGTGTTTTGCTTGTGTTCGATTTCTAGCAAAGGTTCCCCTTTCCAAAAGCCTTCACAATTAGTAGCAAAATCCCAGGCAATAATACCATTTTCATTTAGGATTAAATAAGAAAGATAATGTTTGCCTATTCAATGAGGTACACATTTTCTGAAAAAGAAATTCAGCTCATGTTATATCCACTGCTGAGTATTAATTAGGTGGGATCATGACCTATTGATGTAAAACAATAGCTAAGGCTCCTAACAACAACATCAGAAGCCACGTTATCGCCATGCTTTTTTGGCAAGACATTTTCTTTTGCAGTGTCATGTGATTAAGGGGTTAAAAGATTCACCTACATCAACAGCCTGAGCTGCATTTTATCTCAGCCTGACCCACCACTATCTGTCAGTAGGCTCCAAATATTAACCATGGTGATGGCAAGCAATGTTTAAGTAGTGAGATCTGACATCTCTGTACTAGAATATACTTTTCACTGCTACCAAAACACTGCATTTTCCTAGCCCACAAAACTTAATACATAAAATTGAGGGTCAAACTTACAGCATCAGACACTTAGTGTACACAACAACACATGAACATGAGAAATAAGTTCACTTAAAGAATCCAGTTTTATTTATTAATTGTCTGGGACATTTCAAAGAAAGCAAAGAGAGGAGAGAGGCAGGCTTTTTCTGTGCTTGAACTTCGAAAAGGACAGAAAACTGTGTGGTGATGCTAGCACTTGCAACTGTCCCCAAGTTATTGCTGCAAAAAGAGACACATTTATCCATCCTAGCTTACTCAGAGCAGAAGAAACACAGTGGAGTACCGAAACCAATTCTGAATGCAATAAAAAAAGATAATATTAAAAGAGAACAGAAGTTCAGATACAGCTGCAATCTGATCAGAGTGGGTGTCTATCTGTAAGGCCCTAGTGTATCATATGGCCTGGATTACTACATGATGCTGTAGTGCTCATGGTCTGGAAGGCAAGGAGGAAGAAAGGAGGTCAAAATTCCATTAATTCTCCACAGTTAATCTAATCATGAGGTTTAAGATAGATTTCCCCATTTCATGGTTGGTTTTCGTGTACCTATGTACCAGGCAATCCTTTGTGGACTGCTAGTAGTGAAAGAGCCTGAGAAGTCAGGAAAAAAAGGCAGACAGTACGCTACAGTGGTTCAGAAATAAGAGAGGAAATGTCCTACTAATAGAAATCCATCTCCTTGAGGAATACGTTTTATTCACCAAAAAATACATGAAGTTTTAATGCTGCTTTTATAAATGCCCATTTTAAAATGAGAGTTTTAAAGAAATGCTTTTATTTTCCTAACAGATTATAACATCATTACAGGCAATACCTTTTCCTCCACCTTTGACATGTCTGACATCACACTTCTCATGGTTCCACAAAGCTAAAAGCAGGAACCATGCACCTTTGCCACAAAAAAGATTGATGTTTTCAATTTGATAAAACTCTTCTTTCTTTCCCTAAAACTTTAAGATCATGGCATTATAATGTTTCTAAAAGCAACATTTGAGTTCTTAAAAGTTTCTAAAATACATAAATGTAAAAACAATGAGAAAAATCTACATTTCTCACTTTCTCCAAAGAACCTCTTTTATGAAGTAGAGGGATAAGAAATAGTTTAAATTAAACATTACACAACAGCCAATAATTTAAAAAAAATAAATCAGCGATGATGGTGTACAGAAAAACATTTGAACTCAAAATACTTTTATATTTCTTTGTAAATCACAACTGCTTGACTCTGCTTTGATGTCAGCAACGTCACAGTACTCTTAGCAGACACAGATTAGTGAAGAAAGATCCTGTGTGAGAGATTACAGTGCAGGGATAGGGTGTTCCAACTGCCAGTCACTGCTGTTTTTTGAAATGAAATTATGAAATGAGAACAAATGCCTAAAAATAAAGATTGCTGGGCATAGAAAATTCTCATATATGCAGTGGAAAGTTTACTAACAAAATGAACACTGATTTGAACTGAAATCAACGGTGTGCTGTCATAATCTCGATGTATGGATCATTGTTGAAAAGCCCTACACAAACTTAATAAATGTACTGTCCGGCTACATAAGGTTATAAACTATTTAAAGCAAAACTTTAGGAATATAACCAACCAAAATAAAAAATGTATGCTGTGATAGGTAGATGGAGGAGTAAATTATGAGTATCATCTTCACAGCCATAGAAAAACAGATTACAGTTTTATGACTGAACTAGCTGAAGTGAGAAAATAGATGGAAACAAGTGACTGACAGGCAAGGAAGCTAATTAACCAGGCTTTTCAGATTCTCAATGAGGTAATTCAGCCCACATGAAGCTCTGTGCTGGCTTCCAGTACCTGAATTAGGCTGTTAAAAGATAACTCGGATATCTCAGCCATTGCCATACTTACTGTAGATGTAACACGTAAGTGTAGAAGTGAATATGTAGACAGAAACTGTGTTCAAAACATTGTTAATTCTTTTGGCTAGCACGGAGTTCATTCAGAAATGTTTTACTAAGGTATTTACTTAGAAAAAAAATTCCAAGAAATGGATGAACTTTTTTGTAACTCAGACCAACAGATCTTTTTGCCTGTATGTAGTGTGGCTTGAGTGAATAGTTCTGTATTTGGCACAAAAGAGTTATTGAGTGAAATACATATTTTTAATAGACTTGTTCAATGGAAAATGCAATTAATATTACTAAGTAAAGTAAACAACTTATATACTTCTTGCTGAGTGTCTCTCTTCTCCGAAGTCTTGCATTTTCTTCTGAACTGCATTCCAGTTTCAACATATGAGCTGGAGGTGAGCTCCATCCCAGGTTTGCTCTAAAGTCTCACAGGCATTCTTCTAGAAGGAACAGGTTCAAAGTTTTCCTCAGTCCAAAAAAATTAACTAAGTTTCCCACTTCCTAAGCAAGTACTCCAGTCAGCATGCAATCGTACAAGAAGTTCCCCCTGTTCAGGCACCTGCTCTGAGAAGACTCCGTGCTGTGATTCATACCTGGACTGAGGCACTTGGAATTAAATCCTGAGTCAGACCAGTCTTCTACCTTGTCATTTCTCTAGGCAAGGGCTCTACAACTCTTTCTCTTTTCTTCTTTTTTTTTTTTTTTCTCCCCACCCCTGCCTCTCTCCCCCCTAGACAAATGTTGGATAATAAGAGAAGATGTGGTGGATCTTCTGGTAAGAAACTTTGCATCTTGCTGCGAGAGCTCTGATCAACTATGCAGATAAAACCGTAGCCAAGAACCTCTATAAAGGAATTAAGGGGCACCTGAATAGACTACACAAAATGGTTAGGGCTTCTGCCAAAGAGGACAGGCCTGAGCTGTAGAACAAGGTGTAACTAACGATGGTAACTCAACAGCAGAAAAAGATCAGGGTGACCTCCAAGACAGTGTTTCAGGAACCTAGTTCATCTCCTTTACAAACAGACCCTGTATGAAAAAAAAACCCAAACCCACAATATACATAAACTGTGGTAAGCTCCAGCTCAATTCACCGTATGGAGACACTGAGTCATGCAGCAGAAGTTCTTATTGCTTTGTATAGTCAGTGGACAGGCAAGTCCATCTCCTGGGCCATCTGCACCCTTTAGATATATCCATTAAGTGTACACTGTGGTGAAGTTTCTGCTTAATCAATGAATAAATTCAAAGTCTACAGAAGGTGAATTAAATATGAGTCAAAAATTAATGCAAGGAACATCAGGATACCATTGGGAAGTATCTCTAGGTATCCCAAGTATCAGGGTGTACCTCTAATCACTTAAGCAACATTATCATGCCTGATCTCTCTCTTCCATCTCTTTTGACCCACAGAAAACTGTATGCACTTCCATGCACTGTATGCATTTTCTAAATTGTATTTTTACATTCAAGCACACATATTTTTCAGTATCAGTGAATATAAAGTAATCTGATGTCTAGTGCTTAACTATCAAAATAGACTGTATTTAAAAGCAAATGAAGACAAAGTTAAGTAGCTATGACTAATTTCTCAGGAGAGTACTAAAGTTCACTGAGTTGCTCAAAAAAATGTAGTGTATTATACAGGATACACAGTAATGGTGCATCTTCCTAGTTCAACTGATGAAAGCTGCCTACAAACGTATAGGTATACAAGGAAGTCCTATGCTATAGAAAAATAAAAGAATTAATACAGGCTGCTGATTCTGAACTGAAACATAAATAATTTGTTCAATATCTTCGTAACTGTTGTTCAAATACAGAATATAAAAATCAGAGTTCTCTACAGAGTTTCCCTATGTGGAAAGCCTCTAGTTTACGAGTTATTTTGTCACATTTCTTTCCTTTTTAGATATAGTACAGATCCTTCCTGCATTTCTTGCATTAACAGAATTTTTACCAACCCCCACCTGAACACAAACAATTAATAACTTTTTTAATAGCTAGATTCCACTTTTCTTCTGGATAAAAAAGCTGAGGAAATGGAAGCTGAGAGGTGGGCAAGAAAGGCTATAATTTATAATGTCTGCATGGAATTTAATTGGAGAAAAAAGAATTCTTGTGTTACTGCCAAGGTGCAAATTCTTTAGCTCTGCAAAGATGAATAGTCTCCCCATCTGATCTTTCATTTGATCATTTGTGCTGTGACTAGCCAAGCTAGGGAACAAGTCTGTACTTCTTTGGAATGTGTACAGTTTTAGACTCAAGACAAAATTCAGCTAGGAAGAACAACATTGGGTACAGTTAAAAGAAACTGAAAAACAGCATTTAAAAAGGAAATGCTTAGCCACCATGTAAATTAGTCATTTGTATGGTCACCATATACTATGCCAAATACTATTATTTTAGTACATGTGGTTAGAAGGTTCTCCAGCTGTTCCATGCAACAGTCTAGCCCATGGAGCTCTGGCCAGTCATACCATGCTGACTTGTTTTCTTTCACATTTCCAGACATATCATAGAATCATAGAATCGTTTAGGTTGTAAAAGACCTTTAAGATCATCTAGTCCAACCATTGACCCTACTCTACCAGGTCTGCCACTAAACCATGTTTCCAAGCACCACATCTACACGACTTTTAAACACCTCTAGGGATGGTGACTCAACCACCTCCCTGGGCAGCCTGTTCCAATGCTTGATAACTCTTTCAGTGAAAAATTGTATCCTAATGTCCAGCCTAAACCTCCCCTGGTGCAACTTGAACCCATTTCTTCTTGTCCTATCGCTAGTTACTTGGGAGAAGAGACCAGCTCCCATCTCACTACAACCTCCTTTCAGGNGCCTTCCGACCCTCAAGCAGATCAACACTGCAGCTTAATTTGGTGTCACCTGCCAATTTACTGAGGGTGCACTCAATCCCCTCGTCCAGATCATCAATAAAGATATTAAACAAGGCTAGCCCCAAGACTGAGCCCTGAGGAACACCACTCGAGACCTGCCGCCAGCTGGATTTAACACCATTCACCACAACTCTCTGGGCTCAGCCATCCAGCCAGTTTTGAATCCAGCAAAGAGTACACCTGTCTAAGCCATGCGCTGCCAGCTTCTCTAGCAGAATGTTGTGGGAGACTGTGTCGCAGGCCTTACTAAAGTCCAAGTAGACAACATCCACAGCCTTTCCTTCATCCACCAGTTGGGTGACCTGGTCATAAAAGGAGATCAGGTTGGTGAAACAGGACCTGCCTTTCATGAATCCATATGGAGGTCCAAAGTCAAGAGATCCAACATTTTAATACAGTTCAGCATCAGCAATGTCCATAGCTATGTGATAGCTAACAAGAATGATAGAACTGAAAACAGGAGATGACTTGCCCATATGGCAACCTCTGTTTCAAAAACAAGCAGTTTGAGGAGTAGGAAAATTAATGAAGTCTGGATTCCTATGGATTTGTATCCTTTTGCCCATTTATTTCCTTACTTATACTTCCAACTCCTCAAACAGGCCAAAGATTGTTATAGCTATAGCAGTAAAACTAATGTTTCAGTGGTGCCTGGTCCACCAGCTGCTGTTACACAGTGTAACAACTGGCCTTTTCCTGTATTTGTCTTAGTGAGATCGCTAAGTTGGGGTCTCTGTCATGAAAGCTCCTGTCTTTCATAGAGGAATGTTGCAATCTTTTGGATTTCTATTTCTGTTTCAGAGCTGATGGTAAGAGTTCATGAAAAAAAGTTATTTGGGTACAGAACATGACAGGTTGAAGGACATACAGAATATGGGCAACTGCAGACTTACTTCCTTAGGAATTAAGAGTAAAAATCAATTTCTTTAATTACCACAACATTATATTTAATACTGTAAGAGGTATTTAAATCCTCAAATACTTATGAAGGCCACAATGAGAACAGGTGAACAGAAGAAACAGGAAACTCTGGTGTCCTCAGACTATGTCTATGTCATGCAGAATCTCAAATGTTTTTCAGAAAGTTAAGTAAGTAGAAAAACAAACTGTAATTTTGTAAGAAATGACCCAATTAAAAAAAAAGAAAACAAAACCCCAAGAACCTAAGATTTACCTGAAATAACTGAGACTTAACAACAACAACAAAAAAGAGGAGTTTGAATTACTCATTCTTCCAGACAGCAGCAAACAGCTTCATATTTTCAGTTGAAAAATAAACTTGGTAAAAAGTCCCTTTGTGGAAGGGGAATTGATGTAATTTTACAAGCCAGGAGGTTGTGACACTGTCTTCTAATTTGTATGTGTAATGCCCTTTGTAGCTTTTGGAATCAGAGCATTATGGATACCAGCAGGATATTCCTTTTCTGTGGTATTTATGTTATTTGATGTGATTTTCTTTTTATCATTATTACAGATTGAAGTCTCTCGTAGCTCCAGGCTGTTCTGTGGAATGATTTGATTTATTTTCTTCAGCTCTGCACATACACAGAGCCTATCTATATGCCAGTGTAGATGAAAACAGACCATAAACTCTAAGCTCTTGAATCAAAACCAGGAAAAATACACTAGAAACAGGAATCAGAGTTACGGTCCCTTTAGATCACTTCTATGTAATATACATAATCAATATCATTGTCTCTAATTAATGACTCTTCATATTTTTAATCTAGAATATTTTTTTTGCCAGAGGGGAACTCATACTCTCTTCATTCAGAAGGAAACAGCCAGCCACTCCACTCCCCATCCTGCTACAGAGAGGTCTTTTTGTATTTACACGTGCCTCTGGGATCATTTTATTTCTTTACTATTAAAACTGATCAAACACATTTGAATATAATATTAGTTGAAACAAACAAAAAGAAACAAAAATTCAAACCTATTCAGATAATATATTTAGGCAAAACTAACAGTAACTTTGGCTTTGGTTTGAATTTTGGAAGCAGAATCTGAAAACAACTGATACTGTCATCCATCTTTAAATGACCGAAATTCATTTTTAGGTCCTGGATCTAGTATGCTATTAAAAAAAAGACATTTCATACCATAAAATTTAAACAGTTTACTTAAAAAAGAATAAATCTATGGGGTAATACATCAGTTTTTGATATATTACAGAAATAGTCCCATGTCTGATTTTTTGAGATATAGTCAGTCTTTTCCAAGAAATTAATCTGCTTCACTCTTTAAAAAAAAAAAACAAAACTAAAATCGGTAATATAAATACATTTACTTACAGCACCAGCAATATGCTGCCAAGTTCAATGTATAACAGTAGATGTCTCCTTCCTTTCCCTCAGCAAGACTATTACTAGGGTCTCTCTCCTGTACTATCGAACAGTCTTCATGAATTTTATTCATATATTATATACCTCTAAACATCTTCCCTTCTGGCAAGCTTTACAGAAATTCATCAATAGGTTCAAAAGCTACCAGGAGAAGGCAGGACAAACAGATAAATGAACTGATAATCACATATGTGCTTTTTATTAATGTACTAACTTCTGGCATGCCTAACTGGAAATGAGATTACCCTCAAAACCATAATGATTATTTCAGCTTTCTTCCCCAATCACTGTAGTTTATATTGTGTGTAACTACACTGCATATTACATATACTACGTACTCTCAGTTATCAATATATAACAAAATTAAAACCAATGGACAGTTTAGTGTTACATGAATAAAGTACAGTAATAACACATACCCAATATAATTTTTCTATCGCACTGCAAACTGTTGGCAATTAATACGCGTTTTAATCTAATCGATAGACAACAGCAACTAGACATTTTGAAATAGTATCTTTTATGATCCCTAACTAAATGAAATTATGATTTATATAAGAATGTTTTTCTTAGGTAATATTTTTCTCTATCAGTATTCATAATGAACTGGATAACCTTTTTATAGGAAATATTTCTCAAGTATTTTTTCTGCTTGTCTGATGACTACAACAAACTTTTATCAAGTTCATTTTTCATAATTTGCCAGCCGGTGCTAGGAAACAGTGTTCTTTGGCTATGTACTTCGCAAAGAACGACATGGAGCAGAAAGGAGAATAACAATAGTGGTATAGAACCAAGGATAGTGATAATCTACAGAATTGGATTAAACTGATTCCAGAATGTTCTCAGAGCCAAAGTTTTTCATGATGACGCTTTTATATGTGTTTTTAATGTTTTTTAAGACCTTGGTTACCATTTTGAACTATATTGAGATCTCCAGTCTCATTTGGGTTAATTCTCAATTGGAAGACATCTAACAGGAAAATTTACTCTCAGGAAATCTTAAAGTTCCATTTTCTGGTGTCAGGTAAATCCTATCAAGAGTCAGCAAGTCGGGACAAACAAAGTACTTAATTTGGTTTATGTTCAGGAAGGAATGAAGTAAATATTAAAACCTCTTCATGCTGCTGCTGCCAACTCATTCCATCTTTACACAAAGCATGCCATTTTCTCTCCTTCAGGCCTCAAAACTTCCACGATGTCATTAGTCAGGTCAGACTTTCTATTCCAAAGCCTTAGTGTGAAGCACGTTGGACACCCGGAACAATTTTTTTCTAAATCATGTGGTTTGTGGGGATATATTCTGACTAACACCTCAGAAGTTAGCACAGTACCTCACATTCATGCCAGTATTAGTGATAACCCCTATATAGCAGCATGTGGTTATACATTATAGATACCTAAAATGCTACACAGCATTATTAGGAATAGGCTGTTACTCTTAAACTAGCTGAGAGCAATGACCAAACAAATGGAGGTACTTGTCCAGGGAAGAAACATTTTCCATGCTTCCACACTTGTTCTATTCTTCGAGCCTGAATATAAGAACCTACCATTCACTCCTACCTTCTGTTCCTTGTCCTTTAAAGAACTATTTATCCATGCACGTATCTTCCCTGCCAGCTACTCAGTTCCCTGAAAAGGCTTAGGCAAAGGACTCTTTCAAAGGCCTTTTGGAAATTCAAGTAGAGCTATCAATTAAATCAGCTTCATCCACCTGTTTGTTGATGTTTTCAAATAACTTCAAGACATTTTCAAGGAAAGACTTCCCTGCTTTCAAAATAGGATGCATTTACCCCATTCTCTGCTCTTACAGCTTCAGTGTTTGCCTCATGAAGACATTGAATTTACACACGTACAGTTTCCCTGACCCTTTCTAGAACTTGTTTTTAAAGTTTATTTTCACATTTGCTACCTTACGGTCTTCAGGAACCAAGGTCTTTTGCAGACCAATCTATATATGCCCTCCTTCCCTCATCCCTCTGGGAAGGATTTTAATGTGGGAATTTCTTCAGTTTCTTCTTCACTGAACAGGGATACGGAAGTGGTTTCTCTGCGATGGCCTTACGTCCTCCCTGAATATTTTTATAACCTGGATGTCAAATGGCCTTACAGACTCTCTGGAAGTCCTTTTGTTACTCAACTGCTCAAAAAAGGATCAAGCATGCAAGGAAGGGGAGGTTGGTTTTGGTTCAGTGCCATGGTTCTAGACGGTATCTAATATATATACTTTTACATATATGTTCTCCAAACCCCTATCTGATCTATGTAACTGCATACAAAGGCATTTTGCAACACTTTAAAAAACATTTGCACAGATGAAATATTTTCACTTTGGCTTACTAGCTTCAGTGGAACAGATTCTAAAATTGCTGATAAAGCATGCTAATTAGCAGAATGACTTTTTCGAGCAGTAAAAATTGCAACGACAACAGGCACAAGACATAAGGTGACTTGAGATAGCTCCATAAGCTTTTTTTATAGTTAGACTACTGCGCATCTAAGGCAAATGTTATTTTAACTGAATTACAATTTAAAATTGTTTATGATTATGTAATATTAAAGTAAAAAAAATTATTTCTATATTATCACTTTCTGACAGATTTTTAAGTATCTTTACTGCTCATATTTTAATTTACTGTTTCCTGGGTTCAAAATATTCTATAGAGGTTTTGCTTTAGGGATGAATCTACAAATTCTGTGCACCATACAAGAAGCAGGTTTTAGGTTGTGAATGCATGGAGAGGAAACTAAATTCTGGTGGTGAACATGACAAAGTCTTAGCTTGCAAAAATGTATTTTAAAAATCAAATGGGTTTAATATTATGAACATGAAGACAAATACAAGTCCACTAAACCAGCAATAATGCCATTTCCATGATAACCTCATCTATTATTACCTACAGCTCTGCTTTATCAGCACATTTTGCATTTAACACATTTCTTACAAATTGGTTTACAGTTTGTATACTACATTTCTATGTATTTTAGAAAAGACAAGCTGTAAATCTATTATTGAAATACATCATGATGCTTTGCAAAAACTGACAGGCCTTCCTACATACAAAGAGAAGTTACCAGTAATATGAAGGAAAGAATATTCCAATTTCCAGATGACTGCAGTCATATTGTTACTATATTTATTAATTTCTGTCTTCATTCCTAAATTTGACTGAAATAGTATTGGAACGCTATGAATAAGGTAGAAATAGTCACATGAAAATACAATCTCTTTTTTTGAATTCTGATGTACAGCAACAAAACCCAAAGAAACAACTTCCCTTCTCTAACGTTTTTCATCTCCCTTATAAAAGATGCCTGCTTTGAACTTAGCATGTTCTAAACTAATAGCAAAATTACATCATAGGTGCTCCTAAGCAGCAATATGAACAATGTAGAAAGTGCATTTGAATTCTGGGGGTTTTTACTACATGAAATGAGTACAGTTTTTATTCTCCACCAGAAAAACAATCCTGTACTAAAAGAAAATTCCTACTTAAAACCCACCAGTTCCAGTTGCTAATAGAAGTTATCTTTTACAGCAAAGTAAGTCTCACCCTGCATCCTACCTTTTAATGGTACTGCATGACGTTAGAAAGATTTGACAATACATCATGAAGATACAAAGTAATACTACACTGAAAAAGACCTGGAGCAGTATCTCTCACACACCACCCCCCTCAGTCAGAGAAGGGTGCTGGAGAATCCACATGTTGTGAAGTAATGTGCTGTCTCAGGGAAGCAGTTCTCAGCACCAGATACAATGGCAGGTTTCGTTTGCTTTTCAATTATGTAAGTCAATCTTTTAAGCACAGTTTCCCAAATCTGTAAATCCATATACACATTACGTTAATTTTTCCTTCCCTATTTTTCCTCACTTAACAATCATCTCAGATGAATTTAAGTGTACGGACACTAGCTGTGCTCACCACTGGGGCTGGAGAACAGTCCCTGCTGTGTTTTACTCACCAGTTAAACATATTCACCTAAGTGTTTTTCAAGTCTCTACAACAGACACTCATTATCCCTACTTTGAATAGCCCAGTCTCATCAGCAAACTCTGCTACCTCATTATTCACCACCTTCTGCAGAAAAAGGTTTTCAACCTACTCTCCTCTTTGAGGAAGCAACAAAATCGCAGCTAGGAACCACCAGTTATCCAATGGCTCTGAAAGAGCACACAAACTGACTCCTTTCCTTCCCCACTCCTATTGAATATGCTTGTTAGACATTTCTACAGGCTGTGGGATGCTGAAGAACAATACAGGCTAACCAAAGTTCTTCCATCTCTCCCAAACTCTTTCCAGCACAAGTTTATCACTCTGCACAGAACTTCTCTCTAAGAAGCTTTCTGAGACAGTCTGCAAACAAACACAGCTTAGATATCCATGCACAAAGTTGAAGAACTTAGTCTTTGGGTACTGGTGCCACAGAAGGCTAGTACAGTGGCTAATTCAGTGCATTATGGGTTGCCAGATCCTAACAAAAACTGACGTGCTTTTTCCCTTATATTTCTACACATAAATCTGATTAAGATGTTCCAAGACTGCCTCAAGACTCCACACAAAGTCTTCATAGCAAATAGCTATAGATACTGTAACAGAAGACTTCAAAATGACCAGGCAGGATTTACAAGGTAAACTCCAGTCTCTGAACGGCCAGTTAGATGGGCAACACCAGTAGGTCTGGTTTTTGCAAGAGCACCAAGACAGGTCTGGCCCCTGCTCTCAGGGCTTCTTGAAGCAAAAGCATGAGAAAGAATATGATCAGCAGCTCACAGGAGAGCTCTTTAAATGCATGGCCCCAAGCCAGCATGAGGGGAGCCTCATGTAAGGGTCACACAACAGGACAGGTAGAAGACACCCCAACACTTCATTGCTTAAAATGCCAGAAGAGGGACAAAATAAATAATGGCTTAAAGCACCAGAAGAGGATTGTAATGAGTAAGGAACTTTGCTTCCTCTGGTCAAGATGTAAAAATTCCTGCTTTGGGTTTTGTTAGTGCTCCTTAACTCAGTCACTTTACTTAGACTTTTTAGTTGGTTGCTCCGGGGTTTCTTTGATTTGCTGTTGTGTATACATTGAAAATTGTGACTTTCTTTTGTCTTCCGACAGATTTCTTCATCTTCCTCCCTCTCCACTTGCCCACTTCTGTAGCAGAAGAAAGATATCCAAGTTTGCAGTGTGCACATAGTGTAGATAGTGTCCATGGAGGTAACACAAAAATAGACAGTGAATTACTTCAAAGTGGTCCTTTACAAGGCACTCTTCAGTAAAAGCAAGCAGCAGCAAGAGTAATGGCTATTGGAGACAGCTAGCTGGGCAGCACTGAAAAAAAGTTTGAGAGGCTGAATCAGCCCTGGAATTCTGTATCAGTGCTAACAGAAACACAAGTTGTGCATGAGGCAACCATCTTTAGCAAGGCAAATGCAGACCTAGATGCAAAGTAAAATACCAATGAATAGAGAATGAATTTATGCTTGACAGAAAATATGTATTTCTTACTCTTGTTCTGTTCCTACTCTGAAAGAATCTTCATGAAAACTACTTCATAGCCTGACAAAGAAAACAGTTGTGTTTTGTGGAGCTGCCAACATTGCCTGTGTGGCTGAGGGCACGCAGATGTATCCCCGCTACAGTTACAAACGTATATAGATGTTCTATAGTAAGCACTATGCTGAACATACTTACTGCCTGCCAAATAACAAAAAAATGTTTGCAGAAACCACACTAGGGCAGTACATGCTAATTGTGCAAACACTGCTACAGAGCCCCTGAGATTATTTCCTGGAAAAGTATTTTTTTCCTCCAACAAAGTATGAACATCCTTTCTTTCATCCCATTCTGATTTGGGAAGCTACAGCCTCTCAGATAATATGAAAATGTCTTTTAGTGTCTGACTTTATCCTAAAGAGAGAAGGTAATAAAATTGAAGTGCTCTCTTTGTTAGCAAGAATTTACCACAGAAAAGGAATTTCATTATTTCTGAAATTGTAGAAGTATTCTGAGCCAATGTCTTACCTACAACAATACTACAACAATTAGCAATGTTATATCAGGGATCAATGTGGTTCTCTCTTGTTAACAAAATGGCGTTTTTTCCAAAAGCAATCTGCCATTTCCACATCAAAAAATTGTCTTGTGATTTATATTCTCTTCACATTTGCATACCACACAATCCAGATCAATAGATTTTCTTTGTCTTTTCTAAATCAGAATGCATGGAGGTGGTCTCAGATGCAAAAGATCCAGCACACTATTTTCTCATTAGGTTGTTAGAGAACTCCATACAGCTCCAGCTGAAGGTCTGATTCAAGGACACAATGGGATGCAACCACAAGAGTACTGAGAGCCTGCTGATGTCACTCCAAGGCCACTCTCAATTATCTTTGAAAGCTCATGGTGATCAGGGGAAGTTCTTGAGATCTGGAAGAAAGCAAATGTCCCTCCTGTCTTCAAGGAAGATAACTTCACCATGATCCCTGGGAAGGTGATAGTGCAAATATTCCTAGAAACCATGTCCAACCCTACAAAGGACAAGAAGGTGACTGGGATTATTCAGCACGGAGTTACGAAGGGGAAATCATGCCTGAACAACCTGACAGCCTTATGCCATGAAACAACTGGCTTTATGGATGAGGAGAGGGTGGTGCATGTGCCAGGGCCTTGAGCATACTCATAAACCCTAACAGCCCTTATCAGCCTCACCTGGGGTTTCCACCTACATCCACAGGCCCAGGAGCTCTATTTAAGCGTAGCCTAGGGCCTTTAGCTCCTGCCTAATCTGTGTTGGAGGAATGCTGGTCTCCAGCTCAGCTACTCCTGACCTCAGACCCTCTTATCTGGATCTCAACCTGTGGACTGACTTGACCTCAGCCCTGCCTTGTCACTGTGGATGTACCCAGCGACTGGTGGATGTGATCCTGACCTATGGATTGACTTCCTTGCTTGACCTCACACCTTTCTTCTCGCCATGATTTTGCCTTATGATCTTGACTCTTGCTTGAACCTCGCTGCTATCTGTGGGCTTGCCTTACTTAGGTGCTGTGGGACTGGGTCTGGGCAGTGAGGCCCCAGCCATGCTGCCTCATCCCTTATCTGGTCCCTTTCAAAGAGCTCAGGCCTTCCTGAGACTAAGCTGAGCACCACGGAGCTTCTGAAGAAAGTCATAAGCCATCATGACAAGCACAAATCACTTTGACTATCCATAAGAAAAATGTTGTATGATCTTTGAAAGATAATTTTCAGAGAGTTGCAGCTGCTTCTCGTACCATTTTATACTAAGATGCAGACACAGTGTTGCACTGGCAGTATAACCACTTCACATGTTACTCTGAAAAGAAAAGCAATTCAATTCACTGTTTTCATTAAAAGAATATGATTCACCTAAGAATTTCAGTTCACTGCCTTCAAGATTTTCAAGCAATTTCATTGGATTTAGTATTGAAAACATAATCAGTGCTTCATAAATAAACAATGACAGGGAAGAATGAATTTGTGAGATGTATTTCTATTCGTTACACATATAAAATAGCATGCTAAGTCAGGAATATGACATAATGTGAACAAGTATATATTCACTTTCTATAGCATAGATACATCAGCAGGAACATTAACACAAGTGTTCTATGCAAGTATCTTATTTACTGAATAAAAGTACATTGAAACATTAATAGTTTTCAACAATATAATTTCCAGGTACTGTAATTATACACCAGGAACATTTCACATGTATTAATGCTTAAGAGTTGCCTCTATATCATCATTTCTAGAATTCACCAATGTCCCCAAACTTGGGCTTCAATCATTGCTTTCATATATGCTTTGACGAATAACGTTATACCGTGCCTCAACTTGTACAATAAATTATTTCACTGTACCAAAATATGAGCATAAATAATAGCTTCAGCATACGTAAGAAAAATATGGTTTTCTTTAAATACCCATATGTTGGTAAAAATCCAAAAGTGTATACACTGTCACATGAAATACTACTAAGTATAAGCTCATCTTCTAAACTGCACAGATGATACAAGACTGGGAACTTCAGCAAACTGAAGTTTTGACTAACATCAGTGCTAACTACTAGAAACGTTGATTTTTGTACCTTCAGACTTACTTCCCTAGGAAGGCCAAATTACAAAATATCTTGAAACAATGTATTAAAAAAAAGCAACATGATATGACTAATACAGTCATCAAATCTTTCACTAGTTTCCATGTAACTGCAGTAACTTATGCTATGTTTGCAAATAGAGATAATGTTACTATATATATAAATACATTTAGACATTATAAATGCTACATATAGTTTGGGAAAACAACCTATTTAAAGTTGGAAAAGATATAGTTCTAAGAATACCGAAAAATAATATACTATCTAATCCTAAATATTTTTTAATAATTGAACAGTTAATACCGCTGTGAAGAAACCCTAAAATCCTAAGAAGCAAATCACATATAAAGTACTCATTTATGAATATTGGATGTTTCATACTAATCAAAACACATCCTGCTTAAAAAGCATCATTTTATTAGTTTGGTAAAAGCTTAAACAAAACATCATTTTAGCAAACAAAGAGCCGTGCTGCTGTATACTAGAAGACAGAAACCACAAATTAGTTGCACAGCCTGCAACTAATGAGCACGACTGATAGCTGAGAGACACCGGTGTGTTACGAATTGCACTACATATCCTTTAAAGGTGGATCTGTACGGCAAACAGCTAACCCCAAAACTGCAAGACCAAACCTCAAAGTTTAAAGCCTTAGAAAATACAGTTTTTCAACCAAGGACAAAAAACTTAACAGTAAAGCAATTTATCATTGCCGACACACTACAGCATTAAGTGTCCTAGCAACCCTTCCCAAATTATATCACATGCCCCAGTGCAGGTAACTCACAACCCCATTACCACTTCCCTCCCCTTAATTCTCCTCTCAGATGTCCTTTGGGATGTCGCAGAGAACATGCTGGGATGCTGTTACCCTCTCTGGGACACAGCTACCGCTGTACACTGTGGTCAGCCACTTCTGTTTTGAGGTAACATAGTTTAAACATACGAAATGCTCTCTTACGGAAGAGTTATTCCAGGATCATGAGTATTGTTTAGCCTGAGTCTCACTGCTGCCACACTGGAAACTACCCAGGCCTGGAAATACTTTATGCAGTCAACCAAATATGCCACTGTGGAAAAGCATAGCACGACCACACCTTGAGTATTTATTGTAGTCGTCTACCCGTCTCAAAAGAGGTAGAACAAGAAAAAAAGGTGTGGAGAAAAGAGCCATGAGAAATACCTTTCAGCTTGGAAAAAGGCCAATGTTGTGGGAACATTATGAAGATAGACACACTCCTGGATGGACAGAGCACAGAGTGCACAAGGATTGACTATTCACTGGTCTCACAGTAAAAGGTCTAGAGGATATTGATGAAATGGGCATATAGGACAGACAAACTGTGCAGTTCCTTGGCATGTGTGCTGAGGAAGCTGAACTTTGTATTAACCTTAAGTCCACTGGAAAACTTATCAAAAAATAATTGACCAACTTTTATTAAATACAAAGATACTACCTCTCACCTAGGAACTCCTAGGAGCTGAGGGAGTAGGCTTGCAAACGATTATCATATTCTTACATTGTTTTTTTTATATTTATTTTCCCTAGCCATGCCACCGCAGTGCTGGTGACAGGATAGAATCATAGAATCATAAAATGGTTTAGGTTGGAAGGGACCTTAAAGATCACCTAGTGCCAACCACCTTGCCATGGGCAAGGACATCTCCCACTAGACCTGGCTGCTCAAAGCCTCATCCAACCTGGCCTCGAACACTTCCAGGGAGGGGGCCTCCACAGCTTCCCTGGGCAACCTCTTCCAGTGCCTCACTACCCTCACAGTAAAGAATTTCTTCCTGAGATCTAATCTAAATCTACCCTCTTCTAGTTTGAAGCCAGTAGATAGCCAGACAGAGCTTTGCTCAGTCTTAGTAAAGCTGGTTTTCCTGGTCCTTATCTTCTCCCAACCCGTCTGGTTGGTGACCAGGCTGCCCTTCAGCTAGAGCAAGCTGTTCCACAGCGAGCATGCTGGGTATCTCACCCAACTGCGTATAGGCTGATGGCACCCTGCAGCACCTTAGACCAAAGAAGTAGAGATACAGCCTCACACACACATGTAAGTGCAGTAACAGTGAGCATATAATAATGCACCACGCCAGGCTAATGAAAACATACAGATCCAATGTACCAGCCAACTTCTACAGAAGTACAGCTGGCGAAGTGGCACTCTTCTCAGCATTGTGCCACATGCTGCTCTCTCATTGCTGGACAGCAAAACTGTGCTGAGCAATGAAAGAAACTCAAAACTGGCCTCTCTGTTTTTACGTCTCTTACCCACCTGGTAGAATAGTGCAGTGGTTCTGCACTGAGCATGTTAGGAGTGTACCAAACTCAAATGCTACAAAGCTAAATGCTTTTCCCTTGGAATTTCCTGTATTTAAAGGATCTTTTACAGAGCAATGAAAAGTGCTACAAGACTACAAAATTACTTTTGTCTTCTTTTCACTGTAACACCTGAAAGCTCAAAACTTCTAAAGTGTTTATCTCCAGACCTATTTTGTAGGCAAAAAATACCAATTGTTGTCTTCTAAATGGAGGCAGAACTGAGGTAGCAAAACTGCATTTGAAGTATATGTAGACACCATACAGTCACTTTTCCCATGCAGGTGGCTTCAACTTTGTGTTACCTTCCTACCCTACAAAAATAATAGTAAGACTTTGGAAGGTAAGCCTGGAGTAAAATTCTCTTTGTTTACAAAGAGTATCAAAGCTGTACTGCTACTAAATGAAGTACCTTTATGTTTTGCTTTCTTTACAGATAATCCAGGCTTTCAATGGGTAAAAATGAGGGAGGTCAGGTACGTTTTAACGGGAGTTACTGTACTAGCTGGGTTCCAAGAGCAGTTTTAGCTGCAGATTATAGGCAGGGAAATTACACTATTTGGTGTTTGTGATGGGCACACACCTATTCAAAATCAGAAGAGAGGGGACCAAATATTGGACTATTCTTATTTTAAAAATCAATAGTCAAACCTACCTTAAAAAAGACATAGCAAGTTCCTCCATGGTTTTAAAATACTTTTTTTTTGCTAGCACTTTTTCAACATTTCTTGCTAGCGAAGAATTGCTGTGTGTTCAATAAATGATTAAATGAATGGAGCTTAAAATAAGTTTTTTTTAAAAAAAAACAAATGCCACAATAATCAAAGAAGAATCAAACAAAGAGCTTGGCAGGAATTAAACTACTAAGAAACAAAAACAGAGTTAGAAGAGCCCATTAATATATTTAATGACTATGCATTAAAAGCAAATTAAAATTGATTCTAAAAGCATCTCAAAAAAGATCTAGCTGGGTTTAATGAACTTTTATTCACCAGTCGATTCTTTTATAAGTTCTTTGTATGCTTGCCTGCTATTTTATATTGTAGGCAATATTAATCTGATTTCTAAATGATCCTCTACCAGTCTTTCAACATTAATTTAATATTCAATACAGAGCTCATCACAAGCAACATGCTTATAGTCAGTTTGAAAATGCTCAATGGAAAAATCCAAACAACCACCAGTAGCCAATTCAAACAAAAATTTTTTAAAAAAATTTACCTCATAACCCAACACATTATCATTTCATATGGTTAAAAACACATCTAAAAATAAACAAACTATAGCAGAGTAGCTGGGAGTCCATTGAAAATTTCTATTATGGATGAAAGAAAAGCTTAGTCTCCTACCACAACCAGAGACCAGTATAAGACAGATAATTAAAGACTGAAGTAGAAAGGGAATACAAAGATTAGTGCAACTAAATACGCAGAACAAAGACAGTGAAAAAAAATTTCAGAATTATTGAGAAATTATCTCACAGTAGAAGAAAATGTAAGAAATTTTAAAATACAGAAATTATTTAATTCCTTGTATTAGCTTCTGTATTACTCATACTTGGGAGAAATATTGAAAGCAAATCAACTGCCTTAAAGACTCAGATTGAAACGTGATGCTGACCACGGTGGTTACAAAACCACCAAGACTGTCAAGGACATGTTTAAGAAAATGCCTTACAGTCATAGACATGGCTGTAAGATGAATGCTGGATTCTAAACATCTCCCAAAAGTAGTACTTTTTTCACCTATTTTTATGGTCTCCACATGTGATACTGTCAGCTTGTTTTAATAGCTTGATATTCAAAATATCAAAACTATTATATCCCACCCCCCATCAAACAACCTCTTTTCTCCACAGGTCCTTATTTTTCAAAGAAAATTAATGACTGTACATCCACGACAGGAAAAGCAGAATAAAATTAGCAAACTACAGAGCTGCCAACCATCTTGCTCTGCGTGCTGCGATGGGGCGTAGCAGTGCCTGCGGGGTCACAGGGTAAGGGAGCTGGGGAAGGTGGTGCCTAAGAAGGACAGTGCCCTTCCCTCTGCTGTAACAGCAAGGAGGCTTCCCCTCTCTCCTCCTGCGAGCCCCCGGCAGACCGCCCAGATCCCGCACCAGAGTGGGTCCCCAGGCAAGGAAGAAATTACAGGCTGCACAAAATAGCACGTAATACAGGAACTGCAGGGAAAAAAAACGACAAAAGGGAGAGTAGGTGGCAAATGACTAAGTTTCATGTGCTGCATTTTAGACGAGACATGCCTGTTATTGCTGTTAAAAAAAAAACAAACAAACAAATTAAATACTACAGATTTGTCTCCCGTCTAGAGTGTTTATGGTAGTTACAGGAACTTCTATCATATCATGGGAAATGTTTCCATAACTGAGGAAATTTAAATCACATTTGAATAAAGATGTTTTGGCAACAAATTAATTCCATGTCTTTTAGCTTGCCTATGCTGTGCTTAGTTGCTATTTTTTTGAGGAACTGCTGCAGCACTATCAAAATAGTGTGCAACATTACCTGACACGTGGTGATTTGGTCTTTAATTAAGGTCAGCATGACCTAGATCATAGCAAACATTTCCAAGCCTTAATTTTGATGGGAAAATCCATTCACAAGACAGAATCAAGTTTCCTCTATGTTAAGAGAAACAAATCAATCTGGATTTTTAAGCACAGGTATAGCGGTGTCAAAGTGGATACAGAAAGGCTTTTTAGAAGCTGCATGACAGACGAGCAGAAACAGATTTTGCTTTTCTTCTTTCTGTGCTGCTTCCAAGGTTGTCAAAGGCAATCACCATCAACACTTACTGGATGGCGGGGGGAGCCAGAAACCTTTATGAGAATTGCCAGGTGAGGAACATAATATTGATCTGAACAACACATCGCAGGTGGCTGCCTAAGATTATTTCTTACTCTTTTTTCCCCTGGTTATCAATCATTTCTATTTAAGTATCTACTCAGAGCCCCAATAGCCTCTTTTTGTGTTACTCTTCAGACAAAAAGGCCCACTCAGCACCACGACCTGCTGGTTGTGTGCCCCACTTTAGAAGTACTAGCTCCTAAAACTTCACAGTTCATTGGAAGGTGTCTTGGTTTGAGGTTTTAGTGGCCAGCTCAGCCCAAGCCACAATAGAAGGCAAGCAGGAAATCTGTACCTAACTCACGTGGAAATCAAAGCACGTTATAAAATATTCATAAGTGGCTTTTAGGCACACAAATATCTTTGAAAATTTGGTCACAGTTCATTTACATTGAAATAGCCTATTTGCACTTCAGTCACGTCTGGCAGCAAGCAACTCAGGGGACTGTTTTATTCCGACTCATCTCATCCTGTCTCCTTCTGCCAATCACTTCCTCCTCCTTGAGTCTGTATGCATCTCATGAAGCAGTCCCAACCATCTGGAGCCCATGCCTTGCCTTTGAGAAACTCAGTAAAGCAACTCATCCTCTCAAAATTAAGGCCACTGAGATGCAGCTCACGTGGCAGACAAGCCCCAGCCTCTCACAGGTTTTCTAAGACCCACCACTGGTTGGTCTGCTTATCAATCCAGCCCTGGCTCCGTGACTACAAGACAGACTTCCTAGGGTGTTTTGTGTGGGAGTTCTTTGTTTTCACAGCTGTGGCAAGAAGGCTGCTGAACTATTCTCCATTTGTTACGGTGGTCTTGCAAAGTTTCAGTAAGATGGTCAGAGCTAGTCTGTGCAACTAGATTTTATGGTATTTTAAAACTTGAAGTGTGATAACAAAGATGGATGATGCTCCACAGGAACTATTGTGGACCCATGGTAGGCCAAGATTCAGACTGGGGGAGCCACTGCTAGAGTGCAAATGAAAACTGGTTCAGTTAGGCTACACAAGATTATAATCTATGGCACCAGATGTTCCTCACAGCTCCTTCTGTCTTAGTAATCTATACATTAGCCTTTACTTCTGCTTGATCAGCACACTTAAGACCCTAAGGCACTTTCTGGCCCTGGACATGTAAAGGTCATAATAATTTCCAGGCTTATACTGGTGATACAATGCACCTCCTGTTCCAGGTGAAAAGTATTTACACTCCCACGGTGCAGAAGGAGACAACAAACAAAATCACAGTAAGGAAATCCATGAAGTTATATAGATTTTTAGAAAACTTTAAGAAAGCAGGATGATGTACCATATGAAAGATCTTAAAATAATACACAATAATGATATTCATCAGATCTGCTGAAAGTAGACAAGAATATGGCCAAATAAAAGGCGTTCTTTTCCACTTCCAGATATGAGCTTTTCCTTTGCAATAATCTTTCTCAAAATAAAATATTATATCATGTTACAAACATAATTTAGCATGTTTGAGGACAAATTGTACGAAGGTAAATATTAAAATCAGCATTTAGCCAATAAGGAGATGGAAGAAATGGAGGTATACAGAAGAAAGATGATATTTCAAAGGACTTCAAATAAATCACCAGCACTTCAAGAGACAAAGCCATAAATACAGGTCAGCTCTGCTGAATCCCAAAGCAATGTACCATGGCACTTTGGCACTGATTAAATGTTATCACAGAACTACATGGGTTGGAAGGGACCTCTG
>VYXH01003001.1:10923-22866 GCA_013397275.1 Burhinus bistriatus
CCCGCCCCGCCCCGGAGAGCGGCCCCGGGCACCCCCCGGGCACGACCCGGTTCCTCCGTGCGGCCCCCGCCCCCCGCCTCCGTTCCCCCGCCGCTCTTCCCTCGGTAGCTCTGCGCGGCCCCGTAGGCACCGCCCGGGCATCCCCGTTCCTCCGTGCATCTCTCCCGGTGCCTCTAGTACCTCCGGGCGCTCCCGGACACCTCCCGGTACCCCCGGGCACCGCGGCCCGCTGTCCCCGCGGCTTCCCCCGGCGCCGGTGCCGGCCCCATCCCGGGGCTCAGCCCCTCCCGGCGCGACCCGTCCGCCTGCCCGGGGCCGGGCTGCGGCTCCTGGGGGCCCCCGGGGACCCCCGGGGATCCCCCGCCCCCTGCCCGGGGACGTGGCACCCTGCGGCGGGGGCTCTCCCAGCACCTCCGAGCCCACCCTGCTGGGGGAGGTCGGACTGCTTGGCCCCACCGAGGGGTCCCAACGGGCACCGGCCGCAGCGTTGTCCCCTCCCCGGCGCCCTGAGGGGGGCCCGGCCAGCCCCGAGCATCGCCAGGGGGGGTCGCACCCCACTGGGTGTGGGGGCTCCGAGGGTCCAACAAGGTCCTCAGCACCCTGCGAGGGGGCTCAGTGCCCTGGGAGGGGGGTCCTCGGCACCCCGCAGTGCATCGGGCTGCTGGGAGGGGGTGGGGGGCACCTGGAGCCCCCTCCTCGCCTTCGGATGCACGGGGTCCCCGAAGCAAAGCAGGACCTGCTGGGGTGGGGTGTCCTGTGGCCCCAATGGGACAGTGCCCTAGGGGGCTTCTGGGGTCCTGGGCTCTGTCCCTCACCCCCCCCAACCTGGAGCAGCATCTTGTGCACTGGGCCCCCACACAGGTCCCTCCCGGCCCCCCGGGGTGCGTGCAGGCACCCATGGGCTGGTACTCGGTTTTCCTGGCAGGACTCGGCCAAGGTCACAGCCGGCCGGAAAGTCCCCAGCTGGCGCCCAGAGGAATGACAGTGCAGCTGGAGACATGTCGCCCTGCACTTTTGCCTTTCTCCTCCTCCTCCTGCCGGTAGGACCATCCCAATGGGGCTGGGGGCCGCTGCGTGTCTGCAAGGGGGACAGCAGGACAGCCCCTGGGCAGCCCCTGGGCAGAGCTCTGCCCCCCCCCAGCCCCTCAGCCCTGCTCTCTGTCCTGCAGGACACGGCACCCAACGTGCTGACCTTCCCCAAGCCCAGCCATGGCCTCCGGCGGCAGAAGAGGGACTGGGTCATCCGCCCCATCAACTGCCCCGAGAACGATCGGGGGCCCTTCCCCAAGAGGGTGGTGCAGGTACGTGGCCCCCGGGGGATGGGGTGCAGGGCAGGGGAGTCCCCAGAGTGCTGGGACCCCTCTAACCCCTCCTCTGCCTCACTGCCAGATCAAAACCGACAAGGACAAGGAAACCAAGGTTTTCTACAGCATCACAGGGCAGGGGGCGGACAGCTACCCCGTGGGTGTCTTCACCATTGAGAGGGAGACAGGGTGGCTGGAGGTGACGAAACCGCTGGACCGGGAGGAGATCGACAAATACGTCGTGAGTGGGGGGCCGGGATGGGGAGGGGACAGTCCCCAGGGCTGCACGTGGTCTGACGGTGCTCCTCGCAGCTCTTCTCCCACGCCGTGTCAGCCAACGGGCAGCCCGTGGAGGACCCCATGGAGATCATCATCACCGTGACAGACCAGAATGACAACCGGCCCGTCTTCACTGAGGCGGTTTTCCATGGCACTGTGCTGGAGGGGGCTGAGCCAGGTGAGACTGATGCCACCGAGCAGGAGTCCGTACTGGGGTGGCAGCAGGGGGATGGGGGAGGTGTCACCAATAACTGTCCACTCCCAGGCACTCCCGTGCTGCGTGTGCTGGCCACGGATGCAGATGACGCAGTGAGTTCCACCAACGGGGTCGTGGTCTACTCCATCCTGCGCCAGAGGCCAGACCATCCCCAGCCCCGTATGTTTGCCATCAACAGCAGCACCGGCGTGATCTCCGTGGCCACGGCAGGGCTGGTGGCACAGGTGAGCCCCAGGCACAGCCCCTCACCCCCCTGCTACCCCCCAGCCCTGTTTGGGGGTGACACAGCCTCTCGCTGCAGGTGGTCCCTGAATACACCCTGGAGATCCAGGCAGCTGACATGGAAGGGTACGGGCTGCAGGCCACCGCCACCACCCTCATCAAAGTGCAGGTGAGGCGCTGAGCCCACCCCCGTGCCCCCCTGGCAGGCAGACAGGCAGAGCTAGGCCATGGTGGAGCTGCTGCCTGCTCCTGGCAGCCCCCATGTGCCCGGCCACCACAGCGCCAACGTGCTCCGGGTACTTTCCAGGGAGGGAGGCGAGGTGGGGATGCCAGCTCCGCCATGGCTCCTCCTGGCCTGGCGCCCCAATATCCCACTGGGCTTTGGTCCACCAGCCCCGGGGCCGCGGTGCTGCTGGAGCATGGGTGCCGGCAGGGCTCCTGGGCGCACCTCCCAGGGGGAAGCCACCCACACTGGCTCGGCCCAGCTGGGGAGGAGCGCCCGGTCCTGCCGCAACCCTGCACAAGGATAGCGGCATCCAGCCTCACGAGCTCAGTGAGGAGAGGCCACGGTGCCAGGAAGGGCAGCCGGGGCAGCGGATGGCATTTTGCACAGTGTCACCGGCCGCAGGCTCCCGGCTGAGTGGGACGGAGGAGAGCCAGGTAAGCAGCTGGGTGCCCTTGCTCGCTGTTGTGCCTCTCCGGCATCCCTGCTTCAGCTGGCAGCCAAGGCCTGGAGCCGGTGCCGGGATGGCAGCGAGAGCTGGTCCTCACTCCAGGGAGACGGCCTGGCCTTCCCGGCCGGCAGCAGCCCTGGAGCAGCACGGTGCAGCCCCTGCGTTGTGCTCCCACCCTGCCAAGCGCAGCCTGGGGGCTCCCACAGGTGAAGGGGCCCAGCTGCCCTCGTCGGTGCTGCCCTTCACCCCGTGCTTGCTGCTCGCCCCAGCCGCCCACCCCAGGCAGCTCCGGGGCACTTGCAGGGTTAATGTCCAGCCGCACGTGACACTGCAAGCAGGGCGACAGGGACGGGGCTGCTTCCTCCCTGGGTGCAGGCCAGCCATTGCCGCGGTCCACCAAGACGGGGTGGGTGAGCGGGGATCCCGGCACTGCCCCAGGCACGCAGCCCTCCATCCAGGCAGGAACCCGGCAGGCGCCCAGGCCGTGGGCGGCAGCGGTGCCCGGGGCACCCAGGCAGCCACTGGGAGAGGCAGTGCTCTGCTGCAGGGCCCCAGTGGCACCGTGGCCCCCCGGGCTGGTGGAGTTGAGCCCCACGGAATGGGAAGGATGTGGGCACCCATGTCCCAGCCCTGGGGCACGGCGGGGTGGTGGGGACAGGGGGCTGTGCTGGGACAGCCCCAGCTGCATGGCCGATGGGCCTGGGGGCCGCAGGGAGGGGGCATACCGGCAGGCTGGCCAAGGGCCCCTCCGGAGAGGGGCTGGGGGCACCCGGGGGCTCGGCTGTGGCACTGCCTGCCATAGCACGGCAGAGGGAGGAGGCGGCTGGTGCTGCCGGAACGCATCCCAGCCCCACTTACTCCTCTGCCCCAGGCTGAAGGCATGTCCGAGACGGCGAATGGCTCCCTGACTACCCACGTGCTGAACACGGTCACGGGGCTGCCGGCAGCCAGCCTCACCGTCCGCCTGGCCCAGCTGCAGGAGCCGGAGCAGCAGTGGAGGGAGCTGGTGCGGAGGTAGGAGAGCTGGCAGCAGCAAAACAGGCAGAGGACGCTCCTGCCTGTCCCCTACGAGCCAGCCGGCAGCCAGGAGAGGCGGCTCAGGGGCCAGGGACAGCCACTGCAGCAGGGCTTGCTTCTGATTTCAGGTGGACTGACCACGACGGGCGCTGCCCCCCCTTCCTGGCTCTGGGGCAGGCCAAGGCTGGCACCTACAAGCTGCACTTTGAGACGGCAGCGTACTGGCAGGGCCTGGGGCACACCAGCTTCTATCCCTTTGTAGAGGTACAGAGCATGGGGAGCAGGGGACAGGGACCATGGGATCCAGCTGTGGCCCAATCCACAGGGGGACCGGAGCAGGGCAGGCTTGCAGGAGCTGCCTGCTCCCTCCCGCAGCCACTCCGAGCATCCCGCAGCGCCCAGCTCCAGCTAGCTGAGCACCGCTAGAGGGGAATCCCAGTTGCTGTCTCCTTGCTTTTCCCCAGGTCGTCTTCACCATCGCTGACCCGGCCCAGAAGCTGCACATCCCGCTGCTGATCGGCCCCTACTCCTACACAACGTACCGTGGCAGTTAGGGGAAAGGCACATCCTCCCCCCAGGGATGCAGGTCTCCAGGGGGGAACTATGCCACCGACACCATTAAAGGCTTCAAACAGCACCATTTGTCTCAAAAAATCTCCTTCCGGGGGGCAGCACACACACATCTGCTGGAGGGGGAAATGAGAGGAGCCCCAGGGGCAGCACAGCCGGGGGGCCAGCCCAGAAGGCAGGGGGGCCTGGGGGGGCACCCGCGCAAGCCCCTGCTCCAGCCTGGTCTGGCAGGTGGGATGCCAGGAGCCCTCCGGCTGTGCCGTGGTCCGGGGCCACACTGGCACCACTTGGTCAGAGCCAACCCAGCTGGCATCTGCCTGTGGCTGGCATCCCCTGTGGCAGGAGTGGGAGTCCCCCCCCGGGGAGGAGTGAGAGGATCTCTCGGGTCCTCCAGAAGGCTCACTGGGCCCTGTTTAATGGTGCGGAGCACCAACAGGGCACAGCTCCGCTCCCTGTCTGGCACGGTGGGTCCCTCAGTGCTGGCTGGCGTCAGGTGGGCACAGCAACGAGTCCTGCGGGGCCCTGCCCCATCACCTGCCCCGGCACGGGGCTCACCAGGGGTTTAAAGCCCAGGTTGTCCAAGGGGATCCCAAAGGCCGTCAGCTTTGCCTTGAACGTCTGCAGCATGTCATTGTGTGCCTGCAAGAGAAGTGCGCCCCTGGTCAGCCCACAGCCCAGCTCCAGCCCAGCCCCTCCATGCCTGGGCACAGGCTACTGGCACACCCTGCACGGCGGGGGGATGTCCCCAACATGCCTTCCTTCACAGGGAAAACTGCAGCCTGCACTGGGTCCTGCCTGGCCCAGGGCATGAAGCAGCTCAGCTGGCCTGCTGCAAGCTCCCTTCCCTCCACTCCACGCACAGCCTGGAGCGGAAGGTCCCTTTTCCACCCTCCCAAGCCACAGCCACCACCCAACAGCCCCCCAGCCCTTTCCCTCACCTTGCAGACTCGGGCCAGCTGGAGCTGCAGGTCCTTGATGGTGGTGTTCTTGGAATTGAGCACGTCCTGCAAAGGGAGACAGCGCGTCAGACAGCCGCTGCCCAGCCCTGGCGGCATGGTGGCCATGCTGCAGCCGGGAGTGGCGTGGCAGAGCACACGGAGTAGCTACTGCGCAGTGGCCGAGCTGGTACGGGGGCCTGGTTCGAGCAGAGCAGCTTGCAGCACGGCCTGGCAGGCGGCCACCACCCTGCTCCCTTTGAGCCAGCACTGCCAGGGACAGCCAGCCTCAGGCAGAGGCGAGGGACAGGGACCTCCCAGACCAACAACACAACTGTCAGCACAACCATGCCATCATCGTCTGCCCCGCTGTAAGGTGGGGGGGGTGACAGCAGCACCTGCTCCAGCAGCACCGCCCTGCCGTCGCGGCACCGGGGGAATTACAGGGAGAGAGGCTCCCTGAGAAGATGCTGGAGGCAGCTGAGCAGAGGAATTCCAGGACCCTAGCAGCTGTGGGAGAGCTTGACGCCATGACGCCTTCCCAGGAATGTGTTTTCCTTCCTCTGCTGTGGCACCTGCTAGCAGGTGACGCATCCTCTGCCCTGTCCTACAGCCCCAGAGCCTTCGCTGCTGCTGTGCGCATCCCCGGGGCACCCTGGCAAGAGGGTGTCCACGAGCTCCACTGCCACCCACCGCAGAGGGGACCTGGAAGGAGATGGGCTGGTGCAGGATAAGCGGGAGGGCACTGGGGCGGTGGCTGAGCCAAGCATGGAACTCGCATCCCCTGCGTCTCAACGCAACCCGAAGCAAGTGCTGCTTCTCAGGTTACAGCTGCGGCAGGCTCCAGGAATGTGGGTCTCTGAGACTCCACGCCGAGGCTTTCTGCATATGTATTTTTAGCATGCCAGACGTTGCAGAGCCCCTGGGAACCCGTCTACGCTGTCTCTGCAGCCAGGGAGGCCAGGCGAGGTTCACTGGCTGTGACTCCCCATGCACAGAGCGCCCCAGGTCGCTGACAGACCCTGCGTGCAGCCAGCCGCTCAGCAAGACAGAGCGCTGGTGAGCACTGCTTGGCCTGGGGCCATTCTCCTCGAAACAGGCCCCACCTGAGGGAGAGATCAGTGCCAAACTCTGACACCCACACACTCTGCTCTCGAGGGAGAGACAGTGCCCTGCGGCACCATGCATGGCCCTGGGAGTGCCGGGAACAACTGATGTGGCAGCTACAGCAACATAGGATGGGGACTCGCATGTTCCAAGGTCTGCGTTCACCCCAGAGCAGCCTCTGCCCCTCAAGGCCAGCCTTCGCAGGGCCCCATGGCAGCCCACAGTACCTCCAGCTTGTGCGAGACCAAGGAGAGGGCGCCTGGGTCGAGCTTGGAGGCTGCGAAGACTTCACTGAGCTCCACCTCCTTTTTCTCCAGGACACTGAGGAGTCCTTTCAGCTTGCGCTCCAGGAGCAGGTTCTTGAAGCCCGTCTTCTGCTGCACCTCGTTAATGGCTTTGGTGAACTTCTGATACAGCTCATCTCGCTCCGCCTGCACCTGCTCCCAAAGACAGTAATGCCTTCACACCGCCCTCAGGACCCCAGGGCTGGCGGCCACCCAGGGCTGACAGCAAACAGGTCCGGCAGCTCGGCCCTGCCTGCTCCAGTGAGAGCCCGGCTGTTCTCCACAGCATCTGCAGCCCGCAGGGAACGCAGGTGCTGGAGCACAGCTTCCCTCCCTCCCTCCATGGCTGGCACCTCCTCAGCACCTGCACTTCTGCTTCCTCTTCCTCACCGGGCACAGGACACCCCTGACATCAGAACAGACTGGCGGGCTCGCTGCGGCATGATTTTAGACCTCAGAAAGGGCCTGACAGCACACGAGGCTCTCGCCTCTCCTCCTCGCAGCTGGCAGAAGTCCCTGGCTCACAGCTAGTTAATAAGTGTCCTAATTAGGCCACAATCTCTGCTCCACAGCCTATTTCTGAATGCACTGAATACGTTGCTGCCTTAATGATGGATTGTTAACGAGGCCTCAGATCAATGTTCATATTCCTGGGGATTTCTACGAATTGCAAATGAGCTCTCTTCTGCCTCAACAGATTTATCTGGGTTAGCTGGGGGGTTGGGGCGGAGAGGCTGAGTCTGGGAGAACTCAGTCAACAGGACTCATCCCGAGTGGCCCCAAGCTGCTGCTATGGCCAGTCCCTCACAGGCCAGGAGGGGACTGCTGGAGCGTGCATGATTGCTTAGCAAAGTACAAGGACAGGCCTGTCTGCTGACCGTGGGAGATGCCAAAGCTGTGAGAAGCTTTGTTGGAAGCAGCAGTTATCGTACAGCTCTGGATTAGAGCTTCAGAAAGCCCTCGGCTAAGCACAGACTCTGCTAAGCCCCAATGCCCAATCCTCTGCGGAGGGGACAGGGTTTGGAGAGGGAAGTGGGATGTCCAGACCCCCCTTGCAGCTCTCACCTTACTGAACCTCTGTTCCAGCACTTCATGTTCCCACTGAAGATCCTTCAGTTCCTTTTGGGTGACTTTCAGACGGGCTTTTGTGTTCTGTGAGTGGGAAGGGACAGTTAAAGAGCATGGGCTTCTCTGGGGGTTTTGGGGGATGTGTTCTGGCAAGGGAGGAAAGTGACCAGCAAAGAGATATGAGTGAGAAAAAAAAAAAAAAAACCAACACCAAAAAAAACCAGGCAGCACCCACACCAACTCCCTTCCTCCTCTGCAGCAGGGGCTACTCTTGTTTCTTGCTGCCAGAGTCCTGGGAGTCCCACCTGAGATCTTATAAACATCCAGCTAAGGTGAAAAGGACTCAAAGGACTTTGCTCAGTGATCTGGCCAAGCAGCAGAGGTGACTGCTGATCGAATCCCTCCAGGAAACAGCCAGGGTGACTCAGGAAAGGATAGGGCTGGCCACTCACCACCAGGGCCTCCTTGTCCTTGTCATAGTGGGCCAACTTCTTCTGCAGCTCAAGCACCTGCTCCTGGGCCTGCTGCAGGGGCTCCTTCAGCTCCTTGTTCTGGAGCAGCACATCCGCCTTCTCCTTTTCCAACTGATTCTCTGTCTTCTTCATGTCCTCAATCTGCTCCTGTTCTTGGGAACACGAGTGCCAACTCCTGGGGGCTGCCCAGCTCCTCAGAACTGCCCACACCCTCCAGATACCCTCCGGTTGCTGGCCCAGCAACATGCATCTCCCTGTGCTCAGAGTTTCGCTTGTGTAATGGTGTACAACCCTCAGGAGACCAGCAGCACCCACACTGCCACCTGGGAACTGGCCAGATCTGGCTGAAATCCTCACAGGACCGGTCCCCTGGTGGAAGGGTGACACTCGGCAGGCCAGGCAAGCTACAGTAGGGGGGCAGGTAATACCTTCAGCAAGCTGATGAGCGCCAGGTTTTTGAGGGTGATATCATTGTAGTAGTTCTTGATGTCACTGAAGGCCTTCTCATGGTTCGTCATCAGCTCGCTGATGTGGCTGTTCTTCCTCTCCTCCACCTCGTGGATCTCAGTCTTCCTCCGCAAGTCAAGCTCATCTCGCAGCACTTGCATCTTCTTGGTGTACTTGGCCTCGATCTCTGGGGGAGCGCACAGGGGGCTGAGTGAGGACCTCCTGGAGACCCTGCTTAATGCACCCCAGCTCCATTAGCCAGCACCAGCCCAGCGCATGCCACTGCGGCATTATTTGAGGACAAGATGCTCGTTAGCAACGTCACCACAGCTGCTACCAGCGTGCGGAGCAGTTACGCTGAGACCACGGAGAGCAGAGCCCAGAAATAGCATCCTTGGAAAGAGGGCATGGAAATGCTCCAAGTCAGCCCATGAGAACCTGAAACGTCCCCTGAGAAGGAGACTGGAGCGAGGACTCTGCCAGAGCTCCTCCAGCCTCCTCACCTCGCAGCCTGGAGAAGCACTGCCAGGCAGCTGCGCTCAGCAGTACGGCCTGGCAGCAGTGACGGGTGCCCTGCCTGCACCCCTCAGCTCACACTACAGGCACCTGGCCTCGTTCCGTTTACACAAGGCTGGGGGTCTGGCAGTCCCAGAGCATAAGGGAGCAAGAACTGGGGGGAAACCAACCAGAACTGGGGCAAACCAGCCAGAAATGGGGGAAAAACAGCCCCCTTTCTACTCGAGGCTCTGCCAGGGAGCACAGCAGAGCTTGGAGGAGCCTTGCCCGGCACACTGACAAAGGGAGGTCATGCAGGAGCTACGCGCACGTCCTGACCTTTCATTTGTCTCTCGAAGTCGTTACACAGCCGGGTGATCTCCTCCTCTTGTTTCTGTTAGGGAGAAGCTACGTGTTAGAGGCAGACAACCAAATCTTGAGTTAGCCGCATCCCGAGAGATTCCTTCCTGCTCCCTAGGAAAGGCTCCCACCATGGCACCAATCCCATGTTATCCGTGCAAATGGCAGCTTGTAGGCTCTCTGGCTGCTCTCACAGCTCCCTGCTGCAGGAGGGGGGTTTCACAGGAGCTGCCCCAGGAAGCCCTTCTCCCCATTCCTGCACTGACTTCCTAGTGCCTCTAAGTCCATCTGTTACCAGTGCCTGTGGGAAACCCCATCCCACCCCACAGAGAGAGCTGGGGAGGCAGGCTCCTGCACACATCCTGGGGCTAGGAGGGCTCAGCTGGCAGCCCCACCACCTCCTTTTGCAACGGAGGCACCTCGCACACAGCTCTGGCCCTGCCAGGGACATACCAGGCGCATGTTTTTCACCACCACCTCATTGGCCAGCTCCTGCTCCTTCAGCTCCACTTTCAAGGAGCGCATGTCTTTACGCAGCTCCATCTCCTGGGCCCAGTGATCCTTCTGGGCCCGCTTCATGGACAGGGTGCCCTCCATCTTCAGCCCAGTGAGGTTTTCCTGGTGTTCGTACAACAAGTGCTTCACCTTCTGCTTGTAAACCTAAAAACAAGCCACAGACTGGGTGAGGGGCTTCAGCAGGAGACACCCAGAGCTGGGATATTGGCCAAGACACTCCTGGCTTGCATCCTGCCCAGCTCTCCTCCTCTTCCCCCTTCCCTCTCCTCCTCAGAGCTGCCTGAGGCTCACCCAGAGCTTGGGGCACTTGCAACACCTTTAGCCTTCTCCTTTCCCACCTTGATTTCCACTTGATGCCGCTCCTCTGCCTCCTCCATCTCCCGGTCCTTGTTCCGCAGCTCTGCTCTTTTCTCCTCCAGCTGCCGGCGGGTGATCTCCCAGAAAGCGTGAATCTTGTCACGCTCCAGCTGGAAATAGTTGCGCTCTTCCTGTTCCCGGTCCAGCTCCTCCCGGAGACGCGCAACGTGCTTCTCCAGCTGCAAAGCCAAGAGGAAGAGCCAAGTAGGTGGAAAAGGAGGCCTCGGACAGATGTCTCTACAACACATCTGTGGCAAGCCATGTCGCAAACCTGGCAGGACACAGTGGCTGTTACTGAGACAGAGAAGCTCAGGAGAGAAGGGGAGGAGCCTTGACGCACCCTGGACCTGACAGAACCCATCAGTCTCTGGAAAAGGAGTAACAAAACCTTCTTCTACTGTAAGCAACCCGGGCTCAGATATTCTGTCTCACAGTGTCCAGTAACACCATTCTCAGGTGCCTAAATAATATCAAGATGTGCAAGATCTTATCCCAGGAGCAAGGTCCCCAGGCCAGGGCCATCTCTTCTGGTTTTAGAACACCCAGCAAAACAAGTGGGACTTGGAGCAACTGAGGGGCAGTGGCTGCACCTTCCACCTCTGCCTGCCCTCCTGCCACCTACGGGAGCCTCCTGCCCTAGCAGCAACATGACTGAGAGCACAGCAGGCTGCAAGTCACATCTCCAGGCTGAGCCACCACAGAGCTGAGCAGGCTGCCAGGGTTATGGAGTCGGGGAGAAGACAGCGAGGGCACAGGGCTGGAGAGCAGAGCACCCAGGAACAGCGGAAGGGAGGGTGGGATGAGGGGGCTGCTCCTTCCAGGAACAGTGAGAACCCCTCCAGCCCAGACATCTGTCAGCCAGTGAAATGAACCCCAGCCGCTTGTCTCTGTCACCCTCTGCCACCTGTTGTCCTCGGAGCTGGAGACAGGCACCAGGCAGGGATCCCAAGCACTGTTCTTGCAAGCAGCGACCTCCTCCTACCAGGGGGTGGGCTGGGAGATCTCTCACCTGCTCCTTGCTCATCTCCTTTGGGGACAGGGCATCCACCACTGCTGGAGCTTTGCTCCCTTTCCCTTTTTTCCCAACTTTCTTTTTGGGTGCCTAAGGAAAGAAAGCAAAATGCATGGGGTGCGCATGTGGCTCAGGTGCCGGGAGGAAGCTGCGCTGCTCAGTGCCCCCACACCAGCCCAGGCCACGAAGCATACCTGCTCTCATGGTTGGGGGCAGGATTAGAAGGGTGACAGGGAGCACTGGCTGATGCAGCCAGGGTCCTCAGGGGGAGCCTGGAAGCCTCTGAGACCCTCCAGGACACCCGTAGCTCACGCCCAGCCGCTGCCAGCTCAGCTCCACAGTGAAGCCCCCAGGAACAAAAGCAAGTACCCAAAGTAAGGCCTCACGAGTGTCACCGCAGTGCTGTGCACGGCGCCAAAGGGCTCCCTCCCCCCCGCCAAGAGGGGAGCGGGCCGGGCCGGCCCCCCTCAGCCCTCGGCACTCCATCCCCGAGAGCGGGCCAGGCCCCACCGCCTTCCGCCGCCCTCATCCCCCGGCTCCAGGGGACCGACCCTTCAGCAGCAGGCCCAGAGCCCCCTCCAGCCGTCCCGGGGCTCTCGCTTTCCC
>VYXH01003002.1:0-17481 GCA_013397275.1 Burhinus bistriatus
CCTCAAACCAGGACACACAAGCAGTCTAAGAGGTCTAGTCCTGCCACTGATGTCCTCTTTGGTTTCATTTATATTTTCTATTTATGTTGTACTTGCCTTTTCTATTTATCTATTTTTCTATTTATCCTGTAAACTCCTCAGAGTAGGTACAATCTCTTAATCCATTTGTACAGTGTCTAGCACACTGCAGATTAGTGCCTAAAGTAAAAATAATGATTTCCAGTGGTTGCTATCTACCAGAATCAATTTTAAGGCTTCCAGCAGAGGTCACAATTGCTCAGCAGTTCCCCAGATTTCTTTTATATACAGAGAAGGAATTTCTGAAATCAAAGCTAGAAGATAGCATAACTAAGACTTCACAGCACCAAAGCATGCAATAGATTATTTATCGGTAAGGAAAAAAAGATGTATCTAATTAATAATTGCTGAATATTTTAGGAAGCTAATAAAGTAGCTTTGGGGTCTTACAAAATTAAATTTGTCATAAAAAATGAAGTCTCTGAACTAAAGCAAACCATTTAATACATAACAGCATATCGGTAGCAATTTGTTTATGAAAAGGATACTTGTATTAGAGGGGATGGCTTTGATTTATGAAAAGTTAAGAGTTTCACTATTGCCAAAGTTACTTATTGTTTAAATACTGGATTTTCATATTTGCTAACAGTAGTTTCTGGATCACTCTACTGTATTGTATACCTGCTTTGATTTATACAAAGTTAAGAGTTCACTATTACTGGAAGAAAAAGGTAATGCTTTCCGCAGTAGAAAGAAATAAAATAACCATTGAATGCAAAGTGATACCATAAAATGGCATCAGGCTTTGCTGAAGACTTAAAAAAAAAAAAAAAACAAACCAGCACAGGCAAAGGGATTCTAGCTGGACCAGTGGAAAGTGTCCAGCCAAAGCAAGATGAGAAGTAAAAACATCTGGTTGAAGAACAACAGGAAGGAAAGTGGGGAATTAAAATGAAGGACAAAGAAAAGTGAAGTAACATGAACTGAACTATTGAATCTCATTCTAAATCACACTCAAGTCATACAGATCACAGAATATCTTTCCTGACAGTCTCCTCCAATTGTCTCTTCTCAACTTGACCCATACCACTTCTTTTGGTTTTGGAATCCTCAGAGTCGCTGTGTCCCGAGGCTGTTTGCATCTCCCACTCTGCATACAAGTTTTTCTCCTTCTTGACAGATACTTCTTTTGTTGCCTGATTCTTATGACAGTGACTTTTTCTCCCATCATCTTTTAACTGTTGTACTAATCTCCTACTTCTCTTAAGTGAAGTGTCTTTTCTTTTCCCAAGTTCCCAAACTCTTCTGTCAATCTGCTTACTGCTCCCATTTATTTTCCTTTGATTTGGTCTCCTGTTTCTTCTTTTTCTATTCATGTTTTACTTTAGGATATCAGTGATCACCCTTTAAAACTCCCAGTCTCTTTCTCCTAATATTTTACTCTTGATTATCAACCCTGTACCAAGGCTCTTGCTCACTATAGATTTAGCCATTCATGCAGCTATTGTGTCAGTAAAGTCTTTGCTCTGATTTTTTCCCTCCACTGTCTCTGACCACCACCCTGACACTCACTTCTCCTTTCTGTCATCCCTCCACCCTTCACTTCTTGCTAACTTCCTAGCACATCAATAGTTTCCACTCCAGCTTATTTAGTAGCTTTGAAACTACCATCTCTCTCTCCTGTTTTTAATGATCTGTTCAGTCCTTGCATTACAGTTTTAAATTTTATTTATGCATAATTCTAAAGAAAACAGCAATGCAGATATTTCTGTTCTCAGTGTGTGTGACAGTCCCCATAGTATGATATTACAAAAGCAGCAGTAAGAAAGAAAGATGCAGTTCCTGAGTGTAAGGTCAGTAGAAGGTAATGAGAGCTATAGAGGCTTTAAAAATAATCCTGCCTCCCTGCATTTTATTTTCAAAGCAGTTAAAGACTTCGAGTGAATGAAACATGTTGAATAGCTAGGTGATGAAATTCATAGTACCAAAGTTAACTCCTTTCTTCATGTCACCACCACAAGCCAAGATTCAATTTTAATCCTGGTCAGCAACAAAGTGGTTTCAGTGGTTTTTTGGGTGTTTTTTTTTTTGGTTGTTTTTTTTTTTTTTTTTAAATACATTTGCAAGGATGAGGAATAATTATGTGCATACCTGCCACAGTAAAGTTAAAGTACCTGACAAGATCTTTTTGATATTACAGTACATTGGGGAAAAATGAAGACTAACCACATTTTATTATGCATTTATTTATCAAAAGCCTGTCATGCACAACTACCCTACCACATTGCAGACTTAAAAGGTAAGAACAAAGACTGTTTGTTTTGGGTAAGGGTAAAGTAGTGTGCAGACTAACTCTATTGCTACATTTAACAAATGACTTACATCCTCTGCAAGGGCAAGAGGGAAAAAGCCAAAACAACTGTGAGAGAATGAGATTTATTTTATCATTTTAAAGTTTCTTGAACCAAGTTTACAAAGTGATTTCATCTACCATTATTTATTCAGTCGTCTCCCAAGGACTATCAGTTATAGTAAGCTGCATAAAACTGTTTGGATTTTTCTTCCATTTCCTTTATGGATTGCTATTTGAAGTGTATGCAGAAACATCACTTTCTTAGATATTAATTCAATGAAAACGGAGATAAACCCAGATCAAACTAACCACTAACAGGTTCCTGAGTCTATAAAATACCGTTAAAAAAATTAAGAGAAAATTCTGAAAGACATCAAATTATTATTAGGTCAGTCATGGAGTTTATTAGTATTATTCTCAGGCATCTTGTAGTATTACTTTGCCTACTAATTTGCCTGCCTATTCACAGTGTTTGCATGTATCTGTAGGTCCAAGCATCTTAAAAGAGTAATAAAATCCCTCTCTCTCCATTCTCACTCATTCAGATAGTGATAGTTTTTGAAATGTTTGGTCTACATTAAATAAGAGAATGAACTTGTCTTAGGTCTTGCACTCTGCTTCTCACATTTGAATTTGTGGTCAGCAACATACAGAACAGAGAATTTTATTGAATTGTGGAACACTTGAGAAACATGCTTTCAAGCTCTTGAAATCCAGATTTCAAGAGATTTCCCTTATTGCATCCATTTATATAATATATATTGTCAGAGATTTTTCAGATACAATTGACAGAGACCTAGACCAAAGCAGAAAGAATGTATTTGCCTAAATGTAGGTGAATTAAAGGCAGGCAAGGTCATGGGGTCCATACACTATTTAAGAATGCAGGCACTAGGATTAAAGGAAGAAAGAATCATTGAACTCCCAGTTTTAATTTAGACAAGACAAAACAGTTTCTTGGTTGCATGACCATTTCCTGCCTGCTTTTCCTGACTGCCAGCAACATCTTTGATTCCACTTAATTGTACCATAGCTAAATTATTTGTGCCATGCTAATATTCAGGTTTAGCAGAAAATAAGAATTTTTGACCTGTTTGTTAAGTGCAACCATTCCACTAACTATCTCAGAAGTTTTTTGGAGTGAACAGAATGCCGTCTTTAAAGTTTGAACGTATTAGGCCAGAATTGGTATTAAAGCCTGGTAATGCTGGGTAGTTATTAGCTCAATAACCAAGCTGCAAGTGCAGCCTTATAGACGCTACCAGCTGAACATCACAAGAGTTCACTCAGCAGTGCTGAACTCTCAGTAGCGTTCAGCATCACTATTCTGAGAGACAGGAAGTAAGATGAAAATAGGTTGTCTTGGTCTGAAAATCCTTGGATTCTCTTATCCACCCACAACAATGTAAAATGCTTAGCATGCACACATCTCTTAGAGCTATCCGACATGTGACTGTCAGCAAGCCGGCAATGGTCCTAATATCATCAGTATCACTGTGGTTCCCTCTCACATCATAACATTTTGTCAGTGTCAAAGCCACCAGTAACATACTGTTGTCAGCCCTGCCCTTCTCATTATTGCAGCTAGCAGAACTTGTCTAACATCTCATCTGTATACTCTGGGATCCTAACTAGAATAATTTATACTTTCTAATTGCCTGAGCACCCAATAAAACCAGATATATCCAGACTCATTTGATTATATAGTAAGTTATTCTAAATCAATGCAGGGGGGAGGGGGGGGAAATAAAGGAAAATGCTTTTTAAAGGTAGATGAAAACAAAGGATTCTAGTTTTTTCTACTGGCTAATCAATCCTAATATGCAGAAAAGCACCCTGGGATAAACAGCTCACTGACCAGTGCCTAACTGAAATTTTCAGGACAGTTGTTCTGGAGCTGGATACCAAAGGTAACAGAAATGGTAGAATTCATCAAGTTTTGATCACCTCTATTCATCTGTGCTTACATTTTTATTTTATAGAGAGCCCATCCTGCCTTATATCTCACCCATCTTGGAAAACTTCAACTATATTAACCCCCTTACATAGATCAGCGCAATCTTTTTCTGATAGATGAGGCAGAAAATCAGTCAAAACTCATTTGGAGCCATTGACAAATGTTCTTACACATATCATGAACGGCAATCTTCATACAGGTCCTCAAAGCAACATGGGACTTGGAGAAAGCTTTTCTACCACAGAATCTATTCCCCCACTTCAAGAGCAACAACATATACAACAAAATACAAGTTATTATTGCAGGAATTATTTTGCATAATAAATGAAAAATATTGTTTCTCTTTGAAAACTATCCTAATGTTAACGTGAAAGCATTAAATGTCTCAGTCTGTTCACACCTATCAGTGGAGTGAAGACACAGGAGTCTTCATTGGAACAGAAGGGTGTGCTCTGATAGTGCAACAGAATTCTGACTGGAGAATTACATGTAAAAATAGAATTTTGACAAGATCTCACGTCTTCTCCCTTGAGGTCTTCCTCTCCTTGTTGCTTCACCCAGCAGTGCAGCTTAACAACTATGCAGGCAGTTTTTTAAAGCACAAACTGGCCTCAGGCACAAAATGCTTAAGAATGAAATTCTTAAACTTCAGTACAAGGCAGTTTCTTTGAGGTGTTGGCCTGTACATCAGTTACTCTAGAAAAAGATAAGTTTTGTTTTGTGCAATTGCAAGGTTATATCTATGATGGAAGATCCAGGGAGATAGGTAATAACAACAATAACAGATATAGGAATGAGATTCCTCATGCATTCTCCACTGACAGAATATATCCATACTGGGTGAATTGGATTCTAGACCAGTCTATATTTCCGTAAAGCCACATCTGAGGGAATCAAATTCTAGACATGCTGGAAACTGCTGTAATACAGTTTCCCAAATTTAAGCAAGGACAGAGTGCTTTCTTTAGCAACATCAGAAACAGTAGAGTGAGATGAAACAACTGCACACTCACACATCAAGTACTTCAATAACATTTAGATGCACAGATTTTGATCTGGAAAACAATGAAAGAAAGTGAATGGATAGAATACAGGTGCTACTTACCTCTAAAGCTTAGAAGGAGAAAGAAACCTTGCTCTCAGGTGACTTCAGGCACTGCTGGTCCCACTATTTTTTGAGCTGCTAAACAAAAGCCAACTGAGAGAATATGAGATCTCAGTAGAAGCAAACTCCAAAACAAAAATCAGGTGTAGAAGAAGAAAGAACGAACAAGTGCCTGCAGCAGCCTGGGCACAGCCTAAAGAAAGTGTTACCAACGTGATAAATCATTCTGCAATGAATGCCCCAGAGATGATGCTCATTCCTCATTGCTACATAGTGCATGATACTATAGGAGGCAAGGTGACAGAAGCAAGACTCCTAAAACAGCACACTCTGTGTACAGACAGCAAAGCACACAAATTCTTGGCACGTTCTCTCTACAGAGCACAGTAGTATCATAAGATAGGTTGAATCATGGAGCTTTTAATAGCCTGAGTCCAATTCAGTCACAAATGCTGAAATGCCTTAACCATGGACAGAACTTAACCTTCAAAATAGAAAATCTGATGAAACTCAAGCAGCAGGTTGTGCTCTTGCCCAAGTAAAGAAGGTATCATGTCAGTGGTCATTGCTGCCAGCAGTCAGTACATACTTCATGTAGAGAAAGACACAAAACCCTGTTTGTTTATGCTCTTTCGGCATGAGAAACAATTCTGACCATGTGGCATTCAAGTGTAGAAAGAAGTACTGATTAATCTCTCTGATAGACAGTATAGATAGTCACGATTAGCCAAATTAACTACCCAAGCCTGCTGTCTGAAAACATCTATTATTGGAACTTAGATGGAACCAGGGAGCTCATTTCTTATAAGGGATTAGAACTGCAAGTGCATGTTTGTGACAGACTAAAAAAAGCCTTGTTATTCATTGCAAACAGAAAAAATACAGCTGATAGGAGGAAAAATAATCTTTTCATCCCAGTGATAAAAAACACACTCCTATTGATTTTTTCAAATGGTGACACCTGATTTGATTTCTTAATTAAAAGGAAAAAGTCCATTTAATAAAAGGAGATAAATCACAGTAATTCACAACTAAATGTTGAAAAATAGCTTTTAATTTTCACTTACAGTTTAACATTCATTATCAATTATGGTGAAAATGATTGATTGATTACACTTGGAAGCCAGTCTGCCAAATTTCACCTGTTGCTTATGATCAGAACTGGAGGCATGATGAGGAGCTGGAACGCTTAGCCATGAATGTTTATTATATTTAAATAAATTCTTGTACAATGGTGTCTATATATTTATGTCAATACACATATAATTTGATCAATTTTATAAACAGATATTTTTTAATGTGTATGTACATTTGCATATGTATATATCTCTATATATGCACATATCCACACACACAAAGTCACTCAGAGACATTATATCAAATACCAAAGCTCTGTTTTTCAGTTGTCAGTCCGATATCACCACTCCAAATGGATTGTTGTTGCCCCGGAGTGAGAACGTCAGCTTACCTATACTGAACCATAATATGCTTAAACAATGACTTGAAGTGATGAGGGTAATTTTCTCTCTGTATGCACATTCAGTTATGCATCTACCAAGAATGCCTTTTGAGTTGCATTTTTTCTATTTAAGCTTTCCTATTAAGGTTCAAATTGAGATCACCATCCAGCTCAACACAGTTAATGATAAATAGATAGCTATCTATAAGCATTACATGGAAAAATAGTTTTTCAGATATGTGGACAAGTGAGAAAACTAAATTCACAGCTTTTCTAGTTAATGAATACTTATTTTAAGTTCATAGGAAGATTCTGGAACAGTATTTGTTTTAGCAGTACAAGCAAATTCCGAGTCGAATATACTTTTCATAGGAAGTCTGCAATGGACAGGTACCCCAAGCCTACAGAATCCAGTAAAGTGGAATGATCTGCTCATAAAATCCCTTTATAAGATTTGATCCTAAAGCGAAACATTGTTTCAGTTTTAAACAAGAAAAAGAGATAAGATAGATTTAGATGGACAGTTACACATTATTTCCACCTCCAATACCACGCTAAAATTCTCTGTCGAAGGAAATATCTGCAGTGGAATAAGCCTGATAACGTCCTTAAGAGGTAAGCTGAAGATGGTCTATGTAGTAAGGCTTAATAAGGCTACAAGTATTACAGCGGAGTATAAAGGTAGTTTGGTCTAGCTGGAACAAGAGACAGAACTAATGAGAATATTGCTGTGAAAAATATGATCTTTGTTAGACTTAAATATTAAGAATACTTAAGCAATAAAAGAGTTCAGCTTGCTCTTCGCGTCCTATTTATATTGTAGCCAAACAAAAGAAAGCTTTTCATTTTAGAAACGGCTTTAACAATTTATTTCCTAACTACATCAAAAAGCAAAAAGACTAGCATGAAAGAAAAACATTATATAAACAGACATTGCAAAATATGACATCACATAACAGAAGAACCTTTTAGTAGTTTAAAAAGTATAAACTTAAAAGCCAGAGGATGCTTTCAAAAGCTTCATTTAAAATATGTATTTGGAATACTTCAGTAATGATTCCACCTGAATATTAATACGAGACAAGAGCTAAAAGCTTGTACAAAAACGTATGCTTACTAAATGGATACATTGATCATTGAACTTTACCCAGCATTAAATTTTAATGACCTTCAATGATTTGAGAAGCTTTGGTTGTTTATGTAAGAATTCTAAAAAAACCCATGGATTTACATTTACAGACTGCTTATCTCTTCATAAATGACAACATATTAAAAAGAAAATGAACAAAACCAAAAAAACCTGCCTCTGATGAGCACTAATGGCCATGTTGTGTAAGGTAGTAAATGCATCAAAACCCAGGTGGTAAACACTCTCTCCTGCTCTGTTCAGAGCAAAGCAAGTAAGGCATATTTTTAGAGGTCTAGGTCTGTTACTCCTACTTACACTTCATTTACAGCATAACTTAAAGGGCCTCATTAAGGCTAGCTGTCTAAACTCTGAGTAACGAGCAAAGCAATGAGCGCTAAAGCGCTTATAGCCTAGGATTAGGACATAGCAGAGCAAACACAGACAAAGCATATTGACAAAAAAAGAAAGTTGAGGGTCAGAATAGTCACATCTCAACATTAGTCCAATTAACAACTCAAAGTTTGCTGTGGAAAAATGTGGATTCTTGATTTTTAGAGTGAATATTCCAAGACTTTACTCATTCAAAAGGCAGAACTGTCCAGCCGGTTTCTCCAGCACAGTTACATATGGCCACGCTCATTGTTGTAGTTCCCTTCTCCTCCCCTCCTGTCCTACAGCACTAAAGAATTTTGATTAACAGCCCACCTATAATGGGACGAAGAAAACTAACTTTGTAGTCAGACTAATACAACATAAAAAATTTCCTACTTTGGATACTGCAACATCATTTTTCCCATTCTGCTACTCAACTAATTTTGTTGTTTGCACTTTTTCTGTTCAGAGGTGAAATTGTCCTGCTGAATTACACATGTATACCCATTTAATGTGCCAGACCTCTCAGCTAATTATTGAAAAAGCCAGTTTGTGAAATAAGTTGAATAACAAAGAAAAAGCAAGAGGTTGTGGATTTTTTTTTTTTGGTTGTTTTTTTTTTGGTGTTTTTTGTTTTGTTTTTTTAAGATAAGGAGCAGTAGGGAGACTAGAGACTTACCCAAAATCCTTATGATGCTGGGTTTCATCTCAGATAGTCTATACCTGGAGTGACTTCTACTTCTGCCCTCTGCTACCAACCTCACATTTAAGTCCACAGCTGGGCCACTTTCTTGATGTTTATTAGGTGCTTGATACAGACTGGCATTCTACACAGAGATAGCCACTTATACTACCAGTATTTGGTTCAGCCTTGTGGGATGCACCTTGACTGTGAGCTGCAAATGGAAGAATTTGCTTGTTAAAATTTATTTTTGAAATGCTATTGGTGAAAAGAATGTAATTTTGTCAGCCGACTGACAGCACGACTACAGACAACAAATAAGCAACAAGTATGATGCCATTACAGTTACAACAGATACCATTCCCCTAGTATGGCAGTTGAGCTGCTTTTTCTTTCTCTTGAAGACCCTTAGGCACACTTTGAAAGAGTAATACTTTTGTTTACCTCAAAGACATTCTGTACATTACAATTAAAATTACATCTATTGTTAGCATTGCAGGTTCAAACAGCACAGCTTTTTAAAATTACACTTATTAGCATGCATTTAAAAGAAAACAGTCTTTTCAAAAATAGAGATTTTTTTTTTTTTTAAACGTACTGCAACATAATTGTTCCTTTTAGAAAGATAAACCATCAACATATCTTTGAAAAAAATAATCCATGGATTCAAATGCTTTTAAAGTGCATATATATAAGCAAAGAACAAACTGATAAATAAACTGGTAGTATTGTACACTAGTTACCTGATGCAGAAATACTCACCCAAACAAATAATCCACCAAATTCAAAGAGATTCTTTGGGCAAAATAGTACTTTTTGCATTAACAAGGGTCTAGAGATTCCTAGAGCTGATACATGCCATTTTGCAAAAATTAGCATGCCACCATCACAGACTTTAATGAGGCCCACCCACAGCAAAGCTGAATTAAAGTCATATGAAAATGCTGTGTACCTATATTTTTCTTTAACATCCAAATTTATAATACAGGAATGTTATCTATATTGCTATTATAGGTAATATTATGCAAATAAAAATAAAAAAACAATATGCAAATGAACAAGTCGTATGTTTTTTTAAAAAAGAAATATTTCAGTAAAAATGAAGTAAGTTTCTAACGAAAATAACAAAATAAAATGCTGATGCTTAGTTTTATACTTGAACTTTAAGGCAAACATTACAATTATTGATCCAACAACACACTGCGTTTTCTGGTGAAGTTACAAAATTCCCACCTCATTTGAAATACTCTTATTTAAAATCAATTCTTCTCATAGCCACGAACAGAAGAGGAAGTTGATCTCTTTTAATTCTATGCTCAAAATGCTTTCCTTGCTAGTATTCCTTCTCTACTAGAAATATAAAGTTTCTATTTAAACAGTAATGAAAGCTTAAAATTGGTTTATTTAAAAAAACCAACAAAACCACAACACCAAAACTGTCAGCTAAAAGTATTCTTCTCAACTGACCTTACCCTAGGAGACATAACTTATAAAGAATTTGAAAGGTAGGCTCTTAAAAACCTGTAAATAGATGTAAAATTTCTGAAAGCCCTAAGTTAGCTGTGGAAATGGGAATGATGTTGCTATCATAGTATAGTGAATAAGCAAAAACAATTTGGAATGAATTCATTGGAAATAGTCTGCAATATTGCTATTGCCATGGAACTTTATTCTTGAGTAAATTTTTCCTAAGCAGAATAATGGTTGGACTAGATGATCTTAAAGGTTTTTTCCAACCTAAACGATTCTATGATTCTATGAGAATAATGCAGGATTGTACGCAGACTGCATAAGAAACGTGGCTCTAGGCTACAATCTGAGCTCTCAAGCATAGGCAAATTTTTTAAACATAGGATCAAAGATTAACTATTTAATATTAATATATTTTTTAAAGCAGTATTACATGAAATAGTAGGGCAACAAAGCTGGAAATGGGTTGTATACTGCTGGAAATATCCCACCACTGCACAAACCCCTCTTCTAATAAAGGAGGGATTTTAGCTATAAAGTTCAGCACGTGACATGAACTACCTCAAACTTCAGAGATGTTCAAATCTAAATTTAGGTATTTTATTTTAAAAAATTACGAGGAAAAGCAAATCTACTTCAGAGGAGTTGTAGAAAAGCTACTATGAATGAGGTCTGAAGAATTTGGAAGTTGGTTAAATGCAGTTTGGACAGTGAGACGAATGCAGAAACACTTTTTTCCTCAGTGCAAAACTGAACAGCACTGCTAACCTGTTACTCTCTGAGAGTCTGTGCTGCACAGAGCTGTTGACAGTTTATGAACACATAATACAATACTCTTGACTATCTTTGCAAGATTGTAATGTTATTTAGAGGTGGGGGGGGAAAAATCACGAATTAAATATTTGTTGATGTAATGGATCACAAATTAGAATAATTTCCATAGCAACCTCTTTAGTCTTCTTTCAGGAAAGATCGCCAACATGTTTTGTTTGCTCCTTATTTAAAATGCAATCTGCTACGTGCTACCACATGTATCATTTCTCCCATACCCTCTACAGAAAAAAATCCACTGTCTTCAATAAGTCATGTCAAAAGTATACAAAAGAGTGCAAGAATTATACAAAATCATCATATATACAACTAACTGCACATAATATGTTTACAAAATTAGCGTGTATAAAGTATGTTCTGCTTTTTATTTGGGGGAGTTGGATCGTATGTAAAAAGGAAGCAACATAACTCCAGTATAGCATGTTTTGGAACTATCGGTTTTTCATTACAGTAAATTAGAAAAAACTATAAAGCTTTCTCTGTCACCTACATCAGAACATACTTTGTCACTTGAATATCTTTTCTTCACAGTCTTGAAAAGGCTTGCTCACTGATGAAGATCCTAGCACTGAAAACACTGCCTGTTTAAGTCCCTGTCATGAACTGCAGACAGTGCAGCAGTAAGATGAGAAGATGCCACATGTCCTGAAATTAAACCCTCTGTTACTTGAAGAAATTACAGAAATATTAAGCTGGAGCTACTTTCTCACTCGGTGCATACAGGATAGACTGTTTCACCCAGGTTGCTGAACATGTGAAGTTTGTATGAAAAATTCCCAGCACCACTGGGCTGCCGCAGAGCATTACATGTACCAGCACGTGCATCCCCAAGTCGCTCGACTGTCGCTGTCGAATGATCAAAAGTCCTGTGTCTTTGGCAGGAAAGAGTAGGTAGTCCTAGAATTGCATACAGCTCTGCTGCAACTGCATACCTATGAGCCAGCTGCACAGATGGTTAAATCACTAGAAGCTGTCCTCAGGAGCAAGGCCGCTGCCCTGAACTCTTCTTATTCTCTTTATGTCCCTAGTTATGGTCGAATGTAAATAGATCTAAGTTCTCTCTGGGCTGACTTCTTTGCAGTATTATAAAGTGCTTTTGTTTTCACTGGAAGATTCCTTGTACTGCTTATAAACTGCTTCAGCAATATGAATTACGTCTCAAAACATGAAGGGCTGTGGAAGTGGCCAAACAGAGTGTGAATCTGCTTTACAACATAAAGGGATGAATGGAGCTTCCTGAGCATTACTACATGCCTTACAGTGCCAAACACAGATGCAGGTCCTTATAAGCACAGGTTCAATTGATCTGACATACCTTCACAGATTCTGAATAATCCTGTTCATGTTAAGGAAAGTAACTCTAGATTTATTGGTTTAATTTCCAACACCACTATACTGCTTTTGGATGAAAGGCTATCCCACAAAGAGTTTGTTAAGTGGTGTACCAACCATTTATTTTAACCAATTTTTTAAAATTTCCATGATTAATTTTGATTCAGCCTTACAGTGAGGTATAAAGTTGCAACAACATCCCATCATCTTACTGGGATTGCAAATGTGTCATTTCTGTCAGGATTAAAATTTGGTTAAAAAAACATAGCAAAGACGCACTTACACATGAACTGATATGCTTAACTTCCTTTGAGTCTCAGTATTTATGTTAAAGCTGAATGTTTTATCATCTCACCTAAGACAGGGTGATTATCCATAAAATGCAATTGGATTGATAGTCCTACTGGAACAAGTGCGTAGACCGTATCTTGGCAGGTGTAGATGGTATTGGCTCCAACAACGACAGGATAGGGAAGAGGAGCACATGGTAAAAGAGTGGCTGTCACACTTTCTGCATAGAGATACTAGCATTTAAGAAAGATTGATGGACCAAACCCATCAGAGTTTACCCCCAGGGTTCTTTGGAGCTCAAAGCAATGACCCGTAGTTGGAAGCGATCTAATACACATGATTTTTCTCTCTGTTTTTCCTGTATACAAGTACTGGGAATTTACACATAATTCAAAATGAATGCTAACAATGACATTTTCTAACTGTATTGGTTCTCCAGTGGACCTCTATGTTACACAATAACAAAACAAAGGCAGGTTTTTTTTTTTACTTTATAGTCAAGTACAAAATAAAGAAAATTTCAAGTAGCTTTTACATTAGAACTTGTTGTTACGTTGCTAAAGGCAAAAGGAAATATAATTTCTGTAACCTTGCACAGCAAGAAGCAAGTAACATGAATTCTGCAACAGGTATAAATAAGCATCTCGGGTGCAAAAAGAACACACTGACTGTGCGCTACTGTAAAACAAAAACTAGTAATCTCAGTTGAAACTCTACAGCGTGCAGAGCCAGAACATTCAGAAACAATCTGGCATCACAATACAAGACAGCTTGCTTTACAGTCAAAGCAAGATTAGAATATTTCCTAAAATTTTATCAAAAAGGAATGTTTCAACCTAAAGCTGATTAAAACAGTTCTTGCTTAAGCTTTCTATGAAAAAAACTGCAATTCTGTTGGCCTGATTAGGCTCAGTCCTGACTGATACATGATGCTTTGACAGCAAAGAAGAAACAGAAGGCATCAAATTACTATCATGGCAACGCTCCCTAACCAAAAGAGAATATTCTCTTTTTCAGACAGCCTGTTTTTATTTCATGTACATTTTGGTTAATGATGAAAGAGTTGAGTAAAGCAACCAGGCACCTTTATTTTTAAAAAAGTTTTGTTTCTAATAAAAGATATGTTGTCACAAAAAAATTCTTGTTAGCATCTTCCTGATTTGAGTGGTAGTCTACGCAATTTATATGTACAGAGATCTACATACCAAGTAGCCTATTACCTTTATTTTCTTGACAGCAAATACATCAGCATTATGAATTTTTTTTTTCCTCTCCAATTTTCATGCAAGTACTTAGTTTGAGAAACAAATGTGAAGAGGTATAATGCTAGCTGCTAATATTGTGAGAAAGATTCCCTTGATATAAGAGGAGGATCACATTAGGACAGAGGTCTTCCATATACACTCAGAACCAGCTAGGACATTGGCAACTGTATTTTCTGTGTTAGTTTCAATAATTTCCTAAAAGCTGTTTTTCGCTGGTACTAAAAACCTCTAGCTGGAAGTGGTATTTTCAGTTTAAACAGCCAGTCTGAGGTCACAGATAGGCTCTGTAATCAATAACAAAAAGGGGCAAAGCAGTTACAGGCCCTCTACATGCCTTACAACAGTTGTGACTGTGTTTAACAATATGTTGTAATACAACAACTGGAGACACAAGTGTTGTTTTGTCACCGTATTAAGCACAGCAACATAGGAGACAAGACAAATGCTATGTTTTTCTAAGTTCTGCGTTTCATTTTCATAACAGCTTTGCAGAATATTTTCTCAGTTACAGACAAATGAGTACCACAATTAAAGAATGTACAATTTCTGCAGACCTAAACAGGACAACGTGGCAATTACCAGTACAATTTAACACCTAGAAAGTTCCTTACTAAGTTGTAAGAAAACCAAACAAAAAAACAACAAACTGCAAACCAAACCAACCAGGAAGAAGACACGGTTCCTTTCTGTAATTAAAAGGCAGAAAGCAAGGAGAGTTCTGCAGTGGAAAATTTTAACTCAGTATTTTTTTCAATAGTATTTGATACAGATATAATATTTGTGTATGCATTAATACATTTTAATAAGGACTTATTAATATTCTAGGAAATAATTGGACACATCAAGACAAATATTTTTAATTGATTTGTGAATCTACCCATTTATCTTACAAGATTTCAGAGTACATCTGGTGTTGTTCCAACATTAATTGCAATCTACAAACTATAAGGCGATTTTACTTATTTAATAGAAAATCTGTCATTTGCACAGACTATTCAGAGGCACGTGAGGCAGCTTAGCATAATGAGAGCCAGAGGTCTGATGGTTTTATACCCATATCTGTGAACATCTACATTATGTTTCTGATATAACCAAAATAGTTAATATGCTATAGTTGCTATTCACATTAATACAAAGGTTAGCTAAATCATCGTGTCCTTATTTAATGATTTTTAACATTACATTTTTGTTCTTGAATTGGAAAACCTCTCCTCTTTTTCCAGCAGTAAAGTACATTTTGTTTGCATTTAAATTACTGATTAAAGCATTTTTCTTATGATTATATTCCCCCAAATTCTTTTCCTTGCTCAGCACAAACAAGTTATACAACAGTATTTATCATTAACAATAAAAGGTAGGGTAATGAACTTGCCATTAATATAAAAAATAACTTCTACTTTTAGATCCATTGAAAAATATAAATTATTGGAAATGAGTTTCCAGTAACATATTGTAAGAAATTCACCAAATCAAACCCACTATAATAAAGCAGTAAATGCAACTCTACCAGCTGTCCGATTACAAGTAGGGGCTATGAATTTTAGCTCCATTTCCCGGCCCCGAAGCCTGTGAAGGCTTTCCACATCTTGTCATACTGTGCCCTAAGTTTCAGCCACTGAACTTTCAAAAAACATGACCTAGAGTACAAGCAGAAGAAACCCAGAGAGCAAGTCTAATAAGAACATCCGATCTTTACCAGAACAGGGAAGGTAATTCAAATACACCAGACCAAACTCTGGCTTTGTTAGTCACGTGGATAATTCACCACCAGGGTAAAAGAAACGGGGTGAAAGAAAAGCACAAAGTTTTGCCAAATCTTGTCATAACACTTCGCGCCCTCAGCCTGAGATTCAAACGTATCATGCTGCATCAGCAGGATCAGTCTAGCTGTTCTGTATAGCCTACATAACCTATTTTGTTGAAACATTATAGAAAAAGTTTCTACATAGTGCTTCCTTTCACAGATGTGATTACAAAATAATTAGTAGCAACAATTCTTAGACTAACAATATTTAGATGATGTTAAAATAAATACAGACATGCCTAATGTTGTTGTTAGATTTATCATTTTGCTGGTAAATAAGATCAATTAGTTTACAGCACTTACACACTCCTATGAGACAATTCTGGAAACAACACAGAGTAATAGCTAATCCCAGTGTCTACACATCCTCCAAATCAGTCGTGAGACATACCAAAGTGTTCCAATGGCCCAGGCTTCTTCATCAGTGCTTTATCAGTTAATTAGCCATTCTACCAGGAGCAGAGGTACAGCCAGGAGGTCTTCACAAGCCTCGCAATCACTCTCACCACCACAGGCGCTCCCAGCCAGCTCACACCTGGTTTTCTGGTACCCGTCCTTCCCCCTCACACCGCCCCACCAGCCCACCACACCAGACAGGGTGGCCAAGGCCCCTCTCCTCCCTGCGCCCCTACTGCCTCTGCACGCTCCTTCAGCTCCCCAGGTTCCTCACCTCCAACTCCATCCCAGGAACACGACAAGCCTGAGGACCTCCGGGTCTGCCACCCAGCAACCACTGCTTCCTACCCTGCCTGTGGGAAAAGTACCCAGGGAGGGACTGGTTTTGCCCCTCTGCTTTCAGGATTGTGGCTCCTCAGCCGCCCCGCAGCCAACACCGCTGTAGGACTAAGGGCCAGGCCCAGGCTGAGGGAAGCCCCCTGCCACCGGCCGGCTCTTTGACTGGGCAGCTGAAGCAGGCAGAAATTAGTGCTAATTTTTCTGGGCTGGCTCTAATTAGGCAATACTGCCAACCTGACAAGAAAACCACAAGATCACATTAAGAAAAAAAGACAGTCTCTTACCTTTTTGTTTTCTTGCTCAGCTCTGAGGAGGGAGCACCCTGCTACCAGCCCTCCCTCGTTTAACAGCTAACGGCCATCGCTCCCCGCCCTGCCGGCCAAGCCTGCCCTCCATGGTAAGTGGCTGATGGGCTCTTTTACCACAGGTTGACGGATAGCGGGAATTTTCCTTTCCCTCCTAACAGAAAGTGCCCTGGATGGTGCCTGGGCCCTTGGGAGCCACCGGGGCCCTGGCAGGCTCCGAGCGGGGCAGAAGGTGGGAGGCCGGGCAGCGGGAGCTGAGGCAGGCCGGCCTGCCTGTACCCATTCCCACTTTATTTTTAAGAGAGGGCTGCTAATCTCTTTGTTTTGTTAAAGCGTGGGGGGGGGGGGGGGGGGGCCCCAACAAACACCAAAC
>VYXH01003002.1:17495-79367 GCA_013397275.1 Burhinus bistriatus
GCCACCAAAACCCAACATACTTATTACCTCTCTCTATTTGACTCAGCAATTTGGGCTGGGAGAATAAATAGCACAAATATAATACAAATGAAGAATATAATAAATATAATAACAATAAATAGTAAAGCAGTGTTATTAATGGTACGTGCAGCTTGGTGGGGGAGCAAGGAGTATTACAAGGTTTAATGTCGCTCTAGTCAGGTGATTTTCTGAAATGGTAAATGAGAAGATCAAGCACATCTGTTTCAGAAATAGTTATCTAGTAACATTGCTATCAGCCTTGGGTAACATGTTGCTTTTCACTTACTTTTAATCTAGTGTGCAACCTTCAAGTGGGGCCAAAATCAGATAAATTAACTAATCTTTTGCAGTCTCTTAAATGTGTTTTTTTGCATGTTAGAATACATGTGTCTCTACATCATTTTCTGGGATCAATGTATGCTTTTGAAAGAGGTAAGTTTAATATTGCAATAAATAGTGTACCTTAGGCTATTTCTTTCTTAATTCCTATTTAGAGTTTAGGAAATGTGGTACAAAATAATTGGATATTTAAGAAGTATCGTTTGGTTGTGCTCGATTTCTTTTTTGTTTGCTTTTGGTGACTACTTGAATTAGAGTTTTATTAGTATAAATGCTTTGGAAAGTGAATTTTCAACTTACACAGGCAACAGCTTGCCAAAGCAAAGCTTAAATTTAGAAATGTAAACATTTATCCAGGAAGCATTTCTGTGTATATAATTGGCTTATGAATAACAATGTACATTGTTTGACTGAAACAACAAGGCAAGAAACCTACATTTTCAAAAGGTCATAGGCAACCTATGTAGCTTCAAAATTATGTTTATACAGTAAATGTGAATATTACATACAGAAATAAACCTGTTTCTGCATTTGTGACAATTAAGTAAAAAGCTATATTTCAAATAAATTATTCATGGCATGTGATTCACTCATACTCTGATGTTAACTTAACCTTGTGTTGCTTTTATTGTGTTTTAGAGAAATTATTCCTATGCCCTCTACAAACACATTAGGGCCTGGAAATGTCATTACTCCTGCTCCAACTCTAAACTCTTCTCTGACATTTCCATTTAAAGAGAAACTGTAGCAGATATTCAGGAGCACTTTTACACTTATTTTGTATGAAACCAAAATAACACAATTTCCACATTAGTATGAGAACCACAGTCTTTGTACTAGTTGTGATTTGCTCTTTTTGAAGCTAGTAAAAATTGAAATTTAGAAAGTAGTCTCATGCACTGTGCCTTGAATATGTTTAAATTGTATTATTACACTGATTCATTAAAGTGTCTATATTTTATCTTCTCTTCTCTTTGACCCTCCACCCACGTTTTAATTCTGAGACAAGCACTGTATGCATTGCATAATACATCACATAGGCAAGAGGTCTTCCATTTTAAACAGCTTAATGCAGCTGTTGGTTTAACTTTATAAACCAGAGCAAATATGCAGGAAATTGCTATATTGATCCTTTATTTTATACTCAGCTAATATTAACTTTAGTTTCTTTTATTTACTTTACTGTTATTAGTATGATGCCTTTATTTTTAAAAGGGTTTTCAACAGTCGGCTTTCATGTTTTTTATGATATGATATTTAGAAGAACTTTATTTAGAATTGAACATATCAGTAAAGTATTTTATGCATGTTGATTTTCACGTCTACAATTTGTATTATGTCTGAGCTGCACTTGGACTTGAGTTGTATCCAAATTGTATGGATAACTGCTGATGTAATTTTTTACTCCTTTTTTTTTTTCCTCCCAAGATTTTGATGTTGTAGCCCACTTAAAACTTACAATGGAATTGGTGATTCCAAAAGTTCTGTTTTACAATTCTGTCTTGCCCTTTTGATTATCTGAATAAATGATGTATCTTTGAAGATCTGATGAATTTTCAGGTATTAGTTGCTAGGTGAGCACCAGGATGAATCTCATACCTTCATAAATGATTTCCACACGATATGTAAATATTTTAGTATCTATTTATATGCAGATAACATTGTTCACTACAGAGATCCTTCATTGTGTTAAGTAATACTTCATCTGTCTTTATAAGATGATTTTGTTAGTTTAGAAAGAACTATCCATCACATACCAAACAAATATCTCAGTAAAGAATGCATAGTTTAGGGTAGTAGAATTTCCCTATCATACTTGAAGGATTCATATTCTTTTGATGTTTCACCACTAATATATATATATGTATAAAAGAATCTGGTTTTTAATATTTTCCCTTGATAAGAGATGACTAGTAGAGGCAAGTTTATTTTATAGAATTTTGTTTTTTCATCTGATCAGTGAAATTTCTGGTGACAGCTTTTACCTGAAGGAGGGCCTTCTGATTTTACTTGAATCACAATCAAGCTGATGTTCTGGGTTGTGCCATTTATCATAGAACAGCAAATTATGTGGTTAGCACTGGATGCTTAAATGTTCTTCATATATCTTGAACTCAATTATAATGAGAAGATTTATATAAAAAAACCTTAATTTGCTAATTAATTCCTGTTAACTTTATTGAACTACTTTTTATTATTGTTTTCCAGATAATGGTTTACATCACTTTAAGATAAGGAACAGTATCAGTGTCTTCAATTTGCAATTGTTATTTTTGATACCACAAACTTTAATTTATGCAATACTGTTGACTGGTCTTAAGTTAGAAGGAGACTCTATTAGAAAAATATTTTCCTTTTAATGTATTTAATTAGATTTCAATAATATTTAAGTATACACGGCAACTGGGAAAGGGGAGGAAGAATGACTTTTCAAGTCCTGCACAAAGTTTCAAGCTGCCCAGGGGATGGTAGTTCTTTCTGTAATTGCAGATTTATAATTCTGTGATGACAAACCTTCAAAATGAAGGATTCAAGGTGTTTTTTCACTCCATATTGGAAGAAAATGTGTCTTTTTTTTTTTTTTCTCTTTCCTCCCAGTGTTTATGGCTCATTGATTAGGTTTGCAATGTAGCAAAGCCAGGTCGAGTTCCTTGCTCAGCTGAAATGAGGGCAGTATTCCATTGCAGTTTCTCACTGAACTGAAGTGGGAATTTTAGTTCAGCATTGCCAACTCACAGGCTGCTGGCACAGGTGTTGCAAATTTTTTAGCACCATGCAGGTAAAACTCAAGAAAGGTTCATCTGGACAGATTCTACTTTTGTCTTCTTCAATAATTCACACAGATGTTACAGAGAACAAAATTTTCCCATCAGTTGGAAATCTCATAACAGTCATGTCATTGATACATAGGAATAATTTTGAAATGTGTTGTCTTTTTGTCAAACAGAAACTGAGTGTAGTGTTCTGTTATTATAATATTAGTAATTAACATAAAAATAAGTTACAATACAGAATGTGAGCTATGACTTTTAATTTATTCTTACTCAGCCTATCGTTGGAGCAAACTCTGTGGAATTTCCTGTATTAATTTATTGCTACTCTTTAAGCACAAGGTGAGTTACAGCCGAATGTCACCAGAAAATTACTGCTCTAATCTGAGATACTTTGTGAGTTCCAGTCACTCATGCTGACGAATGATGAATAAAGGATGAAACAAGCATACAGAGTTTATGGGATTTTCAAAAGAAAGAAGACTTTGTCTAGTAAAAAAAAAGAAAAAAAAAAAAGATAAAAAAGAGGTTGTTTTGTCTTGGCAGAAGATATAGTAACTCTTTAGGGGTACCAGGAAATGAAAGAGAATTTAGAGAAAAAACTAGAAACTAATGGGTGTGAACTGGCTAGAAATTAGGAGAATTCTGCACATCAGAACAATGAGGTTCACTGCAGGGCAGTTGATTTGGGAGGAAGAAACTACTTGTTTTTGAGACAGGGCTTGCTAAATGTGCTGTTGCCGATGTCTGGCTATAATACAGCAAAATATTACTTAACTGTAATACAACATCACCATTTGAAATCTTAGTAGTGTTTTGTAGTGAGTGTTAACACAATATTAATGAATAGAATATTAGAAGCTGATCAGGATACTTTCTGGCTGCTTTCCTCTGAATGAATTGCTGATTCATTTTGTATAGCTTACCATCACTTGACCTTCTTGTACTCCTGTTAATATAGTGCATGTACTTAAAGCATAGGAAAATGTTGGAAAAGCTAGCCTGAAACTATTACAACAAAGTAATTAAAAGTAACACCAGATGAGCTGAAATCTATCCTATTCATTGACCATAATGTAATAGGTTGTTCAGTGATGAGAATAACTTCAGCAAGATGGTGCTTTTTCCTCTATCTTGGGAACAGAGCAGCATGACTAGGGTGAGCATGACTAGAATGGCTCAGGGTTATGTCATTAATTTAACTGTGCTAGATCCTTCTGCTTGTGGTAAGATGGTCCATTTATGGAAACTGCTGGTTCCCTTTTGACTTTGATGTTGTCAAGTTGACCACACTTCTAACTTAGCCACATGATTAATTTTATGCTGTTCTGAGAACAGCGGTAATGTAATGCACCTAAAACTGCTCTGCTTTATTTAATTGGTTATTATGAGATTACTTCTTGAAAAAAGTTGAGGCGTTTGTTTCCTAAAGAAAAGCCATCCGTTTCAAGGGAAATATCTTTCTGTACAGTTAAGTGTAAAATAACAGCAAGGTCACTTAGAACAGCAAGTCCAGGTGGCCCAGTCTCACTGACTGTTAAATCCTGGGTGAAATATATGTTGTCAGCCATTGAGATTAATAGTTCTATTTGCTGTTTAGTACATCTGAAAAACTCCTATTATTAACCTTAATTGGGAAGAATTTAAAATTCTCGAGGCCTTTTTCTGTATGTGTGATGGTAAGGTTCTTTTTAGTATCTTATAAGATGCTAAATAACATGGAAAATTTTTCAGTAGAATTGTGCTCAGAACTATCTGACTGACATTTCTTATTCAATAATTATTCTTTATAGCTCTATTTGCTCTCACTTTCTTTAATTAAAAAAAAAAATTAACTGGAGACGAGAGATGTGTTCAGATTTGTTTTGGAATTTGTAATATTTCCATTATTCTTGGTGAGTCATATATTATTTTCCTCATTAAGCAGAAATACGATTTTGTGTCACTAGTAGTTTTAAAGCAGCGTACGTCTTGCCTTTGGGTGTTCTGCTAGATATTATAGAATTGTAATCTATCAGCAAAGTTTCTTGTGTCTCCTTTTAATGGGGCAATGTCAATCTCTCTTTACACAGTTTTTACCTCAAGCAGTAGGCATATATGCTGAAATTTTAAATGTTTACGTCCTTAAGTTGATGTAACAGGCAACTGTTGTATTACACACCAAAATACTGTACTTTAATCTTCTGGTCAGTATGAAAACAAGAGAATCTTTTAGCTGTCAGTCTAGTGAATACCTTTAAATTTGTAATAAATGCATTATTATGTGGTAGGGTAGAAGATTAAAATCTCACTAAGAGTTAAATTTCCATATGTCCTGATGTTTTTCACTAATCTTTTTTGCCAAAACAGCAGGTTAAGAAGGATAGTTTGGATTTTCTTTACATGCAAAACAAATATAATATATTCCTTCATTCATGGTAAATGTTACATGACTATGTAGCACAAATAATGTGATTCATGTATTTCAGTTGCAGTCCCCAGTGTGCTAGGCAAAATGGGGTAAGCAGGCTACAAGAAGATACAGTCCTTATATGCCACTTAGATTTTTCCAATCTCTCTTTTTTTTTTTTTTCTTGCTTAAGAAACTAAACTCCTGATGAGAGTAAAGATGACTTAACAAAGGGTGCAGAATAGGAGTTGCTTGGTCTCTGACATTTGTGTGGTATTTTGGGACTATATTGTCTGCGATAATCTATCAAAGAACACTTTGTCAGGATATCTGTTGTGACTCAGGTCTTACAGCATGAACACAAATGTGCTTAAAATGTTAACATAATAAATCCAGCTTTGAGTGTTTGAGTCTATGTTCTGCAAGGTCCCAAGACTATTTAACATTTGCTCTGGTCGGGGGGAAAGAAGCATTTCATGCCCACAAAGAAAAATAATCTTCTGCAACTTGCAGATTCAGTCTGTTTTATGTAATTAGTAAGCTTCAGAGTTGTAACTCAAAATTTACACAGTACCACTGGTAGTAGTAATGCTGTTGGAAGGAGAGACCAATATCCTGTTGATTAATGCTACTCAATGAAGAATTGTTCCTAAATCTTGTGTAACTTTGTCTTTGAGACATTGTATTTATAATGCAAGCTGCAAATTTCTGGTGACTATTACAGTGGAATTCACTAATGTATCCTAATTCTTTTGGTTTGGATATTGGCCGTTGAGCAAGACAGAAACTAGATCTGAAATAATAGAAGAATATACTTCATTTCAGCTTTGGTTCTGGTTTTGGATTACTTGCTTGCGTTATCACAGTGTGCAAGAGTTAGTCTCAGTTTAGATGTGTAAATTGCTGTGATGCAACTCATTGAATTCAAAGATGATCTTTAACATGGACTCATAGGAATATTGCCATAGAAATGCCTGTTTCTGTCTACTTGCTGCAAGGCTCACCTAGGTAACTCATTCATATATAGGTATCTGCAGATGGATCTGTGGATGCAGAGAGAGGATTGTGGGTGAGGTATGTGTACTCTAGAAACCCATGTCACAACAAGGACCTATGTTTTTATGCAAATATGTTTTCAGGTGGCTCTATCTCATGCTATTTGTGTGTGGATATGCAGGTAATGGTAACATCATCTTGTTGATAGCGCTGATGATGGAATTTAGATTAGAGTATTGAGCTTTGAAGAGTAACATGTTTTTAGATAGTACTTGTTGAAAAATTATTTAAATATTAAATGCACTAAATTTCAGATTTAAAAAAATGCATGTACTAATTATGTGTGTGTTTGAACAACAGTGTGAATAAACACACTGAAGTTTTGCATGCAGATCTCTAGAAAAGTAACGAGTTGCATGTGTACTCAGATACCATCTACATTCACTAAATGGACCACAAGAAGCAGTTATGCTGCTCTTCATATACTACTTTTTTTTTTTTAACTAAAAGTTCTACATGTGGGTATTTAACTGGGAAACTAAAAACCTGTATGCAATGCAGCAAAAATGATTTATAAAAAACCCCAAACAACAAAACTGTTTCATGAGCTATGAGAATATTGAATAATTTCAAAGGTATCAGTTTAGGCACTGGTTTGCATTTTGAGATATGACAGTTCAGCTTATTTTAGGGTTCGGGGGATTTTTTTGGCTAATACCTTGCGTCTGTTATTTCAAGTAACCTTCTTGCACTGCTGGAGGAAATAGACTTGACTGATTCCTGACTTCAGCATAACCTTTTGAAACCCATAATCTTCCCCAATTACTCCTACCGTGTCAGGTTATGCAGTGAAATTTTGTCTTGCCTTTGTATTGTGGCAAAAACCAAAACAACAACAACAAAATTCCTCTGTTTTTCAGAAGCATTGCTGCCTTTTGTTTTCAGCCTCCATAAAGCGTATAGAGAGGTGCATGTAGTTTGCAGGCAGTCTCTGCAAGAACTCTAGAATGGGGGCACTGTCACAGCAGTTGGATTTTATCTGTTTTGATGAAATTTGCTAATCTATAGGCAAATATTTAAGAAATGAGTTCTTATTCAGTTGACTGGAATGCATGGGTCTCTGCATCTGTCTGGAAAAAGCTTTGTTCCCTGAAGCATCCTTGTCACTTCCTTGTTGTTCCACACACATTTATGAAATGCTAAACCAGCCTTTGGGGAATCTTAGTTGTGCTGTCTCTTGACTGCTGTTTTTGCTACGACTAGTACGTGTAACTTTTCACCCACCTAATACTTTCCCAGGCTACAAGGAGAAACTGCCTCTTTATATCAGAGTCTGCATATTTCCCAAGCTTAGTAATACATCAAGGAAGTCCTGAAATAATAATTTGCTGTTAATACTGTTAAGACATAATGAATATTTCATACCAAGATGAACATAGGTTCTGAATGTAAAAGATTTTGTAGTACCAAACTTTAAATTAGGAAATGAAATATATTTAAATTACATTGAAGAAGGCTCTGATTAACAGCCATTAGCATTAAACTTGGCATTTTATTAAAAACACATGACGTGTGCTCAGTAAGAAGTGCTGCATCTTCCTAGAAGTATTTCTGTATGCATTTATCTTCTCCTTTATGCAGCGATCTGCTGAAGCATTTTACAGATAATTGTCTAAGTATCTGCATAGTCTTTGCAGTGTCAGGATGACAAACATGCCTCTCCCAGTGACTGTTTTACCTGACGCAGCCATAGCTGCTTTTGAAATACTTGAAGTCTGTGATTCTGTGGGGAACTTTTTGCCAAGGTTGTACATAATTTATAATTCACTCTCTGAATCCTATCCCTGTGCAACTGATTTTATACTTTTCTTGCTTTCAGAAAACTTAATTAACTTTAGAGTAGGCTTACTGTGATTGTTTGAAGGAAGAGTTGGCTTTATGATTATGTCTGCAGTTGAGGTCTGTGAGAGGTGTAACTTGGTGAAACCAGTCCTCTGTGTGCTGCCTGTTTAGTAACTTACGGCAGAGAAACAAACAGAGTGTGCAGCATCTCTTAAGCCTTATTGTCCTGGACCTAGATGCCAGTGAGGTAACATGGAGTGTGATGTACACCTTAACTGTGACGAGGCATACTTTACAAATACGCCTTTTAAGGCAATGATCTTTAAAAGTATGTGTATCTTTTTTGAAGTATGCAAATAAAAGCCCTCAGGAATGGGAAAACAAATTGCCAACATATGACCCTTTAACAAAACTGGTTTTATTTGTTACCTAAGTTGATGTAGCAGGTCTGCTAAATTTCAGACCAGACCCTCTTGATCTTGCAGGAGCTTTTCATGGCTTGGAAGTCTATCAGACAACAGTTTTTGTTGAAGGGACAGAGCAGAATAATATAATGTTAATTAAACCATCAGTTATATGAGTTCATAGAGTTGTCTGTAATGTATGTTCATAGGGTTGTGCGTGTTTGAGTTTATCTTCAAGTCTTATTTCATACTGCTACTTTTCTTACCTATTATGGGATTTGCCTACATATAGCAAAAGGACAGCTGGTATTCTGGAGGGAGAAAGGTTTTGTCAGCCTTGTTAGAGTTGCAAGATTTTATGCATAGACAGGTAAGCTGATGGCAAAATGATGGTTTTAGTCATCTCACCCCCTCAAAGATAACGCTGTATTTAGGATGCTCATGCTTTTGAAAGTGTAAGCAGTGGTTAAGATTGCAAAAAGCTCCTGGAAGACAGGAACTTTTGTGTTTCACTTGTGTTTTGAAGTAGAGTTCTTAAATTTACTGAAAGATAATTGGGGTGAAAGTGAAATAGTGTAATTTTGAAATAAAGCTAATCTGAAAATGTAAAAGACAAAATTTATTTGGATTTACATATTTTTTGGACAATATGTCTACTAAGGAAAATGGACCAGTTTGTCTAATTTAACTGCTTCTTTCGGCATAGTAACTTTTTTTTTTTTTTTTTAAAATCCTCAAATATCTCTATACTAGAACAACATAATTTTTCATTTGGCTCTACTGCAAGATTAGAATAGCAGAATTTGAGATGTGGTTGGGCTAATGTTTTGTGAAAGGTGCAGTATTTTTCAGACATGTTTTGTAAAACTTGTATACTTTGAAAAAATTGTATTGCCATACCATTCCAGGTACTTTCTTGAATAGTATTAAATCCCTCATTTTTTTCAGATCTTATTCTTGTTTTAGGAAGCTGAAACAGCTGATAAAATGTGCCCTATTATGTTTTCTTTTGTATCCTGTATTTAAAATGAGCTGTTAGTTATCGAACTATTTCAATAGAAGAATCAGATATATACTGTTATTAGGTTTCTCTTTATATACTAAGTATGCAGCAGTGGTAGCTGGGTGCCTCCTGCAAACCCTGTATACCCTCTGCTACCACTGAAGAATTTTAATGTGACTGTCCCAACACTTTGCAGACTAATGTCCTATTTGGTTGGAAGTTTCTTTACTCCCTCCTCTGTAACTGTTGCTTGAACTCTGATATGTTTAAGTCCATATTGAGGCTTTTCTAGGTACTCTTATTAAGCTGACATGTAAATTACAGAAATTATGCTTTCACTAAAATGCTAACACAGTGCTCAGATGTAATTCATAGCAGTTTTTTTAGTATTGTGGAATTATTTTATGAGTCTAATTTCACATGCAACTTATAAAAAAACCAGTGTGCTTTACTCCTCAGTAATGATTGCATATCTTGCTCTGCAGCACTGAGGCATGTTTCTATCCAGGCCAAATGCCAACTGTTTTGTAGAAGAATTTATTACTATGCACAGTTTGTTTATGCAATAAATTTTAGTCATATAAAATACCTTACAAAATAAGAAACCTCAAACTATTGGTAGGGTGGTAGATATACTTTACTTATTTCAAGGTTTATTTACCTGGACTCCAGAATTTGAAGCATTATTTGATATTCTCTAGGTGCAAATTTAAGAACTGGGAAGAAACCGGCTTTAGGGTTTTCTTGTGTTGAGTGAGAATAAAATTGAGGTATCTTGCGTTCAGATAAGAAAAAAGAGGAGGAAGAGAAAGAGTGACTAAAAATAGCTAGAAGGTTAGTTGTTGAGACTTCATTGTGCAATATAGGAGGTGCAGGTTCAAGGCCATCGCTTGAATCAAAACTTGACAAAATTGAATCTAAATTTAATAAATTTTATCATCCCCAAACTTTTATGCTCTCCTCAAGCTTTTAGCTGTTTTGGAGCTAGCCTTTGTCCCTTTCTTGCACTTAATTTCTATTTTTTTTTAAATGAATGTCTAATCATTAGCATTAAAGTACACCTTTGCACTTTAGAAATACCGACTAATAAAAGACCAAACTTTTCTGTTGCACACAGAATTCATTGATAAAAGTACAGTATATTTTCTGGAGTACTTCTGAAAACCACTCGACTTCCACTTTGGTATGCTAAAGTTTCCTCAGCATCACAGTCCAATTACGGAAATGTTACCTTAAAGAATAAGTGGTGCTTTATTAAAGACCTTTGTCAGATGTCTCCATCAAACAGAAATGGCCCAATTATTAAAAGATATTGGGTAACTTGCATAAATACGGCAAAGGCTGTACATGAGCAAAGGCAAATTCTGCATATACTGCAGATTTTCTGTGGTAGAAATCCTCCACTGCATTAGTGATGTAACAAAATTAGCCTCTCCTCTCAGATATGGCTACTATAGTCTTTTCTGCTTGGTGTGTAGGCTTATTGGGGAAGAAAAATTTGCTGTGTTTCAGAGGTATAAGTTTTCCTGTCTTTCACATCATGCTGGTTTCTACTGTAAGTACCTGCTCTAAAGCTGCCAACACAGTAAAAAAATTCCAGGGTCCTTAGTGTGGTGAACAGACCCACAAAGTAATATGGAAAACCTAATATCCTAGGTACCAGAAATAAAAGGATCTTGATGCATCAGTGAAACATAAAAGCAAAAGTGTTTCTACTGGATTAATTCTAAATTAAAATTACAGAAAGTCCCAAGGGAAGTTTTTAAGATTACGGTGGAGAATTGCATCTGAGGATTACTGTTTGTCATTTTCTGATGAGTCATAACAAGCAATTGTTTCATATAAGATGGATAGGTGATATTTTACCTTTACAAGTAGTATGTCAGCTCTTACAGGGTCAACAGATTGTGCTGAATAAAGCTTCAACTTTAATTTTTATTTGAAGATGTTTAGTATTATCTGTAGCTATAAACTGTATAAAGGTATTTAGATGAGTTTGTCTTGATTTCATCGGGAATGACTCAAATTCGGTAAAAAGTAATGCGATCTTTTACTGCCATATTTACTCACACAGTGATTGTAAAATTTTATTTATGGTTTTCAGAAGTTGACAAATATACTGCTTAGGTGAACAAGAAGTAATGAAATCTGTTTTGGAGATATACACTTCAATGTTGCCTGTTATTGCTACTGGTGAGATTACTGAGCATTGAAACTGAGGCAGTAAAGTAAATATTTCATATTCCAAGACATTAGGTGTCAAATAGATAAATGAAAATTCAAATTAAACCTGTTAGCAGTGTTTCAACTTCAGAAAGTCCACATACAGTAGTAAGGTGTTGTTATTGCTTTGATATTCTGTATGAAAAATAACATCCTTTGGAGACCAACTTGATATTCATATGGCTGGCTTATAGCTGGGACTATTAAATGGGAAATGGTATACTAAATTTTGGTGGAGGATGGCTGGTGAAAGTTATTCTCTAAGTAGATGTTCTTGTGCAATAAAATAAACAAAGCTCTATATATGAGCTAATCAGATTTCTTGTGTATTATCTAAAAGTAGTGCATTGTTAATAAACCCCCCCAAACCAAAGCACTTTCCTTGTGAATATGATGTTGCTATGAAAACTAGGCTGAGTCTTTAAGTGGAAAACTTTACATTCTCATGAAGACATCTGTGTAGTACACAAATATAACATACAGTATTTGATTGAACAATAATAATAATAACAGTAAAGCAGGTTAAACATAAAACCCCTCAAAAATGAAGAACCAACAGAAATGTTATTGCACAAATACTTTATTTGAAGTTTACAATAATTTATCTGTTCTAAGTTTTACTGATAGAGCATATTACAGTACACTCTCCTGCAATGACAAACAAAAAGATGTGAGTTTAATGCGTTCTTTAGGAGCAGCAGTTTTGGGCATCTTGATTTAGGAGGAGAGACTCATCTGTTTCCATGAATTATGGAACTTTGAATTGCTTCTTTTAAAATCTGGCTGTGAATAGAATGGCCAGTTTATTGAGGCTAAAGTGTAGTTTCTGTTCACTGATGATAAGAGGTGGTTGGCAGCACATGCGATCTGATAGGGTGAGGACAGACTGAATGTCAGGACCGTAAAGTGAAGAATGGTAGCAAGTCATTGAAAGTAATGGTTTGCAAAAATTTCACTTGGTTACTTTCAGTGTGGTTCATTTTCTGCCATCTGCTCTAAGACATCAAAACAATAAGATGAAACATGAAATTATCTGCATACTTCATTTGCATAATGAGGATGTAGATGTAGTTTTGCTGGCTAGGCTTTCAGTCTGGGCCGAAACAGGTTGTTTAACTCATCACTGGCCAGTTCATACAACGTTAGCACACGACTGAAATATAACTCAAACCTAGAAACTCGGAGCTAAGAGTAAATAGCTTTGCAGATGGTAAAGAGGGACAATTTCAAAGGTGCCATATTTAGCTTCTTTTGGTTTGATCAAATAATCCACTTTGTAATAGCTTTTAAAAAGTCTAGTATATATAGAACCTGCATTGCCAGTCTGTGAGCACGAGTTAAATAGTTTACAGGGGTTGCCCAGAGAGATTAGCTGATAGCAGAGATACTGTCAGCAAGCCCATTCACTATCACCAGAAAGCAAGGCTCTGGAGCAAGCTAAAACTTGTTCATTAGACTACCTGGGGCTGGAATTGTCAGAGGTTAGTCGTAACAGAGATTAGTTAATGTCAGTCAAGAAACACGCTTCCTTGTGCCTGGGGGTAGGCTGGAGTCATGATCACAAGGTATTTTTCTTTGACTTGCTTGCTTGTTTACTTGCTTAAAGAAGAAAAAAATCCAAGAGATCTTTATCCCTTAGAGGCTGTCCAAAAAAAGGAGTGGGGAATGGAAATTCTACTATCAATTCTCAAAATGACTTAAAAACCCATGGTTGCAGCTGTGGATCCAGGTAGTCAAAGAACAAATGTGTTTTAACCCTTACACTGCCTTGTTCATGCATCTGTGCACTGTCATTTCATTCTAACTCCCCTAGAGTGATACTAAGTTTAAAATGTTAAAGGTATACTTGGTTAATTTAAAAAGGAAATATTTGGTTTTAACATCATTTTGCTTGATGCCAGTCTGTTTTCAAGACCAGTATTTTAACGGTAGGGTAGTGATAGACTAGTAAGCTGTGCACCACAAGGTGGCACTGATGATGTGCGATGATTGTCTCAAATGAGACTTATTTTAGACATCACTTTCTGGAAATCTGATCATATGTAAAAGGCCTGAACTAAATAACTCCCTTTGACCTCCCTGGGAAATAACTATATTGTGCAACAGGCAAATAGACTGAGGTGTGCATGCATTGTTGCATAATGAATGGAACTACAGTATGACAGATTCCAGCATATTCTTAGCTGGATGCATGACTAACGAAGTGCATATAGGGAGGTTAGTGGAGTATTTATAAAGGGGGAGATCTGGGTTTCAGTCTCAGGAGATTTCACATGTGCTTCTGTAGTAATGCTTTCTTTACTTATTTTGAAGATTATGAAGAAAGCTTCATGAGTCACAATTTTTTTTTTTTAAATGCTGCTTTTTTAAAATGCTGATCAAAACAAAATGAAAAAAAAAGATTATTTTGACCCAGTTTTGATTAAGAGCCTGATGCATAGGGTCTTCAAACTTGTATCCCCTTTCGTCACTTTCTGAGTGCAGGGCTGAACCAGTTAACATCATACTTTCAGATACATAGGGCACGTGTTTAAATTACTTTCTCTTGTAATTGTATTTCATTTTATTGGTCAAATTTCTCCCTACAAGTTCATATGGGGAAATAAAAAATAGCTTTGCATTCTTCTTCAGTAATCTGATCTTATTTTCATCTCCAACATACTTCCTTGTATTAGGATCAGAGAAGAGCTCAAAACATAGCCAAGACTATCTCTTACTCTGTGATGGAATTGTTTGTTCTTGGCCTTTAAAAATGTTTCTTTAAAGAGCTGCCAGCATTCTGGGACAGCTTGCTTCCAGTTCTCATCTACTGAGAACTGCCTTCCTGAAATGCAAATTGTTTCTATTGTGGTGTTATTTTCTCTGTCAATTTTTAGTGGTGTAATGTATTATTATTTCATGGTTACTGTCATCCAAGTTACCTTCCACTTTGACATCCTTAACCTGTTCCTTGCACTTGGTGTGACATCAAGAGGACTTTCCTTTTCACCATCATCTGTATCAAAAAACCAGGTACTTAAGGGATTCAAGAATCTGCTGACTAGTTAACGTCCTGCTGTATTGCTTGTCCAACAGCTACCTCTGTAGTTAAAATTCCTTGTTATTGTCAGTTCTTGTAGAAAGGACCCTGCTCACCAGATATTTCTGGTTGGAGGATCTGCTGTATACCCTCACCATTGATTGCATCTGTGACCTTTCCCTATTTTAGTTCCTAGTTAGTGATTTTCAGCTGGTACAAATAATTCTCTAGAAACCGGACGTCAGAGTAAATATATATCTCTTTGACATGCAGTGTTTTCTGTTCAGCCTGGAGAAGAGAAGGCTCTGGGGAGAACTTATTGTGGCCTTTCAATATATAAAGGGGGCTTGTAAGAAAGACTGAGAAAGAGATTTTGCCAGGGCCTGTACTAACAGGACAATGGGGAGTGGTTTTAAACTGAAAGAAGGTAGATTGATTTGGATATAGCGAAGAAATTTCTTATGATGAGGGTGGTGAGATACTAGAACAGGTTGCCTAGCAATGTGGATGCCCCATCATTGGAAGCGTTCAAGGTCAGGTTAGACGGGGTTTTGAGCAACCTGATCTAGTGAAAGATGTCCCTGCCCATGGTAGGGGGTTTGGACTAAATGGTCTTTAAATGTCCCTTCCAACACAAACCATACTATGATTCTATAATATTGTTTGCTTAATATAACAACCGAGGGATGCATCCATGAAGACTTAATCTGTGTTAGACCAGTAAGAGGGTTACTAAAATGTTTATATTTGCTTTTTTCCTTCATTTGAAATATCAAGTCTTATACGTTTACTTGCTATGCAATAAGTGTAATGCATGTTTTATGGAAAATGTGTACACATGTTTATGGAGACCTGCATATGTTGCTGAAAAGACTGAAAAATAATTGCTGCAGAATAGAGGTACTGGTATAATGCATTTTGGGTAGTAAAGCAACATGAGACTTTTTTGCTGAGCTAATAAAATGCAATTTGAGAAAGAATAAGTCCAGTAAAGAGTTCAGATTTATATGGTGATTTTTTCTTTTTCCCCTCCTGCTTTGTAACTTTTAAAAATTTTTGATTATTGTACTGACATGAAGGAGAGACAGGAGATTGTTTCCCATACAGTAAGGAGAAAGGTCTGAGGAGAAAGAAATGCCTTTTGTATCCTTCTCCATGTTAAGCTCATACAGCTACCCTTGCCTGTGACTACTTGGGAAAAATTCTTCCAAGTGGTCCTCTGGCTGGGCTACACAGAGGGGAAAAAAGGCAATATAATGGGATTGTTCTGTGCTAGATGATAAGCTACAACGGTCTTTTACATATATGTGAGAAAGTCATGGTCATGCTTGAATGTGGCAGCCTCAAAGGGATCTCTCTGGCTTTTTACCTCCATGTTTTCTTTTCTGAAACGTTCCTTAGAAACTTGTAAGTATATACAGCTCTTGAATTTAGATCGTATTTGCTGTAAACTTATGAATGGTCAGAAAACACTTTTTGATAAAACACAGGGAATGTTTCTAAACTGAACTGAGCTCCCAAGGCCTTACAGCTAGGACTTCTGTATCAGAGGAGGGAAATGTGACTTCAGAAAAACATTAAAATTCTGCTGAGATTTTTAAACCCCACAATTAATGAGGAAAACACTAGATATTCATGCCCTAGAAATATTGTACCTGGATATTTTACAAACAACCACCACTTCAAAGCTGTTTAACTGTTGTATGCTGTTTTCTTTAGTGACAAGCATAGTTTCAGACTTACACAAGAAAATGTATAAGACCTGTGTGATAAGAATTAATCTGAATGCTGAAGATTTAAGGCTTAATTATAATTCTGTTCCAAGGCAACGGACTGTGTGAACTGCTATTACTAAACTGTACTGTGTAAACACTGCATACTGATGGAATTTGCTTGTCAACTCCAGTGGCATTTCTGTGCACTAAGCTTGTTGTTCTGTCAGCCAGCTGCATCGTGGGAAAAGATGAGTATCTCAAGGGAATGTGATCTGCATTTTTAAGAAGAAAGACAACCTCAAAGGTGCTACAAAAGGACTCTACCACAGATTACTTTGCTCAAGAGATAGCTGGTTTATTGGCTGTAAATTTTGCATCCTTCTTAGTTGATGACATACATTTATGTTGCTAAAACTTTGACTGAATATATCCATTTTTATGTTTCATTGCTGATAAAACAGTTGGTAAAAGATATTGGTGCAGTATTATAGCATAGGAAACAGTCACTAAATCCAAAGGATTCTGAAAAGTTACATTGCTATTCCAATATTTATTTTCCTTTTTGCCCCTCAAACTTTTTATTTGTGTGTAATGTACTTCCTCCCAAATGAAGAGAATAACACAACTCATGACAGGTATTTTAGTACAGTGTGTATAACAGCGAACAAGATTAAAACACTCAAAGTAAAGGAAGTAAGACTTGAGCAAACTTCTGTTTACAAGTTAGAACACTAGATTACCTTCAGAATAAAAAAAGAAAGGGCAAGTCAAGATCAGGCTGTGATGAAAAATATTAATTCAGAGCTAAAGGTTGATGATGTAGAATGATACAGGAACAGCAGAGGAACAGACAAGAATGATATTAAGATGCTCGCTTAGGAAAAGAAAAACCTAATACAACAGCTGCTTAATTTGGTGACAAAAATTCTTTTAAGCTACACTGGAGATAGAAGGACGAACATGTTTTTAGGTATGTGCTGAATGGATGTAATCTGTCTTTTCCAATGCACTTGATAATGAATGCGAGAAGGTACCTCTGGATGCAGCTGAATAGTTTGAAGCTATAAAGTTGTTAGTTTTTTCTGTTTTTCTCCTAATAACTATTACTTAATTTTTCAACTTTACCTCAAGACTTTTTTTGATGATGTGTTTTCATGTAAAACATTAAAGTTTCTAAACAAGCAGCAGAGATGTTTTGTCTCTCAGCTGTTGTTTATGCTTCAGAAGGGCAATTAAACTGAGTATTTATGTCAAAGTTTTGTACCTTTACTGTAACAAATACAACAGTATCTGATTTTTCTTCTTTCCAAGTTGATGGGAGTTTTGTAATTGATTTTGCTATTGGGAACAAAACTAGACCAGGCATTTTGAGCTGTAAGCATCATCGGAGTTTTGAAAATAGAAATAGTGTTAAACTGCAACGCTGACAATGGATTATCCCACATTACACAGGTTTCACTTAAGTTTTATTATGTGTAGACTAGTCATTATAATTCAAGATTTCTATGTGTGTGGGAAGCCTAATATATTATGGTTTTTACATAGTCCTGTATATATGTTAATGGAATTGCGGAACTCCCTTAATGCTTCAATAAATATGCCAAATGTCTGCAGCAACCTGCTGTTCACTGTGCCCAGATTGCTTCTTTGTAAGTAGGTATCAATCTTCAGTACTTGCTGCATTCAACCTCTCCTAGTCTCTGATCAGGATCCATCTGTTTGACTGTATTTGGTAGTGTGGGTCTTTTATGATATATATATAGGCTTCAAAAATTTTAATCTCCAAGTGGTGCCTGATCCTTACTGTGTTGTATTTGCCAGCATAATAGTTTCAAATTGCAAAGGGATAAAGTCATGCACTTCCAAGAAACAAAGTGTTTTGTTGCTTGGTTCCATTTACATAGTCAGGCTGAGATGATTGTGTTAAAAGGGTCAAATTTTGTTCTCAGTTATACCTTTATGAACCTTAAAAAAACCACACTTGCCTCTATTCTGAGTCACTGGAATAAAGCTGAAATATTGTTTCTATACAGATATTGAAATACAAGACTAGACTCATTCTGAAAAAATTATTTATTTGATTTTTAGACATTGTATCTTTTTCTTTGCTCTTTACCTTATTCCAGCAGTACTGGAACATGTCTGCTAAAATGTGAAAAGGGTGAGAAATCTAAAACTAGCACATGGATTCACAACCTTACAGAATTTACTTGCGAACGTAATTTTGTATAAAATGAATTGATGAAGCATCGGTTCAAATTTAGATAACATATTATAGGTGTACCAGGTGGCTAAACATACTAGTTCTGCTAGAAATAGTTTTACAGATGTTTGTGATCTACTGCCTGCCACAACAATATAGCTGTGTCCCTGATCTGATATGCTTATAATAACAGAAGGCAATATCATCTGGAAATAAGCAAATGGTATGTGTGATCATGAGTTTGACACTGTCAGCATCTGTGCTTTGAGTCATGGTTCATATACATTAAAGTACATTAATTGAATAATGACACTGGAATGGCAAGACCAAAGGTGTCTGACAGTGTGCAGTTGTATGAATTTCACCATAAATGTAAGCATGCCTAAATGGAACTCAGGAATAGTCATGTTAAATAGAATGCCTGACATTTTACCTGTTATGAAAATGGTTTGCAGGTAAAGTTTTTGGTATCAAAAATGATATTAAGAATCACTGTGAAATTCATCTGAACAATTAAAAACCTGAAAAGATATATATAAAAAAATTACCTGGGTGCATTTGAATGCCAAGTAAGACACAGGTCTAAATAATAAAGGATTCCAGAATACAGCATTTAGTCCTTCAGATTAGATTAAACAATCTTAAACATTCACTTGATGCTCTGAATGGTCAAATACCTGGTCTGAATATCCTTGGCAAGCCTGAGGCTAGAAATGAATCGCGAAGCTTTGTAATAAACTAACTTTTTTTCTTTCACTGAATTATGCAAATCAGCATAAAATTGAAATTCTAAATGTTATATATACTTACATATTTAATTTGAATATTTAAAATGTTTTCGGGTTAAATATGAATATTTCATATTCACATATTCCTTATAAATAACATCTAAGACTTGGTAAACAGCATACATAAAAGATCCTAAATGCACTGCAGGACCGCCATATCGATGGAAGGAACTAGCCATGAATTACACTTTTTGCAATTTTACAATGTTGTATAACTTCATCGAGGCATAGTTTCTTTTGCCATTCACAAAATACATTACAAAAGGTGTGAGTGCTTGCTTTCCTAACAAATGAAAAGAACAATGTCACTGAACAGATTTGGACTTTTTGTCTGATTGGGAGCACATTCCATCATGAATGGACACTTTACTACAGATATTCAGCATGTTGGGGCCAAAGAAGCAATAACTCTGCTGTGCCCAGTTGCTTCCTCTGCTGGTGGGACTGCATGGGTGACAAGCCCTGAACTGGTCTGTACTCTTCAGTTTTGTGTTCTCTCTTCAGGCAAGGCACTGCAACTGCTTTAAGGGCTCTGACTGTTTATTCACACCAGCTACTCTTATTTTTCTTATCAGTCACAAAATCATTTGAGTTTCTTCAACTCCTTCACCATAATCTTCTGTTTCAGGGACTTATATTTGTTATAAATCTTTTTACAATACTAGCACTTGAAATAGCTGCTTCAGCTAATAGGTTCTGCTCTTGGGACAGTAATTCTGTGGATAATATTTCAATTTTTTAATATTTAGTAATAGTTTTGGCATCTTTGTGGCTTTTGTGAATTTGTCAGAGCAGAAGCCTTATTTTAAAAAGAATTAAGAATTTTTCAACATCAAAATGTTAACTTCTATTTCTAGGAGAATACAAAAATTCACCTTATGTTATTTATCCAAGAAGAAAGTATTTTGATGCACATTTTTTAGGCCTCTACAAATAATTATTTACGGTTAGAAAAAAGAGTAGAGCTAACTAATGTGAAAAGGAGAGAACGATGTAAACAGAACATAAACAAAAGAAAAACAAAGCAAAACAATAACCCTCCTCTAAACTACAAGGATGTTATTTTCATACCTTCATTATATTGCCATTTTCAGTCTCCATCTCACGCTGAAAAAAGATTTAATGTAAATTTTTAACCCCCTTATCACAACTACACATTTAGATGTAATAAATGCATATAACACACATAGAGATTATAGGAAAATGGTTTATTTAATGCTTTTGTTGTGATGCAGATCAACATGTACAATCTGAGTATATACAGAATATATGCAAACTGGAAGAGCACTGATGGGGATAGAAGTTGGCTAACGTCTACACCTCTGGCATTGCTCATGGTTATCTCAGTCTTGACTTGCAACAATTCCATTCCTTCTGTATTTTTAAGTCATAGTGTTTTGCCAATTTGTATTAGTCTGTTTAACGTGAATAAAAGGGACTCGGGATTAACAGTACATTATGAGGATAGGTGTAAATTAAAGAGCAGTTTTTCAGTTATTTCCTGTAAGCATGTTAATTTTTTGTATTGTTTACATCCTGGCAGTATATCAGAAACACTTCTTATGCTTTTTGGTGAAATAATCCTCTCCCTTGGGTTACAGTACAGATTCAGGTATTATGTGAGTCAGAGGTGAGGTTTCTGTTCCGTATCTCTGTCTCCTAGATTGTAAGTGTTTGACTTTTAGTTGTGTCTTATCTCCTAATGATCACTTCTCTAAAATGGATTTTCTGCCGGGTAACCTTATTTATGTATGAGTCATTCAAGTCAAGAGAAGAAAGCTGCAGACTTTAGTTAGATGGAGGACATAAAAATATAATTCTTTTCAGTTGAACTCTTCTCAATCCATGCATCATAACTTGCATTTGCTCAGCTATTTCAAAGGAGGATCTCAAAAGATATTGGAAAAGAGAGTGAAGCTCAGTCCCTGAAGAACTAGAACTATAACTTGCATACTATATCTGAGTCAAACAACCTGATAAGTTGTTAATGGCATAATGTCATGAAATCTGTTTCCCGTCTTATTCACCTTTCTTTGAGTGCTAAACTTTTCATGATAGAGAATAGTGGCTTGAACCGACAGCTGAATTATTTGAACACAGGATCTACTTCTGCTCGTGTTAGACCTATTTTTCTATCAGTGTTGGTCATATACCTCCAGGTGTACAAAGAGACATGGGATTTTAACTGAAATTTGAACTCCTTCATGTGACTAACTAGTGCAAAGCTTTTGCTAACTGGGTACTGAAAATGCATGCATGAGCCTAAGCCCAGTTTCCTGTCAGTTTGTAAGCTCTGCTCTGGTTCACCTGTGGTCTTTAAAATGTACCACTGCCACCAGACATTTTGGCCAATGAACTAGAAAACAGACATATGGATACCTATCACACTGAAATCCATACCATTGGTATGGTAAAGATAATTTTATACTTTCCTTGCTAATAAATAAGGCATAATTTTTATTTTCCAAGTTATCCAGAAAAACCTCCTTGCTTTCTCCTTTCAGTTTCCAATATGTAACTTGCTATATTCAGAACTTTTACTGTGTCAGTAAAGAAGTAATTTCCTTTTAAAAGATGTATCATAAATCAAGCAGAGACAATGATGACACTTTTGCAGCATCCTGTATTACATGTGATGTCAAGCTAATGGTCTCTGGACCTCAAGAATCTGTGAATCCAGGAAGCTTCAGTGGAAATAGTAATGTAGTCCAGTCAATGAGAAGCTTAAACACGATGTCATTAAAGCCAGCATTAAAGTATAATAGGGAGCATAGTGAGGAAAACACAGGTCGTGTTTAGAAACAGCAAGATGCTTCTTAATACTACTCAACCTAATTATTTGCTAAGGAGAAAGTATTAGTACAAATAACGGGAAACAACCACCCAGATGCACAAGTAGCTATTTTTCTTCATCATTATGGTAGGTTCAACTGTCAAACTGAGCAGGTGGAATCCTGGTCCATTAGGAACTGTTTAGCATTGTATTTAGTAGCGCCAGGGAGATTACTTTATATGTACTAAGTATGCCATATTTTCCAAGTGAGGATAGCCTAAGATCTAGCCTGAAGAAAACTTCTGAACTCTGAAATATCTTGTCTTGAGAAAAGGTGCATATAACGGAAACAGACACTTTCATTATGGTGGCATGCACCATGATCAGAAGCCCCTTCAAATAAGTGACAGTGGTGAGCTGCTGAAGAAGCATTCATCAGGAACTGTTTCTGCTGGAGGGATGCATGACTGCAGTCAGCTGTAGCCAGCAACCGTTACCAGTGTTCATACCCTGAACTGAACTGAAATTGTCAGTTTAATCTTCCTGTGCCCAAACTTAAGGAGAAGCTTTCTTAAAGTAGCAGGAAATGAGCCAATGTCTGCCTATATCAAGGTCAGTAATACAGCCACCTTTACTAATTAAATCAAGAAGATACCTGTGTTTTCTAGAAAGATCCTTTGTGCACCATGCTAGAAATCTGTTGCTTTCTGCCATTGCTACTAGTTATTCTTACTGCCTCTGGTTAAAATTCCCTTTGTAAGGATGTTTGACTTCTATCTGTCATCATAGCATTTCTTACACTTTCCTTTTAAGCATCAGATACTGGCTGTTGGGAAGAACAGGATTCTGTCAAGCAAGTGCCAATCTAATATTGCAATTCTTGCATCCCTTTTTAAAATTGGGAATAGGATCAAACTATAAATTAATTGGAATTTTTTTGTCAGCCTTAATAATACATGCATAATTAAAAAAAATGTCAAGTTAATATATGGGAATTAATTTTATTTACTAAATTTCCTGTAGAAGTAGAATAGGACACACAATTGCATTTTTTTTCCCCAACCTAATAGCAAGCACTGATGGCAACTGAATAGCTCTGCATAAAAACCTACTAAAATACGATATTGAAAAACAAAATCAGATACGTATTTTGGTGTGGCTGTTTTTAAGGATGATTTTCCTAAAATATCAAAACTACAGATGCCTTGTATAGTGGCATATACAAAACTCACTTTGAACGCTTTTTAATCCTGACATATCTCTAGAGGGAAGGTGATAAAGGATGCACTAAAGATTATGCCTGGCGTTCTCATGAGCTTTTAAAAAAACATGTAAAAAGGTGAGCTTGTGTGGGCTGAATGCTGAGGTAAAGCATGCCTGAAACTTGCTTGAGACTTAGTAAGGAATTCTCTTTTTGTATGGGGAATTTCCACTAATAGCACCAGGTAAAGTCACTGGACTTTGTGATAGTTGCCTTAATTTTCTCTAAGATAAAAGAAGGAAGGTTACGATGAGGAGCATGTAAAGTTTAGCTCTGCTATGTCTGTTCCATTGCTTCAAGAACCCTACTGTCTGTAAAATCCTATCAGGCTTGTGCTTGAGCAAAAAAAATGCATCAGGATTGACTCTGTGGTGATACCTCTCACATCTGTCTCTAAACAGAGCTCAAGCAAAATGGAAATGAAAACTCAAGTTAAAAAACACAATATCCAGTGTGATTTTGGAAAAAATGGTGTTTCACTCATAGTTTTGTTAATGAAATAAATCCTATATTTAATTACTTAAAATTAAGGGTAGTCTTCCTTAAGTGTTGGGGAATTTTTTTTTTTTTGTGAAAATAAAGCTCTGCTGTGTGCCACGTGGCTGTAGAACAGGCGTTTGCTAATACTAAGAGCATTTAAGGGAGAACAGCACAATACATCAAACAGGAACCAAGAACCATTAGTGACAGACTGTGTTCTGAAAATAAGCATATTCTTTGGGTGTAAGCAGCCTGTATCAGTATGGTTCAGCAGAATCTCAGAGCTGGCATACCACAGTTGCAGGCTTTCTTCCTGAAAAGACCTGTTCATGACAGAGGCGTGAGAATAAGAAATGTGAATGTGTCTTAGCACAAACATAGTTTAGTGGGTTCTTCACAGGCTTTAATGACTTAGAGCTTGCTGATGACCTTAACTCATAGTTATGGAAGAAAAGTTGCTTCCAGATGAAACAGTTGACTTACTGGTGAAACACTGAAACAGTTCAGTATTTAGGTGACTGGAATGTGAGTTTTCCACTCTCATTCTCCACACAAACTAAAAATTTAAATATGGAAGCAACTGTGTTTGCAGAATGAGTAAATTGCAGGGTGGCTTGAGATAAAAGATGAATTAGTGCTATAATTGTCATCCCACATACATCAGTGCTGTCAGAAAGAGTGGTTGCTCCTTGGTCAGTATCTCAGAGTCAGTTTTTTGGCACGCAAAAACATGTCCAATCAGTCAAAGTAATTCTGAACTTGCCTGGGAATGAGTAAGCACAACTCCATTACAGTTATGCATTCTTTGATATTTCTTAACTGTTCTAGCTGACTCTATCTGGACAATATCTCCCTGTGGTTCTGAGAAAAGAGTGATGTGTTTTTCTATGAGGGGAAATTTGCTGATTAATTTGGAAAAAATATGTATTTCTTCATTGCTATCTCCCATACAAAAGACTTCCTTAACAGGGATCTTTTCTGTAACATGAAATTTCAATTTTTAAGGAAAAGAAAGTTTAGATTTTGTAAATATTTTCCCTACCTTGTTTAAAGGGCAGTATGTAACAAGTATTTCTTAACAATGATAATGTTCTACAGAACAGCTTTCCAAGATTTCCTCCTCTCCCCTTATTAGTTTTCTAAACCTCTCAAAATAAGGCAAATCGTTAATTAACTTATATTCAGTAACTGCTCTTGACACTTTTTTTTTTTTAATTTATTTATTCTTTCCTTGGAAAGCTACTGTTTTGTACCTTACAACACATAAAGTACTTCTATGCATGCTCAGCTGACTGTTAGTTGTAGGATTCTGAAGTAGCTCTTCCTGCATTGTTCATGTAGTTCTCTAACTCCATCTCTTCTTCAAGACTTGTTCTTTTAGTTTTTCCTTCTTAGGTCTTTCGCTTTATGATTTTTAGTCGCTGCATTTGTCATCTTGGTTCTTTCTGTGCTTTTGAGCTTTTTCAGATTAGTCCTTTAGGACAGCAGATCATTTAATGGGAGAGAGTCTTTCCTTTTTCTAAACACTTTGTTGGCTTCCAACTTTCTGAAGCAAGAAACTTACTTGGTACTCCATCCACTGCTCAGATATCCTATATATAATTCATGAACTGATTTTTTTTTCCCCCATTTTTAGAGAAGCAGCTTTCTAAGTAGCAGTTTTGAAGTCAAACCATTTTCTGTAGCTAAAGCCAATGAATGTATCAGGATTTGACCTTTCAAAAATTCAGTTATACTTTACTTAGGATATTTTAATGATGTTCAGTCCTTAGCTATCTCTTAGCCACTTATTATACTCCCTTAAGTTTATAAATGTCTTTCTTGTACTGGGAAGACCAAAACTGGATATGGTATTCAAGGTGTACTCTTACAAGTGTCAAATAATCACTTTTCTGGACCTGCTGATTATTTTGTGGTAGCACAGCCTGATGTGTAGTTAGTCGTGTTCACCTCGCTTTCCAGCAGGATCCTTAGGTCTTTTCTGCAGAACTGCTCGACAGCTGTTTGGCCCTCAGCCTGTATTGACGGATTTTTCCATCCTCAGTACAGGACCCTGCATTTATCTTTGTTCCAGCATGAGATTCCTGTCAGCCTGGAAATGCAGCTTCTCCAGGTCACCAGCTTATCAAGCAGGCCTCCCAGTTTCTTCCTATGAGCCACATCTCAGGGTCTAACAGGCTTCTTTAATCTGCAGGAAAATACTAGTCCAGTGTATTGGGGTAGATCACTGGGAGCTGCTGGGACGCTACTCTTCCTCAGTGGCAATGAATGTGAGTAGTTCAAACTTTTGTGAGTTGCAGTTCCTCTGCAGACACTCCGAATACAGCAAATCCTGGGTTGCTTTGTCCAATTTCTTCTTGATTCTGCTACTGTCAACAGCTGTAGGATGACTTCCTTCCCCTTGACAGCCCAGTTCAAAGATGCAGGGATGATTACATGGTTTTATGATACTCAAGGCAAGTCAGCTAATACCTGTTGAAAACCCTGTAAGCTGCTTCCTTGCTTCTGCTGTTTTGCCATGTGATCCACCAAGTGGAAGTAGGGGAACTGAGCCCTCGTGCTTTGCATGAGATCAATCCATGTCCTCTATGATCCTGTGCAGTCAGCAGACATTATACACATTATTATATGTGAATATACATTATTAGTAGCTGTATGCTAAGCAATGTACCTCAAAGGGAAATATAAACTATACTAGAGCTTCTGACATCAGTGAATTTGTCAGTTTATCTACTGTAATCTTTTCCCTTCAAAAAGACAAGGCGATAAGGAAAATCAGAACTATTTCTATGAGATTGAAAAGTTGTCACATGCCATTCAAATGAACAATATCGTTATTGGATGTTATGTTCTGGTCTCACTGAATGAAACCACACAGCTACCTTCACTGGGCTAGCTTGTTAAATTTTGACTCTTTTAATAACTGTTTTCTTATCTCCTACATTCAGTGGTTAATGATATTTCTACAAGAAAAACTGCTTCTCAGTCTTCAAAACAATTTTATAGTACTGTGCTCATCAACACTAAAAACTCAATGTGAGTCACTGTACTTAAAAGATACTGAGATGGAGAAGTAAAACAATAACAAGTGGAAATTAAAAGCTGTAGAAGTACATGATGTCTTTTTTAATAGCTCTGAGGGATGATGTGGTTATGTAGCAATGAAAAGTTACAGCTTCTCATTCTTTTTTATATGAGACCGTGAAATTGCATCTGGAATTTCAGAAGAAAGAGTGGAGCACATCCATGTTTCAGAGACACCACATTATACCTCCCCTTCATCTCAGTAGCTACTTTTTCTGTAGTTTGGTAGTTTATAGAATATATTATTAGATTCCTTTGGGAGCTCAGGTGTGGTTTTCAGAGGAATTTAAGGGATTTAGGTACTGCAGCTTTAAGCTGCTTTGGAACTCTTAGTTAACTCAAGACTGAGGACTGGGACATATGTTTTCCAAAATTTATCCCAGTGCTCCAAAATACCTGATGTTTTTCAACCATACCATAGTAAAAGTGAGTTCCTTTCAGAATGACATTGTTACCTCTTAACAAAAGTTAAGAGGGTCTTGTTTTATGTCTGATGGAAAAGGAGCAATGAAAGAGCTTAAGGGAATATGGGGAATTTTCTTTTGTTTCTACCACTTAGAGTGCTGCAAAACCAGAAACAGGATTTCAGACTTGCAGAGTGACAAGAAATAACCCAGCTCTGATGGACTTTATACCAGCTTTCCTTTGAGACTGGAAGCAGTGATAGCCACACAACAAAATATGTTTTATATTGAGGAATTCAAGAGTTAATATTGCAGTCCTGAGAAAATAATTTAGAGAGTCATTAAGAAAGTAAGAGAAGGGCCTCTAGGGATTTCAACATATATTGTTCTTCAGTGTCTTTCCATTGCACCATTGTTCACATCCAGTGTGAAATCCAGCTGAAGGCAATTTGAATGATCTCATTCTGTTTGCCAGTGGCTGTCATCTCAAAGGCTGCCACTGTAGTATCCTGTTGTCAGCTTCAGCTGAGAGGCCAGTGGGTTAATGAAAGAGACTGAAATACCTTCTGATCCAGACAGGTGGTCTTTCCAAATCAGGCAGAACGGGCAGAAGAGCATAACAGGGCTCGAGTTGCCACTGCCTGCAGCTGGAACACTTTGGTATCCAGAGCTGTCAGTCCAGAATCTTTCATGAGCTCTGAGTTCACTTCAGAATACAGAAAAAGGAAGCAAGGAGTGCAAAGCTGTTATCTGTGCTTTGAGTTTTTATCTGCGGCTTGAAGATACCAGCCATTTCTGAATATGCATGTGTTTTATCTAAACACCATATGGTTTTGCTGACCTATGCAATGTTGATATTTCTACCCTAATTTGCATGTGTTTCTCTGTGCAGTGCCTATTTTAGATGTAGGAAAATGGCTAGAGTGCTGCTGAGTCAGTGCAGCTGGGATAATGAGTTGACCTACTTTTTCTGTCTCATTGGGACATCCATGCATTATTGGAAGAAAAAATTAATTGCAAAAGATAATCCTTTCCATGGTAAAGTCAACGTGGAAAATCACTTCACCTATCACTATCTTTTCTTTCCCTTTGCATGATATTTGTTCCTAAACCCATCCATAAAGTAGCCTACAGCACTAATACTAGGAACAGTACAAGCCGAGAAAAATATTAAAGTAGTGTTCATGTGTAACAACTGTGCAGCCCAAGGTCATAAAACAAGTAGTCAAAGCACCAAAACATGGGCTGCAGCAAGCTACATATTGTAAATTTTGCAGTGGAATTGTGAAGATGTGAAAAGTCTTAATTCATTCAGACTGTGCTGTCAACATTTAATACAAGAGATTCACTTTTAAAATAGGCTGTAATCTTGTGTCTTATAGGGAGCAATAATCTTTTTTGTTTCGCTGAGCTTTTCCAATTCTTTGACCGACAGCACTGTGGTCACAACATTCTACTGTGTCTTCTCCTTTTGTCACTTGAGCTATAAAGATGAACCCTCCCCACCTACCTTCAAGCTGTTGTGCTACGTGAAAATGAAGGAGCCTTCCCAAGAGATCAGAATAAGGATTAGTAGGGATAAACCCAATGAGATGAGGACAGTGAAGGAAAGAAGCGGTCTAAATCTGTTTCTGTAAGATTTAAAAGGAAGAGCAAGAAAGGAGGACATACATCTTTGAGCATTGTTGCAGGGTGCTGGGCTGGCTGCTGTAGGCATGTGGCCAGGGTTGTGCTTCCTCCTCAGTTCTTTCATTGTAGCTGCACTTTGTGCGTGATGCCACAGAAGGAACTGCTGAAGGTGCGGTGGACAGTGTTCCACTGTTCTCACTGGACTTGCTGATTTCCTTATACATCTGTGAGCCATCAGTAAGTGCCTGCAGAAATGCACTGTTTAACAGGCTAGGCGGCCACTGCTGATAGGTAGCATGAAAAACCAGAGAATGGTTTCTCATTAACTGAGAATGTGTACTGCCTTTTATAAAACAAGAGTTTTAGTAATTTTTATTTGGGTGACCTTTTGATTAAATTTGCTGTGAGAACATGCCTTTTAGTTACTGAGTTAGCTCTGATGGGCCATTCTAGCATCAAATTCCAACTTCATTTATTGGGACTTTATCTGTACAAGGGCTGAATGTTTTGACTTATTGTCCGTCAGAGTAGGGGAAAGCAGACAACAATATTGTAAATGGATTTGTATCAGAATAAAATAATATTGCCAGAATCTGAAAATATTCCTGTAAATCCTTCAGCACAATCAGCCTGACACTAAGAACAAGAACCACAACGATGTTCAGAAAGCTGTCAGGCCTTGGTTTGTTTGCAGTATACACCCTGTTGGTCAAAGACTTCCTACCTAAGAATACCAGGCAATGGGCCTAATTTCCCCTCTCAAACAAAATTGTTGCCACTTTTCGTGTATACCAAAGGTGGATGCAAAAGCACTAAAAGCTCTGAGGTGTGCACAAACCTTCTCAGAAGTCATTTAACAAAAAGACAAGCTTCTAACGTGAAATACTGTATGCAAGAGGGATTCCAAGAACATCAATGAGCTCTGCATGATTATCTCTCAAGTCCTCCCTAAATAAAAATTTTCAATATTTTGCTTTCAGTAAGCAGCTAGGTTTCAGTAGAAGTCTGGTTAACTTTCTATTCCCCTTTGAGGTAAGATTAATGATGTAAATTCAGTGATAGACTCTGCTGTATGTATGATTTCTGTTTGTTTTAGGCAGAAGATGCTATCTGGTGGCCAGAAATCACAAAGTAATCAAAAACTAGATGAATTCCTTTCTGGATAAAAAATAAAAATCGTTCTCTCTGCTTAAATAGTCCTTATATTATATCTCTCAAATAATAAATATGAATATTTATAATCTATTTACTAAGATAGTTAAAAAAAAAAAAAAGGACAAGGGCTAGAATATGTCTTGAAAGGCCATTTGGTACATTCATTTGCAGGTAAGAGTCAGTGGAGATGTAAATAATTCCTGATAGAAGTTTACTTAACCTGTATTTAAAAGTACTGGCAGGAGAAATTCTGCAGTGACCAGCCACTCTAGTCCAGTGATTTACTAACCTTGCCTTTGGAAAGCTTATCTTAATATTCAGTATAAATCTTTTTGTTTCAATTTAAATGCATTATTTTATTCTATTAACCCAAGAACTAAGGACAACATTTCCCAACCTTTTTGTAGTAAATTAATATATTTGGCTACCTATTTTTCTTCAGTTGTCTGTCTTTTAGTAAGGTTAACTTTTTAGGAAAGACTTTCTTTTTACTTTGTGGCAATATAAAGTTTTTAATTGATGTTTGATTGCTGTTGTCTTGAGAACACTTGGTAATTTGGTTTTGATTGGGGGATTCCAGGGGAAGTCCCATGTTGACCTGCAAAACTCAGTAGGTGAGGTCAGAGGAAAGGATGGTCTGCAGCATGATAGGTTCAGTTCCTGTGTCCACAAGAACTTTTATATGGGCTTAAAAAAACCTCTACCTTGGAGGAAAAATTCAATAAAATAATCAAGATGCTGAGAAGGAATGATTTAAGGGCCTTACTAAACATGATAGATAGGAGTTATTTCAATTCAAAAAGTTGAATCAGTCTGCTCTTGATATTGCTTATCAAAGATTATTATGTACCCCCCCCTTAAAAAAATCCCAAAGATTCATGCTAGTGATAAACCCTCAAGAAGGGCATTCTTTATTTGTGTATCTGTTTTTGAGGCAGATATGGTTATAACAAATTGTGTTTCTTAGCCTTGGCACAATCATTTGCAATAAAAGGTCGTTAAATACCTCATGATGAATGTGAGGAAAGAACCAATTATAGAAGTTGTAAGGAAAAATGAAGCACTATTTTACTCAAAATAATAAGTAAAAACGGCAAAGATCTCTGCAAAAAAATCTTGATTCTTATCTGCCTGGTTTTTACATACTGACTTTAAGGTAAAACACTGTGTTGTTCTATTATTCTAGGATGTGTAGAAGTGTTGCAACAAACAGAAGTTCTTTCAGTAAAATATACCTGAAATCAGGATGGTGTAACTTCCAGGGTTCATGAAGTTACACATTCAGGTATTCTACCCACAATACCTAATTTTGCCAGAATTTACCGCTTTCAGAGAGTTTATCTGACTGTGTGGAGTTGATTCAGCAAAGTAACTCGCCTACGGTAGTGTTGGTAGGATAAAGCACCAAGATTTAGCATAACTTGGTGATGCTGATAGACACTACCAATTTGGGGATGTATGCACTGGGTGCACCCTTAGTTTCATTCCTAAGATAACCTGGGATAGCTGCCAGGTCTACATAGCAAAGTCCAGTTTCATTCAGAGATACTGGCTTCGATCCTGGAAGCAGTATACTGTATCCAGTATACCCAATGTGCTACCCCAGGGCAGTGCCATCCTGATAGTATTATGTCTCCAGTTCTGGAACGAGTTTTATGTTAGAATTAGCTGAGATATGACAGCATGGTGCATCCTTGCATAGTGTTGAAATATCTTTAACATGCAATCCTGGCTGACTATCTGTGCGGTTAGATCCCTGCATCCTGAGTACACAGATCAGCCAAGGGAGCAAGCTTGTAAGCCAGCATGGAATTTAGCACTGTAGAAGAGATGAAATCAAAATGAAAAAATGAGTGGCCAAAGCACAGCAGTTTCTGTGGAAGTGTGGGCATGAAAATTAAATGGATGGCAGCCATTTCAGTGCTTAAGTCACCCTGGTACCCTGTTTTCCTAGAGTTCATAAAAGAGTATAGATTAATGATGCCAGATGCCTGCATGGAACATATTTCTGGTATTTGCTGTGTAACAGTATCTTTAGTATATAGCTACTCAATTCCCAATGCTATGGACAGAGCCCTGTGTTCCTGCCAGACTACCAGAATGCAGCATCTGCTCCTCTCCTGCCAGCAGAGTCTGGCAGTAAACCCAGTGTGTCTGGCACAGGAAGATCAGTGCAGATTTTCATCCCTGTGTGGAACAGGTTTACCTGCTGGTCTGGAGACTCCTAGGCCATGTTCCCTCATTCTGAGATCTGCATGGATGAAAGTAAGGAGGTTGCTGCTCATCCATTCTTCTAGCAGATGTAATTTCATAGGTTTTAACAACTTAAAGTATCTCTTAGGCTGCTTAAATTTATGCCTATGTACAGTGGTCCCAGGGCTACTGGGGTATAGAGTGCTGAGAATCATGAACTACCCTTCCTGGCTTATGCCATGATCTCTGTGAAGTTATGTGCGTCTTTCTCCTAAAATGCTATATTTGGTTAAGGAGCCACAGTGTTCTCTGTTCCTATTACTGATTCAATTGGTCCCTTTTCACTGTGTGTTCTGATTGCCCTCTCTATAGTGGGAAAGGAGCAGATATATGTTTCTTTATCTCTATGGACCATTTAACTGATGCTACATTTCAATATTGAATATTAAAGTCACAGAGATGGTTTATGTAGCAAAACAATAAAGCATTCATAACTGTTTTCCCTCGCAGGAGAAATAACACAGCCATACAATTTAACATAAATCTTCAGCTAACTCTAGACGTATGTAAAGTTGCTCATTATTATTAGTTTTGCTCTTCCACACTCCGGTTATTTTCTTCATTCTCTTCTGAGACTTCTATCTGCAATTTCTTTCTAAACTCTGCATTAGATATTCTGTTTCAGGGCAGTTCTGAAAATTGTGCATCTTTTTATTCTAAACAATGTTACAGATGTACTGCCAACAAGCTGTTGGACACTGCTTCATTTGGAAGACTTTAAACATCTTATAAGTGAACCATCTTCCCATGCTAGGGTTGGACAAGCTATGATCAGGAAGAAAAAACACTTGTTATCCAAATGATAGAGTATGCGTGCATATAGTGAATAATTAGACTTCAGTATTCATTGTCTGTTGATTCAGCACCCCGCCTCTCCCTCCCCCCCTCAACTTGTTCATGCAAGCCTGGAGTTGCAAAGCTGTAATATTTGGTAGTTTTTGAAAAATATTGCTAATATTTTTGTTTGAATGCTGCTCAAGATTTCTCTTGGACTGTATGATGGTGGATTAACATGATAATAGGAATGTATGCACAGATCAAGTGCATAAAAGAAATCACAGGTACGTACACGGAAAGTACATTTTGAATTTTCTGAATGTGAATGGTTCACATCAGCTGAAAGAGTTAATAAACCTCCACAGACCTCTGAAAAAGTGCTAGCATTTAAAAAACAGAGCCAGAATTCTGCATGAGGAGAAAATTCTGAAACTGACCCAGGTGAGGGAAACGACTCAGAGTGACATTAGGTTCTTTATGGCCAAGTAGTATTTTAATCCTATCGGGAGCTAGTCTGTATTATGGATGCATATGAGGAAAGAAAAGATAATTTTGGATAGAGAAAGTTCATGGTGAGCTCTTGATGACTTCAGTTAAATTCAGTCACCCTTTATAAAAGCTAAATCTAATGAATGTATGTTTTTTCCCCTTATACTTTTACAGATCTATTTACGTCTTTTAAGGTCAGTACTAGGTAAAACTATCCTGCTTGTATGTAAAATACTTGTAGTTTCTGTCTCTTCATGTATTTGCAAGAGAAATTTGTGTTTTCCTAAGTAGCTTCTGAACCTTGTCTTTATTCGGTATTTTTTTCTATTTGCAAGCATCTTTTTTCAGTACGAGTTTGTATTTGGATGTGTTTGTATTTTCAAGAGCAACTGCAATACAGTGTATTTAAATACTTTGCAAAGCATACCTAGTATAATTGCAAAAAAACCACAGCATAATAGCAAGATATTTCACCTATTTTTAATCAGAATACTGGCAATACAGCCATGGTGAAGTGTAACTAAGTGCTCTAATCGTGGAAATGTGTGATTATATACAATGAATTTTTCTCAATAATGTTAGATACAACAGTTACCAAACAGCTAGAAGACAAATCATGTCAGTCTTAGTCTCTGGGTACTGTAAAAGCGCATTTCCTCCTAAATTTCGGTACTTAGAACATTGTTAATTGGAACATTAGACTTGTGTCTTAATAATGTTAGGTAAACATACAACAAAATAGCACATAAGATTTCTGAAACTGAAAGTTTCAGTTTGTTTGCCTTGATTGTTAAGAAGTGCTTTTTATTTTGGTTCTTTCACTTTTCCATGTGCATCCACTTTTCACTTTGGGATTTTTTTTTTTAATTATGTTAAAATATTCCTTTAGGCTTTCCAATTACAGTTCTGCAAGGGGATAAAACAACTTTCAAAATCTCTCTAACTATACATTAAAATGTCCATTTGTCCAAACAAAAGTCCCGGATTAGATATGCATTACATTTTTTGGTGCCGCAGCATTTTTTTTTACACTTTTATAAAAAGTGAGATCTGCTTAGCAAATGAGATTTAATTAAAATGAAGAAAATATATAATTAAATAACCTGATTTTAAACTTTCCTATTTCAGATACATCTTATGCCTGCTTCACTATAATACCAGTCTCAGTAAAAGAGGAATCCGTACTGAAGCTGAAGAAAATGTGTCGCACTTTTAAGACAGGGTCTGTTTCCAAAGCTATGGGCAATTTGATGGATTATCATAGTAGTTCTTGCAAATCATACTGTTACATGCATAAAATAGTTATAATTCCAGCTATTAGAGCTATTCTTGCAGTAAAAAATCTTCATGTTTCTGCTAGTCCTATTTGTCTTACTAGGGAAGAAAAGCTTGAGGGCTCTTGATTGTTTTCCTTCTGTCACAGACAACCATGCTATACGATGTCCTTCATGTGCCAGTTAAGTCCTGCCTTGCCATGGAAAGGCTTTTGAAATACTTTTTTCCAGAGCTTTAGATGTTGTCTCACTTATAGAAGGGATTTATAAGGGAGTGTTTCAGGAAAGTCTTCTGGGCTTGTGAATCTCATCCTGATTGCAAACTTACGTTCTTGCCTGTTGAGATATTCAGAATAGTATTACTCCAAATCAACTTCATCTATTAATTAGGTATCGACGGGACTCAAATTTCTTCCCTGTGTCTTAGTGGGTTGGTTAAAGAGCTAGAGCTTTTAGTTACGCAGACTGAGAGGCAGCAAAAATTGTGGCACACTTACAGTGTGTTGTGAGGAATACAGAAATTATTTCCTGGATAAAGACAATCAATTACATTGTCTGAAGACCCACACTGAATGGTAATGCTTCTTCCAAAGTACACAAAACTGTACAATTATCATTAATAATGTATGTGATTAAACATTTTGCAATTGATCACAGAGGACCAAATCTTAAGGCCTTTACTCTATTACTTCAAGTTCCTAGTTTAAATTTGTCTTTACAAATCCTAACATTCAATTGTGTGCATAGCTGGTCTGTGTAACGACTGCTTCTTGGACCATTATGCTGGCTTGCTTTGCCTCTCATTCTTTTTGTTCATTGCTATACCCACTGGATATGTCATCCTAAATTAGCTTTCAAACTCCTAAGGGATGGTAGCATATTAGAGTTTGTATTTTGAGTTTCCACATCATTCAGGAGAAGCTAGATGTAAAGCATGAAAGCATTCTGTGAAATGATGAAGCAGAATTTGACCAGGAAATACTTAGAATTAAATAGGAAGGAATGACCAGTGACTGAATTCAAAGAAATGTTATGCAGTTTAATCAAAGTGTAACCAACCCATCTGACATGTCTGAAGATGTAAGTTGTGCACCTTTTTCTGTACAGCAAAACAACAGAACAATTGATGAATTAGCTGCTGCAAGAGCTGATGTAATTTTCTGCCTGGAAGGAAAATTTCAAAGCACTAATGAAAACTCCCTATTTTAAAATATTTTCATTACCTTTATTTTTGATATAAGCGTGAATCTACCTTCACTGAAAACCAGAAATGCTTATTTTGACATCATTGCTTGTATCTTGTGGAAAAGTTGCAATTTGAGAGTCCCTCTGATCAGTTCTTTTATTGTAGGCCTATTGGTCAACACATTATGCATTACTGTCAGTTTTCTTTGGGAGAGGAGAAGCTTACTTGAACGCCTGTATGCAAGATAAATAGTTTACCAGAGAGTCTGGTCTTTCAAAGACAGTTGGAACACAAGGCAGCAGACTTGTAAATTCCAAACATCATTTTAATATTTCCAAATGAAAGTGTTTCAGTGTGATGTTCCTCCTTTTGGCAGAAAGTCAATATTCCAGAGAAACACTGAATTTCAGCTGCAGTTAGAATGCCCTTAGTTAGCCTTATCAGCGTGAATCCTGATGTTGGCTGGCACAGCCCATGTTAACATAGCTGACAATGGCTGATGTGTGTTAGGTGGTGCTCATGCAAGCAGCTCTGCCAGCTGAAGGTAACAATGGGTCTTGGCATAGGGTGGGAGGGGTAACTTCTTCAGCATACACAGCAGCTCTGGGAATAGAGCTTATGAACAAAGCTCCATCTCCCAGTGTCCTGGTGCATTGCTGCTCTTTCTTTTTCAAGGTGTTGACCATGACAACAAAGATCTTATTTTAGCTGTTTTGGGGAGAGGTATTGTCTTGGAGTGATTGGTGTTTTTCAAACACAGCATATTTAAATGTGATTACCATGTTTGTGCCCCTCTTGCTAGTGAGGAATTTAATCAAAATCAGGAAGTGTTTAGTATTCCACTGTTTCACAAACTGTTGGCAGCAATTCAGAGGTCTTACAGTACAACTGGGAAAATTGAAGGTGTTCAAGGACTAAGAGAAGAGCAAGGATAACTCAGCCAGCGGTCACCTTGAAATTACAGAGAAAATGTATAGGAAAAAGCCATGCAGATAGTGGGTTATACTATGTAAGTATAATTCCGTGCTGATTTACATCCCAGAATAAATAACCCACGTGCTTCATTATGTTTGTAATTTGGTGTGACTATAGCTGCTAGATGTTTAAAATTTTGATATTATTTTTAACTGGATAGATCAATCTTCAAATCGGGTAAGTATGTAAGTAGATTGAATGTACCCATTCTATTTTACAAGAAAGATTGTTTTGCAGCTTAAAATTTTTGGGATAGAGCTTCATCTATATATGCACTGTGATTACTTCATTAAAGATACTAATATGACTTAAAAAACTTAACAGTATCCTTTTGCTATAAAGTTTATATTAAAATGTGATTTGTATTTTTCTTCTGGAGACAGTATAACTAGACAATGTTACCATATCTGGTTTCTATTCACACTTTTCTGCTTTTTTAGTGAAACATGCTATCCAGTCTAAACTACTGAATGTTTAATCCAAAGAGCGTCTTAATTTTTTTCAGGATATCTTCTAAGGCCAATAAAATCATGAAAGGAACAGCCAATATGGTTGTTGGGATCGTGCCTTTGTGCTATACTTTCATTTGAACAATCAGAACCTATGCTATATTTTAAGGAGCTTCTTGACTTATGATATGGTTCGCAATTTAAATTGCCTTATCCCTGAATTTTCATCCAAATTATATAATGTCTTAAATTACAGGAAAAGCTAATATGTAATTAATTCATTTTGCACACGTAAAACCTCTAGGTGAAGTACAGTGATTTGCAAAGTACTTCTAATAAGAAATATGGGTGAGGGGGTTCTACTTTGTCATTTTACCACTATTTAATGGGTGAAGGTTTTTTGGTTTAGATTCTGCAAATGTGCTTTTAGTTGATTAGGTTTTAGTTAACAAAATAGTTCAAAGGTACAGGTGGATCAGTGATCAGGTGAATATTTGATGAAACTGTGGAGCGAGAAAGTGCAAACTCTGTGTTTCTCATGGAAATCATGAGTAGGTCAGAATGAGAACTGCCCTGAACAAAAAGAACAGGCAAATATAGGAGCCATTTAATCCTTTCATTAGCCTGGAAAGTCCAGCATGAAACTTTACAGTCCTGTTCAGAGCCAGTTGTGTTCATAGCTGCCTGACAGCTGTACTGTGTGACTTCAGCTGTCTGGTCTGCTAGACTTTCTGGATAGTAGGATATCCAGCCCTGTCTTTACAGGAAGAGGGACACTAGGGTGAAAATGCCTCTTTGCAGCTCTAGGTTGATAAACTCTTTCCTCAAATGAGAGGATGGCCTTGGGAGGAATGAATGTAGGGGCCTTTGAGACATGAAATGCACGTGAAAAACAAGAGTCATGGAAGGATTGTCACAGGACAGATTTTATAAATTTGCTTGTTTAAGCCTTCTAAATAGAAGACCGAGCACTCTCGTCTCTTTTCTTTTGCTTTTTCTATGCACTAAGTACACATTCACTCAATTCTGTAAAAATGAGTTATTTGAGTTGGAGCCAAAAAACAACTGAGCAAAATCATTTGCTCCACTGTTGTGCTTGTACCAGGCACAATGCAAGTGCCTTTCAAAGCAGGAGCATCCTAATTACCTAGAGAATCTCTCAGCCTCTTGTATGACTGCTTCTGCCGGGTGACAGAAGCAGATATCTTAAGTATCCCTGTCTCCACTGCTGCAGTTTCCATTGTGCATACTAGGGGGGTTATTTTGTATATAATTCTTTAAATCCCTGTCCTTTCTGGGTCCTCTTAAGCATTTAGTTTCCAATCCATACGGTAAAAATATTTTGTGATGTTCTTTAGTTCTGTGATCACCTTGTCACTGGTCCCCCTCAGTTATCAACACTTCTGACATTTTGTTGGAAGGTGCAGCAGTGCTTCTTTTTGCTCAGCCATATCATATGAGCCCATATCACCAGCTCAAGATAATGGAAGGGCAATCACCTCCCATGCTTCCATCCTTCAGTAAATCCACCCTCATTTATGTGTCTCTTAATTCCTGCTGTGATCATATTCCTCCTACACAATACTGCAGCTCCCTTTAGGAGTGCTGTTTGTTTTATCTACATTTCCTTTTTGCTGCCCATTTGGGTTCTATAACTCTTCTTGCCTTTTAAGTATTTTTTTTTTTTTTTTTCCTTTTTCCTTCCTGCTTATATTGCTGTTTCTGTCTGGAATGGTATGCACTTCTCGGTCCTCAGGAATACAGTTCTCTTCCGCCCTTCAAGTATTGCTCCCAAGCTCTCTATTTGATGCAGAGTGTTTTACTTTTGGTACTCCAGTGTGCTTAAGCAGATGCTTAACTTCAAGCATAAGTATTTAAACTATTAAAATTTAAACACATGCTTTTCAAAATTCAGAATGGATGGTACCTTTAGCATTTTCCTGAATGGGATATTAAAAGCCTGAACGCAAATGTTTATAAATTTCATTAAATCTTTAGGGAATATTGAGCACATATCTATAACATGTATGTGCTTTCCTAAGTAGATTTTAAGTTCTTTCCAACAAGAAACATATTTTTGTTTTTCTAATTACCTTCAGTAACTGACCAGGAAAAGATATAGCGCTTTCACAGATAATTGGGAGAGGGTGTTGTACTAGTTCACTTCTCTATTTTCTCATTAGGCAGGCATCTATTCATCATTCTCAGATTCTGCAGACAAGATTTTCCTGCTGAGTATATACAGGTGTAACCTATATTTACACAGAACTGTCAGCTAAGCTTTAGTTATAGCATTATTTTGTTGTTGAATGCTATTCCTGTACTGTTCTTGTTAAAGTGAGTGTGTATACGTGTTTACCTATCTTTCTATTCAAGTGATGGAAGGGAGCATTTGAAAAAGAGGGACCAAAACTATAAAACTAATATTTAAAATGTGATTTTAATATAGTTTTATTACACATTATTTTATGCACACTGTATATAGACAATTATTATTCCCCTCCTACCCCCCAGTTTTTGGAATGCTCTGCTCTACTTCCCTGAAAATCTCCATTTAGGGACTGCAGAACAATCAGAATAAGTTGGTAGTATTGTGATAAAATTGATGAAAAAAGTAAGTTGCGGAAATATTTCTGCTTGATTTGCTTTGAAAAGCTTGCTTGTCTGAGTAGAATGACTGAGAAATGGTATTGTACAGAAAAAAACATGTTATGAATGCCTAAAATTTTTGAAGTTATTTTTGAATAGATTGATTCATATTCAGATTAGCTTCCTGCCAGATGGAGGGAATTTACAGTAAATCAGTTTTTGGCGGGAGAGAAATAAAAAACGAACAACATCTGTTTATTTATAAAAGTTGTCATTTTCTTTCTCTGTATTTGTGGGGCACATATTACCTATCCAAAGAAAGTTCTATTACCAATAAAGTGTGGAAACTTAAAGCTTACAGGGATGAGAAGGTATTCATGTTTACAAAGAGGTTGACAACAGCGTGTGTTTATATAGTGTAAGCAGCACCTTTGCATAATACAGCCATTGACGTTCAACATCTATGTATCTATTGAGTTTCTCTTCCAGCAGCGGGTTTCAGTGCAGGAAAAGCCTTACAGTGCCAGAAGTTATTTTAGGCTTTGATCATGCAGACGTGTCTATGTAGGCAAACTCATCAAAGTCAAATATTCCGCATTCACAAAGAAGGAAGGCTCATGAGTACGCAAAATCCTAATAGCCTCCTTTTGACACATAAAAATCAAACTATTCTATGGTCTTATTAATATTTCTGTTCATAAGTTCATGCATTGTTTTATAAATGGGATATTGGAGTGCTCAGATATTAGGTCAATATATTTGGCTGCTGCTTTGTAATGACCTTAACATGATGGGTGTGCCTGAGTTTTTAATGAGCAGTTTATTTACGTTATTGACTCTTCCATTCTAAATGTACATTAAAAGAGAAAGCTCAGGCCCTCTCAGTGTCATTGATGTCCAAAGTACTGGCTCAAAACTGCTGAAGTCAGAGGTTAGATGACTAAAGCGGGAGTTAACAGCGTACTTCTGGTATGAATGGCTGACCCAACGTTCCTTCAGTAACTGCAATTCAAGATCAACAGTAGCTGGAAGCTACAGGCAATGAGAGGGCACAGTCATATGATATTTCACACACCTAACTTCATTTACCAAAAATACCATACTCTTCTTGTCTACCAAAACATCTCTGAGTAGAAATAGAGGTAGAACAGTAACTTTATTCTGCTCTATCAGGTTTAGAGATAAAACATATACTTGGAATGTTGGTAACACATTTACTAAGAAAGGATTAAAATGCTAATTGTCTCTTATTTCCACTACTTCTTTCAGGAATGTTTTTCAGAATACTGTCATTTGGGTTGAGGATGAATCCAGTCTGCATCCTTTCCCTCAAGGTGACGGCTAGCAAACTGCCCTTGATAAGGCATTGCATGAGTCTAACCCTCACAGCATATCTAGTTTCCTATGGGCAGCCAAGATTTATAGGCAATATCTTTTATTACACCAATTAATGTAGCTGGATAAAGTAGAAGAGCTTTTGGGCATACCAGCTTTCCATTAAGAGCTAAAGGTGTGGTAATAATTTAACCAACGTAGCAGCTGGCGCCTGCAAATCCTCTTCACCCAAAGGTTAGTCAACTTAGGGAGCTTCTTCTATATTCACAATTTCTTTCTGTTATCTAGAATGGCTTTAAAAGCCCCAGAGAAATCCTGCAGCTTCTAAAGCAGGGAACTAAATAACTCACCTTACTTTCTTCTTCTTCCCTCATGGATATTTCTTTTCAGTATCTTAAAAGATGATTAGAATATTTATAGGAAAGGTGAGCATCCTTTTCTTTCTTTCTGTGATTCATGCAGTAGTTCAGAAAGTTACATTGCTTCCTTTCTTCCTTAACTTTCTTGGCTTATGTATCCATTGTGTTCTAAACTTACATCACATTCAGTGCTATGGGCTTAAAACATTTCTTTTTGCTTACAGGCCCATTAGAACACGGTGCTACAACTTTATAAATTTCATCTGAAGAGAAGAATTATGCACATAAGATTCTTAATAGATTCACAACTTCAATTTCTTTGTGAGATTTACATAGAATGTAAGCATCTATGGTAGACTTAAGATTGAAATTATTTCTCCTCCTCTTGTTTGGGAAATTCTGTCATCATGACCTAGAATACCAAACATATTGATGCTCTCCAATTAAGAATGGAATAATGTCAGATATTTTTATCACCAAATCTTCCTATTTTTCAGACACCTCCTGTCAAAGGGACTTAGAATTAGTACTCTCTTGTCCTTGACCAAAAAAATGCCAAGGTAAGAATCTCAATTATGATAGCCAGAAACGGCTGATGAATGAAGCCTGAAGTAATACAGTCATTAAATTATGTTTTCTCATTTCTGAATGTATATGTATAATACTTCAGTGCTTCTTAGGTATTAGTCAAAATGTGCTAATGTCATTTGAAAATTACACTGGGGAAAAAAAATGCATGTTTTCAAATAACTCTTACATTATATTAGTGGTTGATATGCAGAAATTGTAGGTGTTTTATAAAATGACTGTATTTTGGAGACTAAATTTGAACTTGTAAGTGAATTAAAATGAAAAGATTAGGCCATGAATTAATATTTAACTTATTCTGTAAAATATAACTCTGTTAAGAAAGCAGCATTATACAGTAATCATTTAATGTGAAATTCAGTGGATTTAAACAGGTAAAACATAATAGGGTTGCAGCAAGAAAAGACCATGACTATCAGACATGAAGCACAAAAGTTCTGTTAACTCCCAGTACTGAAGGAAAGTGATAAATAAGTAGAAAACAAAATTGTTTGTTACTTTGTTCTTAAAGCAAATTGCTTTGCAGGCCAAGACCCTGTGTCTTGTAAATACTTAGACATCTGCTGAACAGGGGTATTCCACTTGATGCCTGTTGGTTGCTGTAGAGGTGTAGAGCTAAATAGGGAATCTGGTGTTGGCAGAATCGTACCATCTGAAACGGAAGCTATGCTGTATACATTGCGTATGGCAACTCAGAACTTCCCTCAACAAAATGCTGGAGCACATTGGCGCTTAGAACTAAGAAGATTCACTGGCATCAGGGCAATTATTTGCCTAAAAGATCTGTACTATAAATTTGTTTACAGTGGCAAGAGCAGGTGAAAAGATTCTGCAGTTAAGTTTACAGCCCTCTTGCATTCTAACCACTCTTTCAAACACTATTTGCTTTTTCAGACTCTCTCTCCTTCTGCTTGAAAGAGAAATAATGAGTCAAGCCAAGTCATTTTGGGGCATGATGAAAATGGAACAAAGCAAACTGCTTTTTCATGGGCTTTAGCAAAGGCTTTTATTTTTGAATGGCTGATAAACCAAGTTGCTGGTGACTGATTGGCACACACTGGGAAGAATCATTTGCTGTCCATTATTGACATATGGGTTGGCTAGACTCAGTTATGATGAACCTCTGCAATTTTTTTCTCAGTGTCTGCAATAGTATTTTATTAAACATTTTATAAGATAACTAAAGGAACAGTTTGAACCCCAAGCTTCCACTTCATATTTACTTACTCTCTGGAGTGTCCTGGAGGAAATTTGACCGTGGGGGACAGCAGAAAGATTCTTGCATATTTCAGTAAACACTCTGAAAGAGGTGTGAAAACATGCAGAGGTAGTCGGTAGGCAGCCATGTGGTTTTTTTATGGGAGAGGAGCACTTGTTGGGGGGTCCTGGTATTAGCCATCTTTGTGCTTCATTTATGCAAATGTATTGGAAAACCTTTAGTTCAATAAATGGCACTTTTTTCTTTCCTGCATTTCTGCTCTTAACTGTAAATGTTCATTGAGAGAGTAAGTATACCATAAATAGATGCATAAATATATGGGATACTTTTCAACAAGTTATTTTTTTTATAATCTGATTTTCTTAATTTAACCTAAGAATGGGAAAGTTTGCATCATGTGTTGTGTCAAATCAGCTGACTCTTAGGAGCCATAGAAAATTATTAAGTGGCAATAATCATAAGAAAACACTATTTTAGTCTTCCACAGCCCCAAAGTATACTATTACTTTTTAACATCAATTGATTAAGCTTAGTAACAAGAGCAGGGTGAATAGTGTATAACATTTTCCGTAAATATTCATGTGAATGTTAAGTGAACCTATTTCAGATGCCTTTGCGTTGCTTCCTGAGTCCTCTTGCACTGACTGGGCTTTTCCCAGAGTAAATGCTCACACAAAAAAAGAATGTTAAACCTATATATTTTAGCACTTATGGAAAACAAATTTCTTTCCCATCAGAAATTCCTGCAGGAATCTACTAAGACCCATGTTTATCTAATTACAGAACAGGTGCCTGCTCAGGAAAGTTGATGTCTAATTTGGAAAAAAAAACCCCACACCACCACCTGTGGTAAATAACTTTGTAAGATCATATAATGTATGGCTGTCAGAAACTAAGTGATCTATCAGTTCTGATGCCATCTGGGTCACTTTGAACAGGGAGGTGTTTTTCTTTGCATTGTTCTTTTCCGTGTGTCTTCCCGGTAGTAACAGCAGAGAGACTTAACCAAGAGGAAAAAACCACTACTAGAAGCAAGAGAATCATGATTTTATAATAGAAAACAATTAATTTTAGTATAATTTGTGACTTAACTCAGAGAAACTGGGTACTGGTCTTAACATTTTCATGTGGTTATGAAAATTTTCTGCAACCATAGCAAAGCTTCATTATGCTTTCTGCATTACTGTGAACTAAGCAAGTTTTACCTTCATTATGTTTCCATTTTGAAAGGATACAATAAAAGTGTGAAAAATCACAAAATTAAGGAGTTGTGAACCACTCAAGTGATTTTGCTCAGAAGAAAAGATATCAATAAAATGTCTGATTTTTTTTCTTTAGTAGAATGACATGCATTTAAATGTGAGAAAACTTCTGTAGAAACTGAATTACTAGTTTGTTTCCCTGTTCTTTTGCCATGAATACAGTATTGAATCTTTGAATGGTTCTTTAATTTCATGTCTTAGAATTATCTTAAACCACTGCTATTCCCTCCACTATTACTAGCCTTGTTATCTTCTTTTGAATACAGCGTCATTATTGGGATATTTTACAGAAAAATTTTGTCTGAATTTAAGGCAGATTTTATAGTGTCTGTACTTTTCCCTGATCAAAGATTGAAGAAAAGTGTGGAAAAGTTAGTAAGAAAAAAGAATACCTTAGCTGGTCAAAAAGATGTCCTGTGAACATCAGAACATACATATAGCTGTTAGACATCTTATACCTATGGCATTTGGCTCCTTCAGTGCCTAGATTCAGTAGCCCATTGGGCATTGTCTAGTAGAGGGAAATGGTGAGCCAGACATAGTGATGTTTTGTTTAATGCGAGCCTCTCAAATTGGAGTATTTTATGTAACTTTTTTGACATGTAGATATTTTCTTCAACAAAATTAACATTCGATAGTACAAGAACGCATCATGCCTCCAACAATTTAAACCCACATTAGAAAACTTCTCATTATTGTGGCAATTTCTGCTTATTTCACATCTTTATATGGTGAAGCTATTCATGTCCAGCAGTGACTTTGTGTACCTGGGAAGTGTTTTTATTACACTTTAATAGCGGTAGTAGAAGAGTTACAAAGCGTTAACAGAGGAAGACTGAACCTTCAGAAACAATTACAAGCCAGATATTTTAAGCAACTCTCCCTGCTATTATTGCGCATTCTTCAGCACATGAACTCAGAGAGACAGAAATCATAAATGTAAGGAAGAGAACTGAAGTACAGCCTTGCTTTAGAAGGATGATGAGGCATTGACATCTGAGTCTCACAGTGCATTTACAGAACAGCGGTAACCACTTGCCTCAATTTCCCAACTGCAGTATGGCTTCAAAGGTCTCTGAGAGAACCCGGTAAAATCTGAAAGGACAGTTGACATCACTTTTCCAGAATCTCCTGATTATATGCCATTAGGATGGAGAACTCATAGGTCTCTGAAAGAGTCTGCTGTGGGAGTGAAACTGTCTGTTTTTTCTGGTGAAAAATACCTTTTCCAGAGTATATTCAGTTCTGTTACTTGCTTTTAAGATAAACCTTGTGCAATGTAAGTAGAAGAGGTCAATTTCTGCCATCTTTATCAGATATGCAAAGAAATCTTCACTCTGATTTTGAGCAACAGACAGTTTTGTTTTCTTTATTATTGCTAAATTACATGAGTATTGCAAAACACATTGCCAGTAATAAAATGTTAAAAGCTTGCCAAAATCATTAGGTTCTATACACTTATTATTAGACTGAAGAAGTGCTGCATGTTTATCACCAGCTGCTTTTCCAAATCCAGTAATGGACTATAGAGGCACAGTGCTGAATCCAGTAAGTGTGCTGAAAAGATAAAATCACTTGTCTTGCAAAGAATCACAGATTGGAAGAAATATTTTCAATTCAATTATGGGTTCCAACCTCAATTACTTCAAGAATCTTTCTTGGTAATTTATGGAGTTGTTCGCAGACAAATATTCTTATACATAATTACTTTTCATTTGATGACAAACAGAGGAAGCAAACCAAATACGGTCCAAGTCTTGCATGCATATAAGCCAGCTGGTAAATACACGTTACTCTTAGAATACCTGCTTACCCATGAGTTTAGGAACAGTTCAATTATAATCATAGAATCATAGAATGGTTAGAGTTGGAAGGGACCCTGAAGATCCTGTTGTTCCAACCCCCCTGCCATGGGCAGGGACACCTTCCACTATGTCACTTCCAGAATAGTAAGTTCTTGCCTCTGGATGACTAGTCTGTAATCTTGCAAGACAGTGTATCTTTGGGGACCAGCACTTTCAGATAAGACAGCTTAGTGATGGCAGCACAGTTCCTGTGTCACTAGGTAGAAAAATGAACAGCAAAATTTCTACTCTACTGCTCATCCATCCAGGCCTTATGTGATCAGTGAATGATGAAGTTGCACTGCTCATTTCCTCCCGTGCTGGAGGAAAATTAAAGTGCAAGTTTTTTTACTTTTACATATGTTGGTACAGAAGGTATTAGTCAGAAATGCCAGGGGAAAAAAAATGTTTTATTTCAGCGATAGCAGGGAGGGGTTTCTGTGAAGTTACCCTCTGAGACACCTTCTCTGATCATCCCATTTCTAGATGGAGCTTTTTCTTTCTGAAACTAAATGGCATTTGGATATCCTCAAAACCAGCTGGATTCCTATGTTTTTTCACTGGCCCCTAGCCTGATGTCCCTCTTTCCAGGTCCAGTAGTGTTGTTGTCCTTGCTAGTGAGGTAGGATTCTTGAACATAAAAGCAGATTCCTGTGGAGGAACAAAGTATCTGGTAACTATGATGATGATATAGTAGTATCTTCAGAATCTGGAAAATTGTTTCTGTGATGGGTTTGCTAAATTGTGAATATGAATAGTTTTCCATCCCTCTCTTCTTTCATTTTTATACCTTTCAGCATTTTTGCTTTCCTTTTAAATTTTTCCTTCTTTTTATCTTGTTCCTTCTATTTTTCTGATAACATTTGCACTTTTCTATGGAGTTTATCCTTTGGCTGAATTCTATGTGGTGGTGAAATAACTAAGGGCAAAGTGCTCTCTAGATTATCTGAGCTAAAAGTTGATAAAACTAAAATGTGTGCTGGGAACATTTTTTTTTTTTCTATTACTAAAACATTGTTTAAAAAGTGTTGTTGAGAAAATCAAAGAAACCTCACTGACAGTCCTTTATGAATGAGGTGTTTAAAAAACAAACAAACAACCAAAAACCAACAAAACCCAGCCAAACAACAACAAATAAAACCCCAAAACTGAAAAAAATCTCCAACCCTTTTAAACACTTTCTATGTGTTCTCCTCATCTATAGTAACAATTAAAAAAATATAATTAAGACAATTTACAGGAACATTTCAAATAGATAATGGAATATCTTGCCCGTTGTTTGGACAACATGGAATAATAGACCAGTAAAGCATTCTGTCTTGCCAAAAGTCTTTCTAGGTGCTGTTTTGTCTAATTCCGCAATTTGTATGCCTGTGTACTGACGTTTAAACAGAGTGTCAGTTGATGTTGGTATTAGTGTAGTTTCAAAGATTGGGATTTTCAGCTGTTCTGAATTTGACTTTGTTACTGTAGTGTTGTCCATTAGCTTTTGTGTGGCACTTGTCCTTTTCTCTTTATAGTTTTTAGCTTTTGTCTTTTAATGCCAGTAGGGATTTAAAACTATTATTAAAAAGCTTCTTTAATGGGCTATGTGATGTTACCCTGGACAGTAGTCAACATCTGCAACAGTAGTGAGATTTGGTTTTCTGCAAATCATTGAAGAGCTCCATACTTAATATTTTCCTCCCAACTGGTTCTGTGTGTTGCTACAGTATGTCTATTAGTTGAATCCATATCTACAGACTGCTGTGTTAAGCAGTTGTCTCTTCAGAATAACTTGTTCCATTAATTTCACTTGTACATGTTTTATGAAGTATTACAATTTTGTTAGAATAATAATTAATACTGTTGTTCTCTAGTGTATATGTCATCCTGCTCTTTCACTAGAAATATTCACAAAAATATATTATTATCATCAAAGAAAAAGGAGCTACTGAAAGATCGGGACCATGTTAGGGAAGAATAAGAAGTAAACTGAGATGTTTGGAGAGCGCTCAATGGTGACTTCTGAACTGTGAAATAGAACTGTCTATGACAAGTCATGTAGTTTCTGGCAGCATATGAATTGCCATATCGATATTCAGTGCCCTGCCAATCTCAAGGAAGGGCAACACACATACAAAATGGGGCTGATGCATTTCTGGTTTTATGCCAGCACGTTGCCGCTGATCTAGTGGCATTTTTCTGAATTTGACTTAATAGAAATTTCACCACAGTCAAGTCCAAACCTGTTATGATGGTTTTTGCCCATTGCAAAAAAAATAGCCTTGGATCTCTCTGGATGTATTAAAGGGTATTTGAATGGAATTAATAAAATTTCTATTTATAGACATGAATTGAGTCAAAATCCTCTCAAATGAGTATCTCATTTTTTGAAGTCAGTAAGAGTTAAGTGCTGCTTCTCAGGGCCCTCTGAAATCATGCCCACAGTGAGTACGGGTAGCCATAGTGGAGTGTCTGATACGCACCATAGCAAGTATGTGATCACTTAATTCTTATGAGATCAAATGGTCTTACTCACAGGTTTTTCATTTATATCCATTGCTGGACTGGAAACAAGTGTGTATCATACCTGAAAAGTTCAACCTCTGAGTGAGAAACTTGGATGGAAATTTCCCAGGCAACAAATTATCCTAAAAGCCAAAGTATCTTTGCTCTTTTGTCTTACCTACAAGTCCTAAAAGAACTCATAGTGACATAGATCAGTCATTTCTACAAATAATAAGCATCATTCTCAGATATACGAGCTTCACTCTAGCAGATTTGGTACCCACTGCTCAAGAGCTTGAGAAGGCAGCATGTGATGTCTGTGCAGTATAACACCTTTTCTGGCACTCGAGCCCCCTTCCATATGCAGAGGAGCCATTAACCCTCACAGTAAAGTCTAGTTACTGTCACAGGTGGGGAGCTGTCAGAAAAGATGCTGCGGTAAGCCTACTTAGTGTCCCACTTGCAGGAAATCAGAGACACACTTTACAGCAAATGTTAATGACTTTGCACTTCTCTAAGTTTGAAAGTCAATACTGAAGAGTCATAACATGGATATAGCATTATAGGACAAGTGGTTTATCACATATATCATGAATAATGCACTTGTCTTAACTGAATATCTGTAATGGCACTGTTTATGTTTTTAAAATACATTTTTTAAATGGTGTAGTAATAAACATAAAAGGTCTTCTTCACCTCAGTGATAAAGACTACACTGCTGCAATACATTTTTGTGACATAAGCCATATTTCTCCACTTAGATTTATTAGTGTGGAGAAAATTGCTCTTCTGAAAAACAAGTAATATGGACATATTATTACTGTAGCAAAAGGTGTTATTAATCCACATACTGCATCTCCAGTTGCATGGACTCTGTTTATTACCTGTGAAAGGAACATGACCTTAGCTTTCTCTAAGCAATCCTGGAAGCAGCTGTTTTACGATGATAAGTTTCTTGCTTGCTCTTTCTTTTCAAGGGATACTTTGATGTCTTGATGCATTTTTAGAGGGGGTTCACTTAGGATACAGAAGTAGAGGTGAACATTGATACAGCTTTTTGTATTTTTTCTTCTAAACTTTTTGTGTCAATTTAAAAGAAATAAACAAAACCAAGCGAGAAAGTCATTGTGTGTCGTACAGAGTTGGAGAGGAAGAATTAAAGAGGCAACTGTACAAGCTGCCTGAAAAACAGCTTTGAAATCCCAAACAGATGTTTAGTACAATCAAGAAATAAACAAATAAGTGGGAGCAGGAGTAATAACATGAGAAAATAATGCTATTTACCAGGTGGTTAAGAGAAACCATTCTGGGGTGGACTGTTGAATAGAGATACTCCAAAAAAGATCTGGTAATCTGTTTGTGTGGAGTAGGAGATGGTGAAGTCGTTTGTGTTTCTGTCTCTTCCACTGCAGTTCTCTGTGAGCTTAGTGGCAGGTTTTTGTCCTGGTTTGCCTTCTCTGCAGCTGAACTAATTACACTTCCTGGAATGTATTCAGCATTAGCTACATACCATTTGGATAGCCACTTTTTAAGATGCAAAGACCAACAGAACTTGATGGGGTTCTGACAGAATACGTGCTCCTGAGCAGTCAACAAAGTGTCACGCTTTACTTGGGCATTGATTTCAATCTTGTGCCTCCTGTAATTTAACATGAGAAATAATTGTATTGAGTTTAAATTGTAACGTGGGGGTGGGGGGTGGGGTGTTACAAGGATGGCTTATGTGAGAAGCTGCTAGAAGCTTCCCCTATGCCCGATAGAGCCAATGCCAGTCAGCTCCAAGACAAACTCACTGCTGGCCAAGCTGAGCCCATCGGCGACAGTGGTAGCACCTCTGTGATAATATTTAAGAAGGGGAAAAAGTTACTGCACAAGACCAATTGAAGCCAGAGAGAGGAGTGAGAACATACGAGAGAAAGAACTCTGCAGACACCCAGGTCAGTGAAGATGGAAGGGGACCAGGTGCGCCTGGGCCAGAGCAGAGATTCCCCTGCAGCCCGTGGTGAAGACCACGGTGATGCAGGTTGTCCTTCTGCAGCCTGTGGAGGTTAATGGTGGAGCAGATATCCACCTGCAGCCCATGGAGGACACCATGCCAAAGCAGGTAGATGCACCCGAAGACAGCTGTAACCTCATGGGAAGCCCGCAGTGGAGCAGGTTCCTGGCAGGACCTGTGGACCTGCAGAGAGAGGAGTCCACGTTGGAACAGGTTTGCTGGCAGAACTTGTGAACCCATGGGGGACTCATGCTAGAGCAGTTTGTGAAGAACTGCAGCCAGTGGGAAGGACTCATGTTGGAGAAGTTCATGGAGAACTGTCTCCTGTGGGAGGGATCCCATGCTGGAGCAGGGGAGGAGTGTGAGGAGTCCTCCCCCTGAGGACAAAGGAGCAGCAGAGATGACGTGTGATGAACTGACTGCAACTCGTCCCCCTGTGCCGCCTGGGGGGAGAAGGCAGAGAAAATCAGGAGTAAACTTAAGCCTGGGAAGAAGGGAGGGGTGGGGGAAAGTTGGTTTTAAGATTTGGTTGTATTTCACATTATCCTACTCTGATTTGATTGATAATAAATTAAATTAATTTTCCTCAAGTCAACCCTGTTTTCCCCGTGACAGTAATTGCTGAATGATCTCTCCCTGTCCTTATCTCAACCCACGAGCCTTTCGTTATATTTTCTTGCCCCTGTCCAGCTGAGGAGGGGAGTGATAGAACAGGTGGGCACCTGGCATCCAGCCAGGGTCAACCCACCACAATTATTATTCTTACTGTCCAGTCATATCCTTTGTCAGTGTGAATTGAATAACACTGCAGATCTCTTTCAGTGTCTATTGCAATAATATTGGCAATAACCTTGCCACCGTTATGGTGGCAAGTTTATTATGAATTGTACCTTTATAATTTATATTATAAATTTATAATAAACTATAAAGATGTACCATTATAAAGGTAATAACCTTTAAGTCACTGAGTTCCAGGTCAGAAGAAATAGGGCTGTTACTATTTCTTCATTGTCATTAGATCTCTGTCTAGGGAATTCTTTGTGTTACGGTGAAGAATATTCTAATCCCTTATTCTAAACTGACTTTAAAGCACCCATTAATATCATTGTCAAATTAGTCCACTTTTAAAAGAGATAGAAGGAATGTTTGAGAGTATGAAAGAACTTTGTTACGAAACTGATGGTCTTAGCAAAGAGACTGAATGGTCATGCAAAATGAATTAATCCCTGATCTCGGTCCATTCCATTCATAGTTGTTTTGTTGCTAAGGCTTCACTTTCTTGGACAACTTTCTTGGACAACTTTCTTGGTTATATCCTCTGAGATGTGCTCTCTCTGATAAATACAGTATTTTCATTGTTGTCAGTGTTCTATCATCTTTTGTAAATGGTAAATTCCCCTGAAATAAAAACAAAATAAAATATTATACATTTCACTTTGTTTTTCCTGTTTTTCACTTTATTAATTGAGCCTGCCTCACCAATACAATTTTACTTGTATTTGGATTTCAAATTCAGCTGTTTTTCTCAATATCTCACAAAAGAGGTCAGCTTAATGTGTGCATTGTGTATTTGTGCCAACGTGTGTGTGTCTTGTTATATTTAGTATTTCCTTTATACTAACAGAAACCAGCAGAGATGTAACCTGGGTTTCTAACAGTGTGTACTCATGATAAACAGTACAGTACTTTACCTTGTCTCTGTGACTCCACTACAAATGCTTGGTTTTCATTCAAAATATTTTTAATACTCCTGCAATAAAAAACGCAAATGAAGACTTTTTAGTTCAGGATCTGAAAATCATAAAAATAAACTGTTTTTTTTTCAAACTATAAAAATCATAAAGCCAAAGCTAATGTAATTCCTATAATCTCTTTCTCTGTAAACTTCAGGTTCTTTATACCAGATAACCAAATTAGTTTGTATTCATTCTTCTTGAATTTCTTCACAGTGCTTAACTAATAGTTTGTGAGGAACAAAGTCAATTTACCCACGTGCTCTTCCCTGTGAAGCATCACCTTAAGATAAGAACAGAGTACCAGATTACCTATCCGTGTAAACAGAATCCTTCATGTATTGCCCCCAACAGGAAGATCAAGTGGTTAATTCAGTCATGCTAGTAAAAGTCCATCAAGCAGCTGTAGCTGTCATTGCTTATTATGGTAAAACAAGCCTGCTTATGGTGTATCTCTAAAACAAGAGAGCAATTTTAAAGGTTTATTTTATTGTAAACTAGTATTCAGTTGCCTAAGGTCAGCTTTTGTATTTCTTCTTTCTTCTTTTGCTAACTAACTGAATCACAGTTATTAGGCTTCTATATGCAATATTCAGAAATCTAATTTCAACCAAATCATCATCATAATAATCTGCTAGCTCATTAGATCAGCAGATATCTATTTTTATTTTCATATAGAAAGATTCAGAGTTTGCAACTTCTGTTTTTTTCTAAGTGATTTTATTCACTTGGGTATCCTGACTCTGCACAAAATAGTATGTATTAACTTACAATATGTAAGCAAGACTAAAACTTGAATAGTTTGAGGGGGCAAGATGTGTAATGTTCTTTATAATATAATAGCTGTTGTACTAAAATAAAATGCAGCACCTGCAGGAGTCCCATATTAAGGACCTCCCCTGAGGACTGTCACCACACACAGCATACATGTGTGCTATGCAAAATCCCACCACAGCACCAAGGAAAAGCCAAGTGCCTGTGAGGATTCCTGAATTGTGTTCATCTCAGAGCAGGGAGGAAGGATGAGAAAAAGGCAGAGAATTGCCATTTCCTTACTAGTCCTTTGCAAAGTCACAGCATCTCCTAGCTCTTGCTATAGAAGGCTTCCTAGGCTGGGAAGCCTGTAGTGACACTGGTGACATGCCACCCGCTTTGGCTGCTCTAGTGTAGCTGTACTAACTGCTGTCCTGTCCCAATGTCCTTGGAGACTAGGCCAGTACCAAAAGGCTCACTTATGCTTGTTTAGTTGTCCCTCAGCTACACCACTTAGGGCAGAGCTGTGCTTTGTTACGTACCCATGAGTACCAACAGGTTATTTCAGGGCCAAGAATCCTATCAAAGGCCACCCAGTGAATACTGTACAGTTGCTAATAATCACACATAGCATATGGCTGACAAATCATTTCAGTCGCTTTAGCTGCATGTACGCTATTTCAGATGCTGGTTTGCTTGATCCATTACTACTGAACCGTAGATAAAACATTATAATTCTGATTCCTGAGCACATTGCATTTTTATATAAATGTCTCCCCTAGGTCTCACCTCTAATAAAAAATTTCAGGTATGCTGACTTTGGGTCACAAACCACTTTCTTAAAAAATGGTCAGTAATCTGTCTATTGTTATAGAAAACTTTTTTTCCCCACTGACTGTTTTTAATTATACACCGGTTGGTAATCTTTCATTTATCTTAAAGATTTTGAACATCCCTTCTTGTCATAGTTTTCATATTCAATTAATTCTTATCTTCTTAAGAGTTTGTCTGGATTTGAGCATGAGCATTCTGATTGCTCTATTGTCTGTTTGGCAAATTCTTGTAAAGGTGTTCTGATTCATAGAATACTTGGGGATATTTTTTCTGATTTTGGTGCTCTAAGTTTGCATGATTTTATTACATGTTCAAGTATGTATTTTGGGGAAAGGAGAAATGGGTGTTCATAAATCATTCTGTTCTCATTCTATTTGATGATACAGTCCCTATCTTGAAGTCACAGTTTTAGTACTTAGTTGTTAAATCCTTAGAGTAAATTCAATAATATTTGGCACAAGTTTCCCTTTTTGATTCACTCATTTGTATAGAATTTATGAAAAATGGTAATTATTCTGTAGATTTTTTTTGCTTCTGAAGCCAGTTAAGACTCTGTCCCCATTATGGAGTTATGGAGAAATAAGTTTTAATATATGTAGAAAAAGAGTAACGTCTGTCAAACATAGTAGGCCATAACCTGGACTTCTGTGGACAGATGTTCATTAATATTAGCTAAAAATTTGGTACTGATGCTTCTAGAGGTGTCTGTTGGCTTTAGAACAGTCAGATTTTCTAGTGCATTTATGCATTCATGTGCATACACACATTCTCACACACATAGACATAATTTAGTAAAAGTTCTTGCTTTTTGTTTGATAAAATTTGCTTATTTCTGAGACCCAAGGCTAAAATACCCTTGAATAGGAATACAGAGAAGGTTTGTATATAGGTATTTTTCTGCCAGTGCAGTGCTGTTACTTAGAGTAGTTCTCCTCCACCTCTTTCAAAGACATTTGGACTAATGACCTTATTTTGTATGGAGACTACCACAAATTTTATTCCTCTCTTCCTCACATATGTTGCTTACAGACCGGAAATATGCTAGAATACACCTTCCTATTGTAAGAAAGACAGTAAGATATGGAATAATTATGGTAGCAGGAATTACCTTTTCAAGTTCATTTTTGCAGAGCACTTCCAAAAAAATAATGAAATTAGTTGATTTTATTTGCATTAATCTATTTCATTAATAAATCACATATTGCAATAACAAAGAATTTCACAGGATTGTCCTTCTTTCAGATGTATAGGTAGTTTTCCTATAGGATTTGTTGAAAACCTGGAATTTGAAATTGTGTGTTTTTCACAAAAAAAGGAGAAAGTCTCCCCCACAAAAGAAAGTTAAAAAAACACCCAAGCAAGATCTTTCAATAATGATCAAGCAAACAGGTATCCAGATGTTGTTGCTCTGAGACAGGATATTAGCTGTCAAAATCACGCCAGAAAATATCATGACTGTTTATTTCATAGCTCATATAAACAAACAATAATGAAATTAAATCATAATGGAGAGCCATGTTAGTGCAGGATTATTATCCTAGTGTGAATGTTGTTGCAGTGCTTTAATGCTGTAGGTTAAAGGAAATGGAAGCAGACTCTATCCTGCTTCCACCAAATGATTTTAGAAAGGATCCCTACATCAATTTACCTTTTTTATTGCAAATATTTTTGATTTTTTTTTTAAATTTTTTGAATGATTTCTGTGTTTGATTTATTTCTTCCTTCCTTTAGGAATGAAACGGTTTTAATTTATGGAGTGTGGCTGTTGCTTTTGCCTGAACTGTGATGGTCAGAGAAAAAGCCATTGCACCTACAGGGTGGAATCATATGCTTGAACTGGTATTGAGCAATGATTTATTGAGATTTGGTCAACTTTTTTCTCCATAGATTTGTTAATCACTAGAAAAAATTGTTTAGAGTCCAGTTCCTCTAAATACGTCCCTTGCTACTCATGGCTTCACATAGTTTTCCACTAGCATGTTAGTGTCTCTTACAATCACAGTCTTCCTGCGGGATTCCTGTTGCCCAGATACCAAGTCTGTGTGTGCTTAAGTTAAACGCTAGGGTGAGATTGTGTGCAGGCTGGTAGGGATGCAGCTGGTCACACTTATTTATTGCAGCCTGGAGAGAAAATTGCTCCACAGATAAATTTTGCGAAGTATAAAATATACAGGATCAAAATATTCAGAACCAAGCCCCTAATGGCTTTCTTTGAAGTGAAACTGTATGAATTCTTTATTTTTAGTCTTATGTGGCATAATTGGCTTGAAGAAGTAATGCCACATCTAGTCTTATAATTAAAATAAGGTAACATTTTTAATATTAATAAATAGTTTCCCTATTATCTTGACACACTGATTAAATAGGGTATAAACCTTATTAAGACTTGTTTTTCCTTGATAACAATGCATGACTATAACTTACTTTTGTTTGATCCAGGGTTTCTCTAAATTAAAAAGAACAAAGAGTATCAGATAAAAATTAAATAGCAAAGAAATGTATATTTCATAATCCTTTTTGAAATGCAAATATGTTACAAAACATATTTCTTATATGTTCTCAAGTTATGTTTGATATTTGTAAAGATTGCCAATCATTGCCTTCAATTAGAAGTTCACTTATCAAGGATAACCTCTATGTTTTTCATACCATAATTGATAAATCTAAACCTTTCATTAAGATGAATGAAGCCTTCCCTAAAAACCGTAACAGTGCCAGATGGTGTCTATGAGAAAAACATAGTCCTGTTGACTGCTATAATTTTAACATAGACACACAATACAAATTAGTAGCAAAAGGGGGAAAAAATCCAATTTGCCTTTCCCCTTCCCCAAAATACATGTTTTGTTTGTTGCGTGGATCTGAGGTAAGAGTAAATTAAAATAATCTCTGTTGTCTTATTTTGCTCCAATAAAGTCAGTCAACAATTTCAACGGCAATACTTTTCTGTCTAATTCAGAACTTCAAGAAACCTCACTAATTTAATGTTGATGTGGTGAAAAAAATACACTTCATTCTACCCCCGCTGAAATATGTGGGAATACTGCCACAGCTTGAGTAGCATCCATCCACATTATGATGTGTGACTTTACTTTTTTGGTCTATGTTTCTGTGCATGTTGGAAGTAATGCATAGTGGACAACCAGCCTCAGTTGTAGTACCTGCTTCTCATGTTTGTCACAGGAGGTCTGAGCAAAACAGGTATATTTGTAGTTCCTGGGGGGGTAACACTCTCTGATCAGTGTGTATTCTGCAGTTGTAAGGGAAAACCCACAAGAAGTAAGTTTGATTTGACATTTCTGGCTACATCTAAAATCATCAGCCAGGGAATTTATATTGTAGGAAAACAGCCTGTGGGAATGTAAAGTTGGAGGTAGAAAGAAAAATAATCTCACAACAGATAGTTCGTAGTATATCACGGAATTTTCAGAGTTGGAAGGGACCTCGAGAGATCTAGTCCATCTCCCCTGCTGACGCAGGAATGCCTAGAGCACATTACTCAGGACTGCATCCAGGCGGGTCTTGAAAATCTCCAGAGAAGGGGACTCCACAACCTCCCTGGGCAGCCTGTTCCAGTGCTCGGTCACCCTCACCGTAAAGAAGTTTTTTTCTTATGTTTGAATGGAACTTCCTGTGTTCCAACTGGTGCCCATTGCCCCTCGTCCTGTCACTGGGAACCACTGAAACTCACCCTTTAGGTACTTATAAGCAAGAATAAGGTCTCCCCTCAGCCTTCTCTTCTCCAGGCTAGAGAGTCCCAGCTCTCTCAGCCTTTCCTCAGAAGGGAGGTGCTCCAATCCCCCAATCACGTTTGTTGCCCTACGCTGGACTCTCTCCAGTAGTTCCCTGTCCCGCTTGAGCTGGGGAGCCCAGAACTGGACACAGTATTCCAGTTGTGGCCTCACCAGTGCCGAGTAGAGGGGGAGAATGACCTCCCTCGACCTACTGGCCACACTCTTCCCTATGCAGCCCAGGATTCCATTGGCCTTCCTGGCGACAAGGGCACATTGCTGGCTCATGGATAATTTACTATCTACCAGGACCCCCAGATCCTTCTCCTCAGAACTGCTTTCCAGCAGGTCCACTCCCAGCCTATACTGGTGCCTAGCATTCTTCCTCCCCAGGTGCAGGACCCTACATATGCTCTTGTTGAACCTCATTAGGTTCTTCTCTGCCCAGCACTCCAGCCTGTCCAGGTCACGCTGGATGGCAGCGCGGCCCTCTGGAGTGTCTGCCACCCCTCCCAGTTTGGTATCATCAGTGAACTGGCTGAGGATACACTCTGTCCCCTCATCCAGGTCATTGATGAATATGTTGAACAAGATCGGGCCGAGTATTGACCCCTGGGGGACACCACTGGTTATAGGCCTCCAACTTGATACGGCTACATTAATCACAACCCTCCGAGTTCTGTCACATGGCCAGCTCTCAATCCACCTCACTGTCTCCTCATCTAGCCCACACTTCCTCAGCTTCCTAATGAGGATGTTATGGGAGTGTCAAAAGCCTTGCTGAAGTCAAAGTAGATGATGTCTACTGCTCTCCCCTCATCCAGCCAACCAGTTGTAACATCATAGAAGGCTATCAGGGTGGTCAAGCATGATTTACCCTTGGTAAATCCGTGTTGACCACTTCCAATCACTTCCTGTTCTTCAACGTGTTTGGAGATGACATCCAGAACAATGTGCAGATGTCATACATCTATTAACTCAGGCCGACATATTTCCAACTCCAGAATTCCTGTCAAAGGATAAAGAAGATATCACATGGCAAATGACATTATTGTTCCACCCATACCTGTCCGATTGTCTCATTTTTGCCAGAGTCACATCCAGAAGGTAAGTTATAATATTTACATAGCAGAGCAAAAATGGGTAAAGCCAAATACACAGACTACCTTAGAAAAAGGCAAGGGTGTAACACAAGAATAGCTGTTGGCCTTACTGCAGTGCTTTGTATGTCCAAATCCTTATTTTCTCTTACTGTATTTCCCTGGAAATGCTCCCTGCTCGTTAGTTATTTCGGTTGTTATCCTGTGAAGCTTCCAGTAAGGCTTCTCAGCTTGTCCAAACTGCTAATGTTAACACAGCGATGCAACTGGTCAGTGCCAGCCTAGTTTGGCATCCGTTTGCACCTACCCATGTAAGGAGACTCATTTTGCTCCTTGCACTTGAAAAATGCATGCTCTCTGCTACTGAAATTTCTTTTATCTGCGTGGCATTCCTCTCTTTACAGATATCATCAAGTTGTTGTATTTTTCCGAAATTCTATAATAATGTGTTACTCAGTTGTCCCCATCAAAAACATGAGGTTATTTTCCCCTCTGTAGTATCAGTTCTGTCTATATGATGCCCTGATTTCCTAGAAACTTTGGTATGAAAATGAGGACTATTATTCTTGCCCATTCACCAGCGCCTTCCCCTGAAAATGTGATCTTTTTGAAGGCTTGGGAAATAGCAAAGTACACATAGACATTTTTTTAACAGCTTAAAACATCATTTTCTTCTCAGTCTGCAACTTCACATTGATTAGATGGTAGATTTTCTAGATTAACTCCTGACCACTAAAGCACTTTTGTTCTTTCCCATGTTGTAGGGAGATTTATTGACTTAATTGAAGGAGTTCTTACTAGAGTTTTTCAGCTGTACATTTGTCTCTTCCTCCTTAAGTTGTTCCCTTTACTCATTTTTATCATCCTCTGGGCTATGACTGTTTTTTCCCAGAGGTTATGAGTTAAAACAAAGGCTCAACTACTCTTTCAGAATCTACTTCTGATTAACTTGACTTTAACTTACCTTTAACAACAGATCAATTTCACCTATGCCTATGCTACATAGGGAATTTCCCTGGGGATGTATACAGATCAGTCACAAGAATATGAAGGTAATTTCATTTAAAGGAAATAGAATAGGTCATTTTAACAATGCAATGGCAGCTTTGTGTCGTATTTACTTGGGAGCTTTGCATGACTGTGAGATTTTTTTTCTCCTGTTAGCTATTTCTGCAAATTAATAAAGCACAAGTTAATAAAAATAATGAAATATAAAGATGGTATTACACTAATACAAAACTGTCTATCCTCGCTCTCCTTTCTTCTAAGGCAGCAGTAGCAGGGGCATAGTAAAAAACCAGGGTGGTTTTGTGTTAGGCCAGACAGTGGAATTGTTCAAAAGTTGCTGTTCCTCAAGGTCATACTTCAGGTTATGTGAAGGTTTTGAAATGGGAATGCAGGATCTGTGGTGGCAGTCAAGAGCTTGTAGAAAAATACAGATACTGTTTGCTGACTGTTCTGCACAACATTTTAAATCACTCTGGCTAATTTTGAGACTCCACATTTCTGTTCTTAATATAGAAATCTTTAGCAATTTGTAGTTAAGCAAAATTGCCAACTGTAATGATAAATAATAGCATATGGGTGCATGTATATACAGAAAACACCCATGCGTTACATATGCCATATAATACGATTCCTATCATCTCCATTAAATTAGCATTGCAGAGTTCCTGAAACTTGCTATGCTGCCAAGAGAGTTTACAGTTTTATTGAAAATAACAGAAATTGTGCTCTGAAGTTTTAAGAAATCCCTAAGTTTTTCTGCCTCAGATGTGTCTGTTGTTTCTTCTTCATGTTCTAAACAAGTCAAAAGAGGACAATTTGGATTATCATTACTAGAGCACAATTTTTTCTTGCAACTATGGTTCAGTACATCTGTCCAGTTTTATTTCAGACTGCAAAAATGTTTTTTTAAAATCTGGTGCCCTTCTGCCCCAAATGAAAGGAAAGCAGGGCAGAACACAGTTTTTTCCTATTTTGTATATTTATGAAAAATATGAAAAAAATCTAATGGAACAGAGTAGCTGAAGGCAATAATTGTCTCTGACAGTTGCAAACCTGCCAAAGAAATCAAAATGGAAATTTCTGTTTAGCAGTTTAATTTTTTTAATTCCCATTGCTAAAAAAAAAAAAA